>ML663566.1:33550821-33870353 GCA_007570785.1 Antilocapra americana
AAAGCAGAGACATTACTTTGCCTACAAAGGTCTGTCTAGTCAAAGCTTTGGTTTTTCCAGTGGTCATGTATGTATGTGAGAGTTGGACTATAGAGAAAGCTGAGCACCAAAGAATTGATACTTTTGAACTGTGGTGTTGGAGAAGACTCTTGAGAGTGCCTTGGACTGCAAGGAGATCCAACCAATCCATCCTAAAGGAAATCAGTCCTGGGTGTTCATTGGAAGGACTGCTGCTGAGCTGAAACTCCAAAACTTTGGCCACCTGATGCGAAGAACTGACTCATTTGAAAAGACCCTGATGCTGGGAAAGATTGAAAGCAGGAGGAGAAGGGGACGACAGAAGATGAGATGGTTGGATGGCATCACCGACTCAGTGGACATGAGTTTGAGTAGAATCTGGGAGTTGGTGATGGTCAGGGAGGCCTGGTGTGCTGCTGTTCATGGGGTCAGAGAGTCAGGCACGACTGAGCAACTGAACTGCATTGAACTGATGCTTAATTCATTTTGCTACCACTACCTTGTGTTCCACTGGTGGCTATATCACAGTCTACGGTTCCATTTTCTTGCAGGGGACATTTGGGTGCTTCTTGTAGTTTGAATCACCAGCAGTGGTGCTATGAACATCCTGTGCATTTCTACCGAGGCAGGTGTGCATGTTCCTTTAACAACAGACCTTGGAGTGCAACTTCTGATCCCTATGGTGTGGATTCATGCACAATGACAATTTGTTTCCAACCATCCGATGGGTATAAAATTGTATCTCATTGTGGTCTTTTTTAAGATAATTTAAAATTTATTTATTTTATTATTTATTTTTGGCCATGATGGATCTTTGTTGCTGAGCAGGCTTTTCTCTAGTTTCAGCGAGCGGGGCCTTCTGTCCAGTTGCAGTTCGAGGGCTTCTCCTTGTGGTGGCTTCTCTTGTTGCAGAGCATCATGGGCTCTAGAACATACAGGCTTCAGTTGTTGTGGCTCCTTGCCTCTAGGGCACAGGCTCACTAGTTGTGGTGCACAGGCTTAGCTGCTCCAAAGCATGTGGCATCGTCTGGGATCAGGGACCGAACCTGTCTCCTGCCTTGGCTAGTGGATTCTTATCCACTGAGCCACCAGGGAAGCCCTTCATTGTGGTCTTAATTTGAATGTCTCAGCTATTAATTTAATATGTTTAATACTATATAGTGAAATACCTACTGATGTCTTTTACTTTTCTACTGGTTTTATTTTCTTATTGATTTACAGAAGTTCTTCACCTATTATGACTATTCAATCTTTGTTGATTATGTGAATTACAAACATTTTTTCCCATTGTGTCATAGTTTTTACTCTCTCTTCCTGTAGCTTCTGACCAGTGGTCCTAAGTCTAACCTCTAGAGTAATAGTTTTTTATTTTTAAGTGAAGCTTTGCTTCCATGGGAAAATCTTTCCAATATTTAAAATCATCCTGAGGTTAAGGAAGACCACTGCCATCGAAAATGTTTTTAACTAGTTAGCCCAGGTTTCCTGACTCACACCAGAAGAATTTCCTTTATGTTACACTGCAATCAATCTTCTGCTTTCCTCAAAATATTTCCATTTCTCTGCTAAACATTCTTAATTCCCTTAGCTTCTCCTAACTTAAGGAATTCCAAGATCTTCACTATTCTGGTGAACTCTGTTTTGTCAATGTTCATCTGCAAAAATGTAGAAATGTAAATAGTAATTTTCCATGAATTTTCTTAACCCAGACATTACATTTTTGTGAATGCTGCCAAGGTTCAGATTTCCTTTTTTAGCAACCATAACATACTGTTGGTTAATACTGAACTTGTGGTTCACTAAACCCTTTCCTCTTTTTCATGTTGACTGCTGCCAAGTCTACCCCACCTGATTTTTTTGAACCCCACCACCCAGCAGCACCGTTAAAAACAGTTGCAACTTACTTGAATGATTGTTGTGCTATTTTTACATTGTAAATCTTTTTCTTTTCATTTGTACATTGTAAATCTTACGTGAAAAGAAGTTGTCCTAAGTATAATAAAGACAGCAGACGCACATTTACTTTATATAAATTCAACACTTGGCAAAAAAACAGACAGAGAGGGAAAGAAAGAGAGAGCAAAAAAAACCTCTCATTGTCTTCCAACCTGAGGGCTTCCTGTCTCACAGAGTGGAGTGGAGAATTGGGGAGGAGTCAGGAACAAGAGTAAAATCAAAGAGCAATGAGAGGTACCTCTTGACTTTTGGCCTTCTAGGGCTCTGGTTCTTTACATATCAGAACAATTGGCGGGTTTTTCAAAACAAATGTTGACCAGTTTTGACTTTGCCTGGCTTTTGCCTGACAGGCTGACTTTGGAGCCCAACACCGTATTCCCAGCCCCGTTCAGATGAGCCTTGTGGGAAGCTGCTGTGTGCAGCTCTGACTGCAAGACCCAGGGAGTGCAGACCCAGCCAAGCTCAGCCTCTGGTCATTGAGCTCTGCACCGCTATGGGCTGGGACACACAGGTGCTGCACACGCCGCCAGCAAGTCACACCAGGGTGCAGCCAGGGAGCTTGATTTACAGTGGATGAACCAGAGCTTCTGGAGTGTGCCCCTGGCCCATAAGGCAGCGGGACCCATGTGAATGCACCACCTCTAGTCCCCGTTTGTTATGTGGGGTAAAGCAGTTGGGAGGGGTACAGGGCTGAGTCTGCACAACCTTGAGGCCTGGCAGAACTTGGTGAAGAGAAGGAGAAGCCAGAAGACATGCCGGAGGTGGTTTTGCCAACTGCACAGCTGTGTCCCCGTCCTCCCCTGGCCCCCTAACACCTCGGGTGAGAACCTCTGCCTTGCTCCTGATGGTCTGCATAGCAATGGGGGCATTGCAATGAACATAGCAGCCGCCAGCTCCATACGGTTATTTAAATTCAACTTTCAATCGATTAAGATTAAATAAAGTGACAACTTTGGTGCCCAGTCACACTGGCTATATTTCAAGTGTTCACCAGCCACCTGTGGCCAGTGGCTACCTTGCCAGACAGAGCAGACACAGATATTCTCATTGCCTAAGCTCGTGCAATCCTGTGAGATATGTCTGTGTATCCTCGTTGTACAGATCAAAACACTGAAGCTCAGAGAAGATGCCATGACCTGCCCAAAGCAGTCACATCAGATCCAGAATAAGGACTCAGGTCTTCTGGCTCTAAAGTCAAAATGCTTTCCACTTCTTCCCTGACATCCATCCATCAGTGAAAAAACAATGGGAGCCCTAAAATAGAGGTTCTGAAGAGTGCTCACTCTTAGTCTGTGGGTCACAGCAGAGTCTCAGTAGGCGATGGGGGAGGCTGAAGTGAGTTCAATTAATTCAGCCACATGTCAAGGGAAACCTGGTTAAACTGTCTGAGGCACCTGGCAAAAGCTCTTGGATTCCAACCACCCCTTTAGAATATTGAGAAAACCTAGGAGCAAATGGCACTTACTTCGTATACTCACTGTAAACAATACTGTGTAATTGGTAGCTGCACTCTGAATCAAAAGTCGGTATTCTCCAGCTTGGGTTTCTGTCATTTTCAAAATGACCATGGAAAAAACTCCTCTGAAACACAAGAAAGAGAACTGGTTAATCTGGAAAACGTGTGAAACAAAAACCATCAAATTTCACACTGAGTCAGAAGGCAGTTGGGCAGCTCTGGTTCATCTCTGTGGAGAACAAAGCTCCTGACCTGCGCAGGACACTCAGCTCGGGTCTTGTTAGTTTGACCTTGACCTTGATTCGGTCCCTCCCTGGGGAGTGAGCGCCTTCACCTCATGCTGCCCAAGCCCCTTGGAGGAAAAACTCCCGCCAAAACCACATAGACTTGGTAGGATGCCTTTCATGGTAGCAGGGCACCATTCCTGCCAACGACAAAGCATCGTCCATAGGCTTGTCTGCCAGTCACCTGGTCACATGCCTTGGTGCCCTGTTTGCAGAACCACATACGGAACAAGCAAGATGTGCTAAGGCTAAGAACAGTCTGTTTTGTGCCCCATCCCTCCAGAGGGAAGAATTCAAGTAAAATAAGACACAAAGCATTTTCCTATGAGATAATAATTACACTGATACATCACATGGCTGTAAGGCGAGAGCTGTCTCAATGTGAGTATTTCTAAGTTTTCACATACTTGGTAAAGCTCAGTCTGGCTAGGGGCATTCACTTCCCAGGTGGCACCAGTGGTAAAGAACCCACCTGCCAGTGCAGAAGATGTAAGAGATGTGGGTTCAATCCCTGGGTCAGGAAGATCCCCTGGAGGAGGGCATGACAACCCACTCCAGTATTCTTGCCTGGAGAATCCCCATGGACAGAGGAGCCTGGCAGGCTACAGTCCATAGGGTCACAAAGAGTCGGACATGACTTAGCGACCAAACAACAACAACAAATATATATTTTTTGCTCACGCAGGTATTTTGACGTGCTTTCTTTCTCTGAACTCTTCACATTCCTAGTATCATGTGTGAACTCTTGGGTATCTCATACAAAACTCTGAGATGGTTATTAGATCTGTCTGGTTATGAGTCTGAGAGCAGATTTAATTTCTGTGTGTATGTGTGTGTATGTGTGCACGTGTGTGCTCAGTTGTGTCTTGATTCTTTGTGATCCCATGGACTGTAGCCCACCAGGTTCCTTTGTCCATGGGATTTTCCAGGCAAGAATCCTGGAGTGACTTGCTAATGCCTTCTCCAGGGGATCTTCCCAACCCAGGGATCAAACCTGTGTCTCTTGTGTCTCCTGTATTGGCAGGCCGATTCTTTACCACTGCACCACCTGGGAAGCCCTTAATTTCTGTAACTCTTTGCTATGGAGAAGTTGCTAAAAATGTCTTGGTACTAGGTTAAGTAACCCACAAAAGACCTATGACTTTGGCTGCCTGACCTACAACAAAAAAAGGCACTCTTTCAGCAAAGTAGAAAGAACCCTACTTTTTATTTTTCTTTTTGGTCTCACTCCAAGAGCTGTTGTGGCATTTTATATATGCTTATCTATATACCTATCTATTTATATATAATATATATATATTAGTCTCTAAGAAGAGATTTCATTTATAAAATGAAATGATCATTTATATGCTTTTTAGCATACACAGAGTGATAACATTGTGTGGTATTAGATTTTAATACAATTACTGGAACATTTCTTTAAGGCAAAATTCTTAATAACAGAGTGCTTTCCTTTAACCCCAAGGTAAACGTAAGCAAAAAAGGAGAAGTAAGTGAGTAACACGGCCTCAAAAGAGGAAAGGAAAATGAATGTGCTCTAAGGTTTAAAACCAGACTTCAGAATTATAGCCACTGGCCTGAAAACTACTTCAATGTTGGTCTGACCTTATAGAAACAAATTCAAATCCTTGGTACAAGCCAGTCATGGGTGTTCTCCTGTGTCCCAGGTAGGTGGCATGGAGCCCTCTTTGGGTCATTGAGGGGCGGTTTTCTGCATTGCTTCTAGAAAGACAATGCCTCTGCTACAGTTTTGGGATGGCAGAGCAACCCAAGAATTAGAGAATAAAGCAGTGTAGAATTAGTAAGTGGGCATTCAAATGGCCGATGCCCCCTTCTTCCTACCCTCCCTGGTCATGGACAGCAGGCGGCAGCAGGCAGCAAAGGGTTAGAGTCAGGCCTTTGCTGTCAATCTAAGGTGTGTTTCTGGATCCTGACACCAATGCTCGCCACACAGCAGTCAATTTTTAATGTTTCATGATATCACACATTGCAATTCTGCTCATCATACTGGGAAACAACACAGGTAAGCATTTCCCAAAAAGAAGCTTCTCACTACTTTAACTGGTAAGCTCTTTGCTACTTTAAGGGAATGGAATGGAAGGGAAATTTTCTAATTTTTTATCTTTAAGACAAAATACAACGAAAATACAAGCCATTGGAATTCCCTAGTGGTCCAGTGGTTTACAATCCGCCTGCCGATGCAGGGGATTTGGGTTTGATCCCTGGTCTGGGAAGAATCCACATCCTGTAAGGCAACCCAGCCCAGGCGCCACCAACTACTGAGCCCACACTCTAGAGCCTGTGTGATCCAGCAAGAGAAGCCACCGCAATGATAGGCCCTTGCACTAGAGTGGGAGAGAAGCCCCCATTCACTGCAACTAGAGCAAGTCCACGCATAGCCATGAAGATCCAGTGGAGCCAAAAATAAAATTTTTGAAAAACAAGCCACTTTTAAAATCCTGAACGATCTTTTCACTATTTGTTTTACATTTTGTCAGCTATCAGTACGTTCTTAGGCCCTGGCTGCTCAGTCTCTCAGTCATGTCCAACCCCATGGACTGTGGCCCACCATGTTCCTCTGTCCATGGGATTTCCCAGGGAAGAATACTGGAGTGGGTTGCCATTTCCTCCTCCAAGGGACCTTTCTGACCCAGGGATCAAACCTGCATCTCCTATGTCTCCTGCATTGGCAAGTGGATACTTTACTACTAGCGCCACCTGGGAAGCCCTTCTTAGGCCCTAAATATACCATATATGTCTAAATAACTTTTTAAATTACTAGACTTTATTTTTAGTACAATTTTACATTTATGAGAAAACAGCATAAACACAGAGATCCCGAACACACCCTTCGCCATCCCTCCCCCCACCCCCAGTTTTCCTATTACTAACATCTTGCATGTCTATGGTGTATTTGCTACATGATGAATCAATACTGCTATTAACTAAAGTTCATAGTTTACATTAGGACTCACTTTTTGTGTTGTTTACCCTGCGCATTTTGACTGATATAAAATGTCATGAATCCATGCCCTAACCAATTTTTTGGTTCACTTTATTTCACTGGAGATAAGAGTTACAATGGACATCTACAGAAGTTTGAAAAGAAACTCCAAATGAAGCAAGAATGTCTTTTTTTTTTAATGGGAAGAAAGTATTCCTCCCCCAATCCTTGTGGTTACACATTGCCGCTCTGGCTCCTGCTTACCTGTTTTGTAAATCGAAGTGTGGCTGGCAGTTTAGGTAGCTGTGTTTAAAGACCCAGAGGCAGGAAGTGTTGCCTGGGGTGGAGATCAGCACCTGCAGTGTGATGGATGCAGCCACGTCCACCTGCACCGTGGCCGCCTCGTAGATGGTCTCTGTGCCCTCGGGCCTCAGGGCACACGCCAGGTCTTCCTGAGATTCTGACGCCTATGTCATCAACGAAACAACGTGAATTTACTACAAGTGCAGGTTTAATAACTCTCCCTTTTAGCTGGAAACCTTACCAAATACATACATGTTGAATACTGCAAACAACACCCAAGTCCATCATAACCCAAGGAGGACATATCACTGACTAAAATTCATATTAGTTATAATTCTCTAAGGAAAAGACAGACAATTTTAGGCTGCATTTCTAAAAATGCTTTATAGACTGTTATAGGTTGAATTGTGCTATCCCCAAATTCAGAAAAGGGCAGCAGAGGATGAGATGTTTGGATAGCTTCATCAGCTCAATGAACACAAGTTTGACCATACTCCAGGAGATGATGAAGGACAGGGAGCCTGGTGTGCTGCAGTCCATGGGGTCCAAACAGGAAGAAATAACAAAACAAAGTGAAATGTGATGTGCCTGATCAACAGAAGTTCACTACTTTGGGAGGTTCATTTAAGTGCTCTGGACCTTCAGAGCAGGGAGAGGTGACTTCCAGGTGGGGACAGTGGGGGTGGAGATGCTCCACTGGAGTGCAGCAACTGAGTTGGATCTTAAAAGATGGACACAGAATAAAGTAAAGCAAGAACAACAACAACAAAACCCCGACATGCTAGAAGAAAATATTTACTCTGCATGTAACAAATAAAGGAAATAAAGTGCTAATACCCCTAATATGAAAAGAATTTTTTTTAACATTGAGAGACACAAGCAAAAACATGATAGAAAAAAGGGAAAAAGAAATAAATAAACAATTCACAAATTCATTATAAAGAATGGCTCTTGAATATATGAGAAAATGTTCAAACTCACACATGATCAGAAAAACTCAAACAACATTGAGATAGCATTTATCTATCATACTAGCAAAATTTTGTTGATGAGGCTATAAGGAAATATCCACTCTCATACATTGCTGGAGAAAGGCAAGCTGGTGCACCCTTCTAGAGGGGATCTGGAATTCACCAACACCTAGTAGAACCATTATACACTTCACCCTCTCAGCCAGCAATCCCATTTTGAGGACTATACGGCCAACAATTGATTGAACATCATTTATAACTGCAAAATACTAGAAACCACCTAAGTGCTTGTACATAGGAAACCACTGAAGTGCTCATACACAGCAGAGTGATGGAATAAATTATGGTCCATCCACACAGTCAAGGACACGCAGGATGAGGACAAGCTCCATGACCTGATTTGCAGTGATTTCCTGGACAGACGCTAAGTGAAGAAAGCTGGGTTCAAAATGTTTCTACTTGGAGTTATGCTACCCTTTGGGTAATGAGGAAGGCGACTAAGACAATACACATGTATCTGCTCATTTGTGCACAAGAAATACAGGGCTAATATAAAAAAATAAGGGACTGGCTCAGTACAGGAGATAGTGGGGGGAAAGGAGGGAACTTGGAAGTAGAGATGAAAAAGGCACGACACTTCTCTGAGTATGTCTTTTATCACATAGCTTTAGCTTTCAGGACCGTAAGCATGTTTCACTTACTCACAAAATAAATCATTAACATCAACCAGGATATGGGGGAACTTAAAATGGAATGCAAACCAAGTGAACTTAACTGTATCACAAATAACTAACATAATCAGAGTGAAGGGATTGAGAAATAAAGGAACAAACCTAAGTCACTTGGGAAAAGAATGCTTTGGATGGTATGAGGTTAAAGACAGAAAGAATTGCACACAAGTTCTGTATTCCCAGGGGCTTCCCAGGGTGGCACTAGTGGTAAAGAACCTGCCTGCCATTGCAGGAGATGTTAGAGACATGGGTTCAATCCCCGGGTCAGGACGATCCCCTGGAAAAGAGAGTGGCAACCCACTCCAGTATTCTTGCCTGGATCATCCCATCAACAGAGAAGCCTGGCAGGCTACAGTTCATAGGGTCGCAAAGAGTTGGACACGACCGAAGAGACTTAGCACACACGCACAGTATTCTAGTTGGTAAACCTTTTTCTCACTGGGATGTGGGTTAGCAATTCTGACAGGAGTTTATATTTACACCAGTGCGTGCATGCTAAGTCGCCTCAGTCATGTCTGACTCTTTGCAACCCCATGGACTGTAGTCTTCCAGGCTATAGACTCTCTCCACAGGATTCTCCAGGCAAGAATACTGGAGTGGGCTACCATTTACACCAGAAATGAATATTATTATTGAATGATAATAAAGTAAATAATTTTAGATAATGAAAGCCAGAGGTCTTACTGTCAGAGAGAGAAGTACAAATGAGGAAAGAGAGAAGGGTAGAATGAACCCTTTGGTGCTGAATTGAATTCACAGTTATCAGCATGAACTCATGATGATACAATAGATAGATAGAGATGATACAGATAGTGTGTATGGATGGGAGGGTAGTATACAAACATACATATCCTACCTGTGTCTGCCAAGAAGACCTAGAAGCAACAATGCTCAGGAGCAATAAGCACACTCAGCTCTCAGATCTTGGTTTCTAAATACTATTCTCCACGAAACCAATGCTTCTTGGAGAAGTGGTTAGTTCCAAAAAGTAAGCATGTGCTTCAAAAATTATGAGGATATGTTGAAAAGACACAGGAACCAAGCTGAAGTAGGTCCCAATGACCAAAGCTGGAAACATCTGAGCCACAAAATAAACTGTTAGTTTGGGGCTATAATTCACACAATAAAATAAGTATCTATAAGCCTATACTGATTAAATAAATAAAATGGAGAGAAGAAACAGCTCTTCCTCGCAGAAGAATTCCAGTTAATAAATGTAGAGGGAACAAGAGGAAAAGAAGCTCATCATCGGGAAAACATCACAGTAATATTGGTTGTAGGCAAGATCCACCAGTGGACGCTAAAATCAGTGCGTGAAAAATGGAGGAGAAACAGAATATTTGTATCTCCCCCCAACGTTTTTAACTACAAAGGAAAAATAGTAGCCTTGTAGGGGAGAAACTCAGGACACACCACCTTAATCTTCAAACAGAAATGATAATGATGGGAAATCTCAGATTTGAAACAACAATTAAGTGAACTGTGGAAACAGTAAAATAATCCTATTTTGTTTCCAGGCTATACTGTGATACAGCTCAGGATGGAGTTGCTTATTTATTAGAGCTGCCTTGACCATCTTTGTCAACTAAAGAGTGCTTGGTTCTTCAAAAAACCTCTGAACTCTAAGAGTTTTAGAAAGACGTCTCATCTGAGAACTGTGAACTATGGAAGAAATCAAAACCGCTTTTGAGAAAAGCCACTTACACCCTAATAATCCATCTCCCATCAAAGTAGGAAAATATCCAGAAGGAGCGGCTTCAGCTTCAGGAAGGTGAAAGTTCAGTTCTGCCACAGTTAGGATGGTTGCTTGATGTGGTTTAGAAACTACTAGGTCTTAATACAATCCTGAATATCGCATAAGAATACAATTTATTCTACATAAAAAAGATAATATAGAGCTTAATACTAGGAACCAAGACCTATCACGGATTTTTTTTTTAAAGATCGTGATTTATAAGAAAGCACTTAAATGTGTGCATCTATTTTCTCACACTGAACAGACATTAAAGTTTAAAACATCACAACAAATAATAGCAAAATTATTCTTGTTTGCACTAAAATATCATGTATGCCAAATGTCTTAATTATCAACAAGCCAATGTGTTAATGACACCAGTATCTGTTAAAAATTTAAACCCAAATAAAGAAGTAAATAAACAAACTATGCCTTCATGCCATGTGTACTCTATAAAAGAAGAGTGACAGAGTTAACTATAGCTTTGTATGAATCCTTAACTAGATAAAAACCATAGAATTGGTTAATTTATGTTCATTTTATTGTACATAGACTTCTAATATTTTCAGTTTCTTGATCATTTAAGCTTCCTTCATTGGAGTAAACACCTAGGCTATGTTAGCTGAAGAGCATTAAGAAGGGTAATGAACAACAAGGGTGGAACTGGACGGAGTCAGAGCCAGTTGATGGAGTGATACGCAGGTCAGCTGAAGTCACGAGAAGACCAAGCCAGGCTGTAAAGGGTGTAGCTATGCCTCAAGGAGAGTAGTCTGGGGGCTTCCCTGGTGGCTCAGCGGTGCAGAGCCCACCTACCAAAGCAGGAGACACGGGCTCCCTCGCTGGGTGGGGAAGATCGCACTTGCCATGGGACACCTAAGCCCGTGTGCCGCAGCTGTTGAGCCTGTGCTCTGGAACCCGGAGCTGCAACCAATCGGGCTGGGTGCCGCAGCTACGGAAGCTCGCGCGTCCTGGAGCCTGCGCTCGGCACCGAAAGGAGCGCGAGCACAGTAGCTGGCGAGCAGCCCCAGACCTCTGCGTCTAGAGAAGGCCAGTGCAAAGCAACAGAGACTCGGTGCAGCCCAAAATAAATGAAGCAAAAAAAAAAAAAAAGTCCAGCAGCCCTGTCTGAGCTGAAGTGTAGAAGGAAGGAGCCACTTACAATATTATTGTGACTATGAGGGCTGGAATTAGGGAAGTGGCAGGGAGACTGGAGAACATGGGGTGGTTAAATGAGAACTAGGAAAGAAAGGAAATTGATAAGACTTGGTAACTGACTGAATGTGAGGGCAGAGAAAGGAAGCAGTCCAAAGTGAGGCTGAGCTTTCAAGCTTAGGATCTGGACGGAGCGGTAAACAGAAATCCATTAAAACACAATGTTTGGGGAAATAGAAATGAAGTAAATTATATAGGTGGGTCCTAATGAGCAAATGGAAAAAAAATCTATTTACGTAAACCCAGGAGGCAGTCGGAAATTTAGAGATTCAGGGGTTGAGAGCGAAGCCTGGCTTTATTTTAAGGAGAAAAGGAAATCTTTGTTTCTTATTCATTCTGAGTATCACTGTCCTTCCAGAATCTAAGCCCAAAGAGAATGTGACTCTTGCTGGGATGAAGTAAGTCCCAGGTAACAATGAGGAGAGATGCTCATCAATGTCCTATATGAGTGCATAGTTACTTAAATACCTACAAAGAAAAGCTCATAAGCCATAGCAGGTCTCAATAGCTTACAAAGTATGGTCTCCAGAGAAAATAGCTAAAATTGTCATTTTACTATTACTTTACCATGGGATTCGATGATGATGTCCCCACTGATGAATCATTGTTTCCATGGTTGATTAAAACACACTTGATCTCAGGCAGATCTTGATTTGTAATAGTCTGGAATATCATTATGGAAAAAACAACTGTGAAAGCAAACAAAAGCAGTGAGGTTGACACACGCACACCTTAAAAGGAAAATATGTATTCATCTTACATTAAAAAAAATGTAATCAAGGGAAAGTGGCCAACAGGAAAGTATGCAGGAAGTATAATTTCACAAAAGGCAAGTCTTACTATCAATCTTGAGCAGAGGTCCTTAGAGCAGTGTTTTCCAAGGGAACATTCTTGGGTGATGGAAATATTCCTTATCTGTGCTGTTCAACAGGATGGTCCTTAGCTGCATTTAGCATTAAGCATTTGAAGTGAGGCTAGTGCAACTGAGGACTGGTTATTTGTATACCAGCCATTTTTTTTCTTCCTTATGGTTTCCTGGTGCATATAAAAGTGACGTTTACAGTACAGTGTAGCCTGTTAAGTGTGCAACGGCATTATACCCAAGAATACAATGTGTATACCTTACCTAAAACAATGCTAAAACACGCTAACAATCATCTGAGCCGTCAGTGAATTATAGTAGTAACCTCAAAGATCACTGATCAAAGAGCACCAAAACAACTATAATAATAGTGAAAACATTTGAAATATTGTGAGAATTACCAAAACATGACACAGAGATACAAAATGTGCAAATCCTGTTTTATCATCACATAATTTTGAATTTCCCAGTTTTCTTCTTGCAGCTGATTTCTGGTTTCATACCACTGTGATCAGAAATATCCTGGAGAATGTTCCAAGGGAGCTTGAGAAGACTGTATATTCACTGCTGTTAGATGGAATGTTCTGTAAATGTCTGTTAGGTCCACCTAGTCTAACACATAGTTTAAGTCCGATGCTTCCTTATTGATTTTATGTCTAGATGATATATCCTTCATTGAAACTGGCGTACTGATGTCCCTTTGTGTTATCGCATTGTTATTTCTCCCTTCAGGTCTGTTAGCATTTGCTTATTTGCTTGATTTCTTTAGGTGCTCCTATATCAGGTGCATAAATATTTACATGTCATACCCTTTACTGGGTGACCATTTTTTTCATTGACCCTTTTTACCTCTTATGACAGTCTTTGGCTAAAGTCTATTTTGTCTGATGTAAGCATAGACATCTCTACTTTTTTTTGGCTTCCATGAGCATGCCATATCTTCTTCCATCCCTTTACTTTTAGTCTGTGTGTGTCTTTCAAGCTGATTAGGAACCTGCCTGGTGGTCCAGTGGTTAAGAATTGGCCAGCCAATATAGGGGACACAGGTTCGATCTCTGGTTTGGGCAGATCCCACGTGCCTTGGAGCAACTAAGCCTGCTAGCCCCCCCACTGAAGCCAGCGCACTCTGGAGTCCACATACCACGACCACTGAGGCCACGCACCACAACCAGGGAGTCCGTGCAGTGCAATGAAAAAGATCCTGCATGCTGCAACTAAGACCCTACGCAGCCAAATAAATAAAATAAATAAGTATTTTTAAAAAAATTGTTGAAGGACAATTTGCCAGGTGTCTTGGTTAGCTGTTATAATGCCATTCCTTTCTGGCTTTCAAAGTCTCTGCTGAAAAATCTGCTAATAGTACTGCAGAGGGTCTGCTGTATAAAACAAGTTATTTTCTCTTCTTGCTGCCTTTAATATTTTCTCCTTGTCTATTGTTTCTGACAGTGTATCTATAACCTGTCTCAGTAGGTCTCCTTACATTCATCTTATCTGGAAGTCTCTGGACTTCTTGGACCTGGATGTCTGTTGCTTTTTCCCAGATGAGGGGATTTTTCAGCCATTATCTCTTTGAATAAACATTGTGCCCTTTCTCTTTCTCTTCGTCTTCTGGGACCTCTATAATATGACTATTAGTTTAGTTTGATGGTATCTCTCAAGTCCCTTAAACTGTCTTCACTCTTCTTTTTTCCCTTATTGTTCCTCTGATTGGATGAATTCCACTGCTCTGTCTTTGATCTCAGTAATTCTTTTTTCCACTGCATCTAGTCAGCTGGTGAACCTCTTTTCTGAATTTTTCAGTTACTGTATTCATCCTAAGCTTTCTCTCTCTGTGGAAATTCTCACTTTATTCACGTATTGTTCTTAGGGAGCATCAGTGAGCATCTTTATGACTGTTAGTTTGAACTCTTTTTTTAAAAACAGCTATTTATTTATTTATTTTTGGCTGCGCTGGGTCTTCTTTGCTGCCTGCAGGCTTTGTCTTGTTGCAGAGAGTGGGGGCTACTCTCTAGTCATGGTTATCAGGCTTCTCATTGCGGTGGCTTCTCTTGTTGGATCACACAGGCTCTAGAGTGCTGGCTTAGTAGTTGTGATGCATGGGCTCAGTTGCTTTACAGCATGTGGAATCTTCCTGGACCAGCAATGAAACCCACATCCTCTGCTTTGGCAAGGGGATTCTTAACCAGTGGACCACCAGGGAAGTCCTATTTTGAACTCTTTACAGGTAAATCACTTAACTCCATTTCATTAAGGTTTGTTTCTGGAGTTTTATCTTATTCTTTTGTTTGGAACACGCTCCTTTCTTTCTTCATCTTCTTTGATTATCTGTGTTGGTTTCTGTGGATTAGATAAAACAGCCATATTATCCCAGTCTTCCCTCTTGTAGAAGAAATCTTATCCTTCCACCCAGGCTTAGTTCTTGGTGATTTCTCAAACTACCTTTTTTGTGCTTATTGGCTCCCAGTAGTAAGGATGTGTCATGATTTGCCAGTGTCCTAAAGGAGAGGAGATTTTATTTTCTTGGGCTCCAAAATCACTGGGAACAGTGACCGCAGCTATGAAATTAAAAGACGATAGCTCCTTGGATGCTATGACCAATCTAGACAGCATATTAAAAAGCAGAGACATCATTTTGCTGACAGAGGTCCATATAGTCAAAGCCATGGTTTTTCCAGTCGTCATGTATGGATATGAAAGTTGGACCATAAGAAAGGCTGAGTGCTGAAGAATTGATGTTTTTGAATTGTGGTGCTGGCAAAGACTCTTGAGAGTCCCTTGGACCATGGGGAGATCAAACCAGTCCATCCTAAAGGAAATCAACCCTGACTATTCATTAGAAGGACTGATGCTGAAGCTAAAGATCCAGTACTTTGGCCACCTAATGAGAAGAACTGACTCATTGGGAAAGACCCTGATGCTGGGAAAGACTGAGGGCAGGAGGAGAAGGGGCTGACAGGATGAGATGGTTGGATGGCATCACTGCCTCAACGGACTCGAGTTTGAGTAAACTCTGGGAGATAGTGAAGGACAGGGAAGCCTGGTATGCGGCAGTCCAAGGGGTCTCAAAGAGTCAGAAACAACTTAGCGACTGAAAAACAATCACAACAAAGGGAAGACCTCAGTTAGCACCTAGATGCACAATGAAGCTGGACTCTCAGGCAGTGGCTTTTAAAATACACAAGTAGACCTCTTTCAGGGAAAGAATGGGAGCTAGTGTTTCTGTCTGCTTTCTCTGCGCTGAGCCCTAAAGGATAGTCAGTTAGTAACTGTTTCTTTGTTCACTACAGACCAGTGAGACCCACAAAGGCAAGTCCTGCTGGCCACCAGATCAAGGAATGTGTCCTCTGGGTGGCAGTCACAAAGACCATGGTTTTAGATACATGTATAAGCTCCTTTCAGAGAGATACCAGAGGGGAAATGTGTAAATGGTGCATCCAGCCTCCCCAGGCTCAGGTAGAATTGCAGTCAGCTCCTAGATGTATGCTACATTAGGTTGAAAACAGACCTCTTTAAAGACAATCAAAAATGGGCAGAAGACCTAAATAGGCATTTCTCCAAAGAGGACATACAGATGGTCAACAGGCACATGAAAAGATGCTCAGCATCACAAATTATGATAGAAATGCAAATCAGAACTTCACTGAAGTATCATCTCACACCAATCATAATGGCCATCATCAAAAAGTCTACAAATAATGAATGCTGGTGAGGGTATGGAGAAAAGAGGACCCGTCTACGCTGTTGGTTGCATTGGTGTATTACTTACCCATAAAAAAGAATGAAATAATGCCATTTGCAGCAAGATGGATGGACCTAGTGATTATCATACTAAGTGAAGTATGAGACAGAGGGAGACAAATATCACATGGTATCACTTACATGTGGAATCTAAAAACTGGTGAAAATGAACATATTTACAAAATAAACAGATTCAGACACAGAAGACAAACTATGGTTACCAAAGGTGAAGGCTGGGTTAGGGATAAATTAGGAGCTTGGGATTAACAGATACACACTACTATATATAAAGGAGAAAAGCAACAAGGTTCTATTGTATAGTAGAGGGAACTATATTCATTATCTTGCAATAACCTATAGTGGAAAAAATCTGAAAAAGATTATGTATATACACGTATGTATAACTGAACTGCTTTGCTGTTCACTAGAAACTAATACAGCATTGTAAACCAACTATACTTCAGTAAAAGTTTTTTTTTTTTTAAATAGGCCTCTTTAAGGAAAAGACTGGGAGAAGGATGTTTCTGTCTGTAGCCTCAGCACTGAGCCTGGGGGTATAGTCACAATGAGTCTTTGAAAACCCTTTACAAACTGTTTCTTTGTTTGCTAGGGTCTCTTGGACACACTTGCCATTGGCTTTCAGAGCCAGGTGTTTTAGGATCCAGTTACCTGCTGTGATAACCTCAAACTTCAGCAAGTCATTTGACCTCTTTGGGCCCCATTTGGTAAAAGAGGGCAGTAGACCCATGTGGTATAATAAATATACTTGGCCTTAAATCAAAATGTATTTGGTCTTTCCCAGCACCATGCATGCGTGCTCAGTCGTGTCTGACTCTTTGTGACCCCATGGATGGTAGCCCCAGGGAATCCTCCTTCAATGGGATACTCCAGGCAAGAATCTGGAGTGGGTTGCCATTTCCTCCTCTGGGGGATTTTCCCAACCCAGGGATTGAACCTGTGTCTCCTTCATTGGCAGGTGAGTTCTTTACCACTGTGCCATCTGAGAAGCACTCTTTCCTAGCACAAAGCTCCTAAAATCGTTGGAATTTCCTGAGCAACAGGGGTGTCTGTTGTTATTCACAATGAGCCCCTTCTGGGCACTCCATAGTTTATGCTAACAAGGTGACTTATGGTGAGGTGCCTCTGAGAGGGGGGGTTGTCCCAAGAAAGATCCAGAGGTTGGAGGGGTGAGGCTGAAAGCTGACCTCTGGGCAAACAGGGAGGGGAGTGCGCTAATTAAACTCTAAAGATTCTTGAACTGAGAGATCCAGTGAGCTTCTGGGTTGGTGAACTGGATGACATTCCTAGCCCTCCCCATACCCCTTGCCTTGTCCTCTGCATCTCTTCCACCTGGCTATCCTTTGGTCATAAACTGGTAATCTAGCAAGCAAACTGTTTTTCTGAATTCTATGAGCTGTTCCAGCAAAGTCATCAAACTCAAGGAGGGAGTCCTGAGGACTTCCGACTTACAGCCTGTGCTGGTGGCGACCTGAACTTGACACTGACACCTGATGGGGGTCAAGAGGGCTCTGAGCCCTTAACCTCTGGATCTGATACTGTCTCTGGAGAGAGAGTGTCAGAACTGAGTTAAAGTGTAGGACATCCAAGAACTGCTTGGTGTGGGGAACCCTCCCCACCCCATACACATGGCAGCCAGCAGAGCCAGGAGTGGTCAGTGTGAGTCCAGGGAAGGAGACTCGTGTGCTCTTCCTTGCACCTGGGATACTCTCATCGCTGTCATCCTTGCCAGTCTCTGCTCTTTCTCGTGATTTTAATAAAAGACAGTCCATTTGCTCAGGATTTCCAAATCAATACCTCCTATGTGTACGGCTATATGTCTGGGTGGCCCCTAGGAACCTGACACTCAGACTGAACTCCCCCTTTCCTTCCGCCCCCTACCCACTCCTTGGTTAGTGCCAGCACACCCACTGTCCCCAAAGCTAGAAGTCACTTTCAACTCCTCCCTCTCCCCCACTTCCCATCATCCAGGCAGCTGCCAAGCAGTGACATTTTGACCTCCGGATAATCCCCACATCTCTGCATGGCTCTGCCTCTCTATAACCACTGCCCCAACTCCAGTCCTTGTCTGGCCTGGACCACTGCCAACTGCTTCCTTGCTGACCTCTCTACCTTGTCCTGTCTGCCTGACTTCTATCTTTGACACAGACTCCAAAACTGTCCTTCTGGAATATACATCAGTGCTCCGACATGCTGCCACTCCTCTCCTTCAAACCCCTACACAGCACTGGTCCTTACCCTTTCTTGAGTCACAGACCACACTGAAAAATCTGATGAAAGCAATTAACCCTCACACACACACTATACACACTCAGACACACACACAGTATACACATACACATACGTTCATAAACATAACACACCAATACACACACACAAACACACACACACATACACACACATATATACACACAAACAATATATACACACATACACACGATACACAGAGAGACATACACACACAGTACATACACACAAACACACACATACACACACAATACACACACAATATACCAACACAAACACACACATTTACACACATACATACAACATACACACACAAACAGATACATACCCTAAAGGACACAATGGACCCCCTGAACTCCCTCCAGAGACTTGGGCCACAGAAGAACATCCAAGTCCTTTATCACATCACTAAAACACTCCTTACACATCATACACTTCTGAGCCTCTGAAAGCTACCCATTGAACAGGCTTCATTTTCTGAGTTGACAGCTTCTTAAATGAGAATTCCTCAATCCTGAGGGCATTATACGTAGTGCCTCAGCAACCCAGGATGGAATCACAGAGTCCGTCTGCTCCCTGATTCTGACCTCTGTACTGTTCTCTTCACTGTCCTGTTTGCCTTATTAAGGCAAAGTCCCTATTCTCCCTTTCCCCTGTCAAGTCTTACCTTTCTTTTATTTATCTACTTAGCTGTGCTGGGTCTTAGCTGGGGCATGTGAACAGTTAGTTGTGGCATTGGGATCTAGTTCCCCGACCAGGATTAAACTCAGGGCCCCTGCATTGGGAGCACTAAATCTCAGTCACTGGACCACTAGGGAAGTACCTAAGTCTTAACTTTCTAATCAAGACTTGACATCACCTCTTCTGGGAAACCTGGCTTAATTTCCTCAGTCTGTGTTGGAGGCTCAATCTCGGTCCTTATTTCTAAAATTACACTGAAGTTTTCCTTTTACACGCTTACCCTGTTCCACCAACACCCCCAACATTAGATTGTGAGCAGGAATCTGAACTACGTGGCACCTGGCTGGACCACATGGTGCTCACAAGGGTCTAAGAAGGCAAGGAGAGAAACCCTGCAACTAAATTCTGAGGATTCCTTCCAACTTGAGACATCTCTCTTTCTGTGAAGCACCTGTCTGACAAGGGATGAAGCTGTATTCTACAGGTATTACCTGATGAAGCGGTAAGATATTGCTTATCTCCCTTTCACAAATGAGGAGCTTAAGTGCAGAGACATTCCTGCCCAGAATAAAGAACTCGGGTTTTCTGACTGTGTTGCTCACCCTAACATATTCAACTGAATCACCTCCACGAACAGAACCCCTAATATTAGGGACATTGTAACTCAAACAACAAAGCAGCGGAAGACGGAAATCAATGGGTACATAACAATCAAAACACACTGGTTTCGGGCTTCTCTGGTAACTCTGTGGTCAAGAATCTGCAGGAGACATGGGTTCAGTCCCTAATCTGGGAAGAACCCATGTGTGGAGGAGCACCTAAGATAGTGCTCCACAACTACTGAGCCTGTGCTCTAGAGCCCGGGAGCCACAACTACTGAGCCCACCACCACGAGTACTGAAACTCAAGCACCTAGAGTCCGTGCTTTAGAACAAAAGAAACCATGGTGATGAGAAGTCCGCGCACCTGCAACTAGAGAGTAGCTGCAACTAAAGAAAAAAAGCCTGAGCAGCAAGGAAGATCCAGCACAGCCAAAAATAAATAAATCAAAGTTTTAAAAACATAATGGCTTAAAGAAATAATGACAATATCCTGTTTTAAAGTAGGCTGCAAATAATTTTATGGCAGATTCTTGGCTACCAATGGACTTACAATGACAGCAGTGAAAAAATACTTTTACTGTTTAACCTAAAAAAATAATAATAGTTCCTCTTTTGGATCTTATGCAATTCCTCTAGCCACAAAAGAACAGTGTGTGTGTACTTTATATTATTTTTAAATTTCCTCTACATGTGTTGGGACCCATCGAACAGAATTGCGTGATTCCAACTAACGATCATCAGAGGGTTCTACAAAGGCTTAAGGATGATCTAGCAATGAGGGTAATTCAATCACATATACATAAACCTCACAGACCCCTCAAACCACAGAAAAACCTTCAGCCATAGAACTATGGCCACCTAAGATGAAGCTAAGACTTTTTTAGAAATCAATATTTGAAAAATAGTAAGATCACAAAGTCATCTTGATGAAAACCAAAAGTTTTATTCAGGCAAGCCAGCTACTGTGAGATTCACAAAACTTTGTTATTTTGGAGTGAATAGCAAAGGGTACAGCATCACGGCAAGAACAAGCTAAGCAAACTAAAATTGAGGCCAAACTAGTTTCCTCAGTTTCCCTCCCCCAAATTCTTATTCCTCTCCTCTTCAAGGTCCTTTTCAAAATCAAGAACAATGATAAAATACAATACTTTGGGGATTTTTTTTTTAAAAAAACCAAATCAGAGTCTTGACCCAAAGATTAAGGCGATATCTGGCTGCTATTTGGAGATTCAGGGAGATCACAATCTTGAACACTGATAAGGGCTCTCATCACATCGCTTCCTGAGTTACATTAGAGGATGAAAAAGATGAGGGGAACAAAAGGAATTGCGGAGAAAGTCATGAAGCTGAGCCATCCTGTGGGCTTCTCAATCGAGCGGATGCTCTCTGGGGAGGAAAACGCAGCCAGCAAATTTGTTCAAAGAACCATTTGGAAAATTGCTTCTTCCTAGAATCTTAAAAAAATAAATGGCCATATTTCATTCTGGAACAGTCCATTTTTTAAATTTCAAATGGAAGAGTCATTTCATTCCCACAACCAATAAATCCAGTAATATCCATGTTTAAGTAGTCTTAGGCGATGAAAATCCTGGGATTCCTATTCTGACCTGGTCTAAGCTCCCTTCACTGAAGCATGCTATTTTTCTTCTACAGATATCTATGGATCATGACAACTGTATTGGAAGGTTTAACTAACTGAAAGCAAACTTTGTGCTGAAATGTTTTCTTGGAGAAAGGCGATGACCATGCATTTTTAAAATAGAATTGAATTAACTATTTATATGTAAGTTTCCCCATCCCCATCTTTTTCATCTTTGTACCCTCATGGTGCCTAGCACTGAAATAGGTGTTCAATAAAAGTGTGTCAAATAAATTTCTTTTTCTTCCTCATGCAGGCTCCCTCTTGATCTGTTTTCCCCCACTGGAATATAAATGTCTTCCTCTCCCATACTTAAAATCTCATTATCTGACTTTCCTTCAGTTAAACAACAGAAAACTTCAACAAGAACGAAATCTTTACTGATAATTAAAGGGTTAATGAAAGTGCCGTTTTAGTTATAAAAAGTGAAGCCAAGTAGTTAATAATGAAACCTAAGAGGATAATTTACTATAGATCCATTCAAAGTAACCAAGAAGAAATGAACAGCCAGTCTATACTTGTAGGATGGCACAGATTAGAATGAGGCTTTTAGGATGGAAGAGAATCTTAACACCAGGTCACCAGGTCTGGTGTCCCCATCTGATCCAAACTTTACCTAGCATCCTTCCATCCACCTCCTTCTGAGTTGGTCCCCCTTAGGCTACCAGATCACAAGCAAACAAAGTAAGATAAGCAGCAAGATCAAAGGATGTCAACTAAATGTGGAGGTCAAAGCTCTGAATATGAATTTCCTGACACTAATGAGAGAAACCGTTATCACAGTTACTGAGATCCTGAAATCTTCCTGCTAGCCATGATCAGTATAGAATATAATTAGGGCCATGGAGAGTCTGTGTCCATTCTTTAAGCACTACTTAGAAAATCTCATCATTCTTCTTGAAATGTAGAGCTTACAGTATAAGGGACATGGGAATGGCATCTGATAATTCAAGGTAGTTAGAGCTTTTTTAACATTTAAAGTCCTTGGTTTTCAGCCTCTCACTTTATGTTGCCTCATTCAAGGGAGTCTGTAATGGCAAGTCTTGGCAAAGATGTGCCAAGGAGCTCCATACGCTGCTAGTGGAAAGGTAAACTGGTGCAACCACTTCAGAAAACTGCTGGATATCGACCAAAACCGACATATGTCTTTCTCTATGATCTAGGAATTTGATTTGAGGGTATCATCCAAAGAGAAATGCGTGTTTCTGTCCCCAAAACATGTAAAAGAGTATTCACAGCAGTGTTATACTCTTCACTACACAAAATTGGAGACACACAAAGTGTTCTTCAACAATAGAATGGATAGATTGCATAGTCTAGTCATACTAAGGAAATAGCACCTAGCAATTGAAAAAAAAAAACAGAAAACCACAGTTATTAAGAACAAAGCTGAATCTCATAATTACAATGCTGAGTGAAAGAAACTGGACATTCAAAAAAAACATAATAATGGTTTGGTTTACATGTAGTTCAAAAAAAACAGGAAAACCGTGGAATCAGAAGTCAGAATAGTAAATGTGACTAAACCAGTGTGATTCTAATAAAATTCACACCACTTTTTTTCCTCTCTAAAAAAAAGTCAGAATCGTAGCTACCCTGAGTCGGGGGTGGTAAATCAGAGGGGGTGGAGTTCAAATTGCTCTGTATCTTTATGAAATAATGATTAGGCAAGTACCTGTGTATATAAAGGGCTTCCCTGGTGCTTCAGCTGGTGAAGAATCCACCTGCTACACGGGAGACCTGGGCTTGGGAAGATCTTCCCTGGG
Organism: Antilocapra americana; assembly: GCA_007570785.1. NCBI lineage: Eukaryota > Metazoa > Chordata > Mammalia > Artiodactyla > Antilocapridae > Antilocapra > Antilocapra americana. Next base: position 33,573,982 of record ML663566.1, read on the forward strand.
TTGGGAAGGTCCCCTGGAGAAGGGAAAGCCTACCCACTCCAGTATTCTGGTCTGTATAGTCCATGGGGTCACAAAGAGTCGGACACAACTGAGTGACTTTTACTTCACTCACTGTGTATATGAAACCTAATGGAGTTGTACTATTAAGATGTGTGCATATTTGCTATCTGTTAATTATGCCTCATTTAGAAAAATCTGGAAAGAGATGTAGGAATTTCTGAGATTGTCCTGATATATAAAAGCATTCAATGAAGCTTATATATAGTTGCATGTATTGATGTTTATACTTTCCCAAAGCCTTTGTATGTGACTGAAAAACCCACTTACCACTTCATGTTACACATTAACAGAAAGCTAACTTTTTGTAACAGACTCTGAAAAACATATTGTACTGTACATTTAAAATGTATATATTTACCAATTAACAGAGATGTTTAGGAAATGCAAGATGCTTTTCTACTCTTTTCCCCCTTATGTTTTATTTTTTTTAACTCTATAATTCTGTATTATTTGAAACAAAAGCTACTGGAAATAATTCCTGCACGTCTATACTGCAAGTATTTTCTCCATGGACCACAGAAGATACAAGACAGACTGCTAGGGTTTGGGAGCTGGAGAAGACACAGCCAGACTCCCTCCGCGGACAGAGCAGGACTGGCGGGTCAGGGGCAGTGAGTGATGGTCCCCCAAGGCTGCAGAACTAGGACACCATCCGAGGCTTCCTGGCCACCCAAACTCTGCCTCCTTCACCCTAAACGCAAATCAACCCTCTTCTCTTTCCAAATAGATGAACTGGATCTAAAGAGGATTTTTTCCCCCCCGGTAACAATTATGCTATCCAGATTATTTGGGAACAGTCAGCTGAGTCCTTGAAAAGCCTCTTGGGGTTTAACGCCAGGATAAAAATCGAGTACAAGAGGAGGGGGCAGTGGGTATTTTAAGATGTAAATCCCGTTTGCATAATATTTCCCGAAGTATCTACTCATTGATCCAGTCGACATTCGGCGGGGTGGGGGGTCGTTACCCGAGATGACTCGCTCTGGGGAGAACCCGGGCGCCTTTTCCCATCAGAGTTCACTCCAGACATCAAAACCTCAAAAGAAGAGTTGGAGACGCCACCCAGAAGTCTGCGGTACCGGGGTCGGTGCACGCGAGGTCCCGGCCCCCCGGCGCCCAGCGCGGGGCCGCAGACTCGGGCTGCCGGCCGGCCCAGAACCCGGGCGCGCCGGGCGGGCGGGGCGGCCCGGGCCCCGCGGGCACCGATTCGGCGAGGCCGCCCGCGGGGTCGGGGCGGCCGGTGGGAACCGTGGCCCCGAGCCCAAGCGGCGACGCGAGACCAGTGGGAGGAGAACGCGGGGTGGGCCCGGCCGGGGCCGCGGGTGACTTCGGGGCGAGTCGGGAGGGCGCGGAAGAGGGGAGGGGCGCGGGAGCGAGGGACGGAGCCGGGCAGGGAGGCGCGCGGCGGCGGGGACGGAGGAGGCGCGCGCCCGGTGCCCGCGCGGGGTGGGGGCCGGGGGCCGCGGGGGCTCGAGCGGGCGAGCGGGGCCTTACCGAGCAGCGGCAGCCGGCCGCCCAGGCGCGCCAACGCCGGCATGGCCTCCGGAGCCCGGGGTCCCCAGGCCGCGCCGGCCCAGCCCTGCGATGCCGCCCTCCGCGGCGCGCCCCGCGCTGCAGGTGGCTCGCTTAAGGATGCGCGTCACCGACCGCAAATTCCCTCGGACTGGTGCAAAGTGGAAAGGGGGGGAGCATCCCTCTCCCCACCCGCAAGGGCTGTGCCGGGGCGCCGGTGCCTGGCGCAGCGCTGCGGCCGAGCCCACGTGCCCGCCGTGGTCCGCAGCCCGCGCTCCGCCGCTCCCGGGGCTCCCCGACTGTGGCGGGGGAGACTGGGCGCGGTTCCGCCAGGGAGGTCACAGGGGCTCGGCTGTCCCCGGCCGGGGAGGAGGCACGGCCAGAGCTGCCTGCCCCCCATCCTCCCGCTGGGAGTCCCGGAACCCTCTCGATGAGCGTGGGGACAGCTGAAGCCAGCCACCGTCCACCTCGCGCGCGAGGGGCTTTGAGGCCGCAGGATGGGCGCTACAGCCGCGCGGCACTCGGACGCCCCAGGCTGGCGCGCTGGCGAGCCGAGGGTCGCGGTCCACGCTGGGTGGATCCTAACTGCGGACCCACGTTCTTTGTCCCCCCCGCCCCACTCCATCTCCTAGGATGCCCAGGATGCAGTCCACAGCGGCAGCAAGAAAAACAGGCTCGGTTTCAATGTCAACCAAGGCAATCAGGGACGCTAAACACCAGCCATAGAAACAAAAGCAAAACACAGGTCATCTCTGGCTTTGATTTCTGCACTCGTAATTCTTGTTCTTCATCGCATAATATTTCAACTTGAAATTATTTCCTTTGCAATAAGTTGAAGATTGGAAAGCCCAGGATGTCTGCTCTGAGTCTTCCCTTAACCAGCCCTTGACCTTCACGAAGCCACTCATCCTCTGAGAGTTCCACCCCCCCCACCTTACTAACAGGTAATGGAGTGGAATGGACCACGCGGCTTATAATGTCTCCAAGTTCTAGCAATTCCATGCTTTTCATTATTTCAATCATGTTCTAATCAAGCGTGATAATTGACGTGCATTCTTGGCGATACAGTCCTTTTCATCAGCTGTAGTCTAGAGTAGGAAAAATTTCTCCCCTAGAGCATGACAGAAACTTGAAACTTGGTGCAGCCACTATGGAAAATAGCTTGACAGTTTCTACAAAAATTAAAAATAGAATTACCACTTCAGTGTAAGATGTGCAGATGTTCAACATCAGTAATTGATGGCTAATTATTGTCCAAAGTGTTTACACCAATTTAGACTCCCACTAGTAGTGGACAAGTTACCCATTGATTCGAATTCTTGCTGATGTTTGGTGTATACCCAAAAGAACTGAAAGCAGGGTGATGGAAAGATGGTCTGTACAACCATATTCCAGGAACATTTTTAACAAAACCCCAAAGTTGGAAGCAACCCACACGTCCATCATAGATGAATGGATAAACAAAATCCAGTGAATGAATAAAAATGGTATATACATACGATTGGGATGTCCCTGGTGGCTCAGCGGCAAAGAATCCACCTGCCAATGCAGGAAGCAGGAGTTTGATCCCTGGTCTGGGATGATTCCCCTGGAGAAGAAAATGGCAACCCACTCCACTATTCTTGCCTGGAGAACTCCATGAAACCTGGCATGCTACAGTCTGTGAGGTGGTAAAGAGTCAGACATGACTTAGTGACTGAACAACATCAACATAATACAGCTAGGATCTTATTCAGCTTTTCAAAGGAAAGACCTTCTTCTTTTTTTTTTTTAGGAAAGACATTCTGACACATGCTACAACATGGATGAACCTTGAGGGCATGTTAAGTGCAATCAGCCAGCGACAAAAACACAAACACATATTCTACCTATATGAGTTCCCTAAAGTAGTCAAATTCTTGAGGCAGGAAGAACAGTTGGGTTGGGATCAGGGGCTGGGGAGATGGGAATGGAGAGTTGTTGTGTGGTGGGGAAAGAGTTTCAGTTTTGCAAGATGAAGGAGTTCTGGAGATTGGTTGCACAACAGTGTGTGTGAATTTAACACAATTGTACACGTAAAAATGGTTAAGATAGTAGCTTTTATGTTATGTGCATTTTACTACAATTGAAAGTTAAAAAAAAATTTTAAAGCATCTACCTTTGGTCAGACAGAACTAGAGAAAGAGACATTAAGTTTAGTGAGACATGAAGAAATAAAAGTGGTGAAGCAGGCTGGTGATGGGAAGAAGAGTGGGCTAGCAAGCCTTCCAATTGCCAAGATCCAAGGCATTATTACCTTTATATATAGCTTGATCACTGCTTTCAAAGAAACTGATAGTTACAAGTTTGCAATAGATTAGCTTGGGTGGAGCACTGTTCAAGGACACAAAATCAAATCAATAGTGCTGCTTTGTCAAAGAATCTTAGATACAAGGCAGAAAACTGTGAAAATGGAAGTGGGAGAAACACGAATGGCTTCTTTGCACTCCTGATTCTCCCTGAAAATTGGTGGAGAAAAATAATTCTAGAAAGAGCAAATTTTATAAACTGAAAATCTTAGTATGAGGTATAGTCTAACATTTTAAATTTTTCATTAATTTTTTAAAATTTATTTTACTGACGTGTAGTTGATTTGCAGTGTTTGAATTTCTGCTGTACAGCAAAGTGATTCAGGTATATATACATATATATTATACATTCTTTTTTTGATTTTTTTCTATTATGACTTATCACAGGATGTGGAATATAGTTCCCTGGGCTATACAGTAGGATCTTGTTATCTCTTTTGCATATAGTGGTTTGCACCCAGTAATCCCAACCTCCCAATCCACCCCTCGCCCTAGGCTAACGTGTAGGTGAGGTGATGCCAATCGATCATTTCCGGAAGTGTGCCCAGAACTCTGTCTAGTATGAAACCTAATTTGTTTGTCACAGTGACGCTCAAGGAAGCAAGTCCACCATTATCTGGGGTCCTAGATTGCACAACTAGTCATGCATACCATTGTATAAAATTTTGGTTCCAGAGCCTGTGACCTGAAGCAACCAGGAAGAATGAGATGAAGGGAGAAACAGGAGGAGAGAAGAGTGAGTTTGTTTCTGGGTTGAATGGAGGGTGTTTCATTGGCCCTTTGTTGTTGTTTAGTTGCTAAGTCGTGTCTGACTCTTCTCGACCCGGTGGACTATAGCCCACCAGGCTCCTCTGTCCATAGGATTTCCCAGGCAAGAATGCTGGAGTGGATTACTGTTTCCTTCTCCAGGGGATCTTCCAGAACCAGGGATCAAACTCACGTCTTCTGCTTGGCAGGTGGATTCTTTACCACTGAGCCACCAGAGAAGCCCACACTGGCCCTACAAAGGATCTATTTTATCTGGATTCGTATCACCGTAATGCTTAGCTCTGCATAGCTGTGCTGCATAGTAGTCCTTCATCTCATGAGTGTATTCCAGCTTTTAAATTACACAAATCTCTCACCCTCCTCAAAAACTGTGACATATTTTCAATAACTATAGGTGAAATGCCTTAATGGCACTTTAAAAATACAAAGTGCTGTGGTTTCCTGAAAATAAGGGACAAGCAGAAGGAATATTGGTATAGGATTCCTGTGAATTCACTTGAAATATCAACCACATATAGTACAGTTTTACTCGTCTTTTATCAATAGAGAATTCAAACCCACCAATTGGCAAAATCTGCCAATACCAAACATCAGCAAGAATTCAAATCAATGGGTAACTTGTCCACTACTAGTGGGAGTCTAAATTGGTGTAAACACTTTGGACAATAATTAGCCATCAATTACTGATGTTGAACATCTGCACATCTTACACTGAAGTTTCACCCCTGGACATACATACACTTTAGAGAAAGTTTGTACACATGCACTGGGAGGTATGACAAGAATGTTCATAGCATTATCATTTCTAATGTCAAAAAAGATAAAATGGAGTCTCTTCATCTAACGTACTAACCATATACCAGTGAAAATGAATGAACTACAGTTACAAGAAATGGCATGGATGAATCTCAAAAGCATAATATTCAGAGGGAAGGAAAGCAGGTCATAGAATAATAAAGGCAAACCAAGCAATATTCTCTTTAGGAATATACTCATAAGGGGTATAAAGAAAGTGAAGGAATAACTGTCAGGATTGGACTTCCCTGGTGCTACAGTGGATAAGAATCTGCCTGCCAGTGCAGGGAACATTGGTTCGATTCCTGATCGGGGAAGATCCCACATGTTTCTGGACAACAAAGGGCCACAACTGATGAAGCTGGAGCTCGGAGAACCTGTGCTCCCCGACAAGGGCAGCTACCACAATGAGAAATCCTCTAATCTCAACAAAGAGTACTCTGCCCAGCTCACCGTTATTAGAGAAAAGTCCACTTACCAACGAAAACCCTGTGTGGCCAAAAATAAAAAAAGTCAGAATAATACTTATCCCTAGAATGGGGAGAAAAGAGATTTCATGAATTATTGGCAATATTATATTGCTTTTTACCTTTTGTGATGGATGCTGGATATTCATTTTCTTCTTCTTCTTTAAAATATAATTTTTATTCACTATAGCAGTGAATAATATATTTCATAGTAAAAGAAAAGTCATCTAAGGTGGCAGTTTGACACATTTCCACCTATGAAAAAATCTTATCTAAACAAACAAAGATCATTTTAAGGGTTTAAAACCCCATTAAAATTCAACTACCACTTTATAGGAAACACATGGGACAATGGAACATGGTAAACAATGACACAAGGATATAGTCAGAAAATTCTGGACCCTAGTAAACTTTATAAAACAAATAACCTGGTTTCATCAACAAAAATTTCTAAGAAAAAAGAGAGAGAGAGTTGGAGGCATGACCTACAGTTTAAAAGAAAATGAACAGAATATCAGGCAACTGAAGTGTGCAATGTGAAGATCTTATTTGGCTTCTGATTTAAGCAAAGCAAAAAATATGTAGAGAATAATCAAGTAAATGGGACCATAGATTTTATCTTTCATATTAAATAATCATTATTTAAAATTTTACTGTGTGCTAAATGATATTGTGTGTGTTTTTAAAATAGTTCGTATCTTTGTGTAAGTGTCTATGAAATATTTATGAATAAAATGACATAAAATGGAGATATTGAGGGATGAATAGAAAATGGTAGCCAATGAATACAGGGTTTCTTTTTGGGATGATGAAAATATTCTAAAATCAGATTATGGCAATGGTTGTGCAATGCTGTAAATATACTAAAAATAATTGACTTGTGCACTAAGTAGCCAAACTATAAGACATGTCAATTAGTTCTCAAAAAAAAAGCTGCTTTAAAATAATATAAAGTCTGAGATTTTCTTCAAAGTAATTTGACGTGGGGGATTTGAGTGGAAGAATCAAACTGACCATGTGAGACTAACATCATCAAGTCTGATAGGTAAGTAAACTCATTATACTCCTTTTAGAAATTTTCTATAATAAAAAGATTTGGGGGAGCGGGGAATACTTTGAAATCATGGATCAGTGCAGTCATCCTGAATGTGCAGAAGATAACCATTCTTCCTTAGATGTCATCAGCTGCTCTTTACTGTCATGTTACTGACCCCCCTGAATGAGATGACCTAGAACATAACCCTGGGAACTGCTTCCAAGATGCAAACAGGGGAACTGCAAAACCCTGACAGCAGTATTTTGTGATAGCTGTTTAGGTCTAAGACGATCTAAATAAAAATCATCTTACAGCTCTTAACAACAGAGAATGTATTCGTTTGTAAAGGCTGCTCTAACAAAGTACCGCAAACTGAATGGCTTAAACAGCAGATATTTATTGTCTCACGGTGCTGGAGGCAAGAGATTTGAGATGAAGATGGGATAGGCTGCCTTCCGAGAGCTGTGTGGGGGAATCTGCCCCATGCCTTGTGCTCCTAGCTTCTGATGCTTTAGCGGCAATCTTTGGCATTCCTAGGCTTCTCCTGCACCACCTTGCTCTCTCTCTTCATCTTCGCATCTTCACTTCTTCCTGTGTGTGTCTGTCTCTGTTCAAATTTCCCCTTTTTATGAGGACACCAGTCATCCTATATTAGAATCCACCCGAATGACCTCACTGTAATTTGATTATCTCTGTAAAAAACTTACTTCCATATAAGGTCACATTCTGAGACTTCCTGGTGGCACAGACGGTAAAGCATCTGCCTATAATGCTGGAGACCTGGGTTGGGAAGATCTCCTGGAGAAGGAAATGGCAACCCACTCCAGTATTCTTGCCTGGAAAATCCCATAGATGGAGGAGCCTGGTAGGCTACAATCCATGGGGTCGCAAAGAGTCGGACACGACTGAGCAATTTTCACTTTCTGAGATATAGGGGGTTAGAACTCCAAAATATTTTGGGGTCAGGGGAGGGAGGATGCAATTTAATGCACAAGAGATAGATTTTGAAATCAATTGTTGCTGTTGTTCAGTCACTCAGTAATGTCCAACTCTTTGTGACCCCATGGACTGCAGCACACCAGGCTTTCCTGTCCTGCACTATCTTCTGGAACTTGCTCAAACTCATGCCCATTGAGTCAGTGATGCCATCCAATCATCCCATCCTCTGTCGTCCCCTTGTCCTCCTGCCTTCAATCTTTCCCAGCATCAGGGTCTTTTCCAGTGATTCTTCTCTTCGCATCAGGTGGCCAAAGTACTGGAGCTTCAGTTTCAGCATCAGTCCTTCCAATGAATATTCAGGGTTGATTTCCTTTAGGATTGATTGGTTTGGTCTCCTTTGAAATCAATGCCTAGAAATTAATGCATGTGATTCCTCTACAGATTAGTTGTTAACTGCTATGTTAAATAGATTTCTAATTGATACTTTGTTTTGCAAAGAGATATAATCTGGATAACTTGGAAATTAACACAAAAATGGGAGCAATTAAAAATTATGCTTGTGTAAAAACCAGATCCTAGTGTAAAAGCACAGGGAACTATACTCTATATCCTACAATAGACTGTAATGAAAAAGAATGTATATACAAGACATATGTATATATAAAATGTACATATTTTAAATGTATTAAATCACTTTGTTGTACAGCAGAAATTAACACATTCTAAATCAACTGTGTATGCATGCACCTCAGTTGCATCAGACATATCTGACTCTACAATTTTATGACTGTAGCCTGTCAGGCTCCTCTGTCCATGGGATTCTCCAGGCAAGAATACTAGAGCAGTTTGCTATTTTCTTCTCCAGGGGATCTTCCTGACCCAGGGCTCAAACCTGCATTTCCTGTGGTTCCTGTATTTCAGGAGGATTCTTTTCACCACTGAGCCACAGGGGAAGCCCAAATAAACTATACTTCAATTTTAAAAAATTATGCTTTCAAAGAGTTTAAGGTAAGAAGGATACAAAACTATATAGTATGACCCATGTTAGGCTAAAATAAATATATAATGAAAATAAAAACAAAATTGAAGGAAAGAGGTAGAGTTTTAGCAAACCAAGAAAGTCTTAACACCCAACTAATTAACATACATGAGACAAATGGAATAGACAGGAGTGGGCCTATGGGAAGCAGATTATGAGAGAGGGAACTTAGATCCATTTACATATCAGGGGAGATCAAAAGTGGCTCTATTGTCACAGCCAAGAGGAGAAGCCCTGGAGGAGCCACAACCCTGCAGGGGCAAGGAAAATAAGGGGACTAATTGGTGGGGGAGGACAGGATAGCACCCTAGCCCCTTCCCCTAGGGAACCAGAGAAAGAGGACCTCAGATAGGGTGAAGACAGGGAGGCCCAGTCAGAGTGCCTGTATGCTAAGTTGCTTCAGTCTTGTCTGACTCTGCAACCCCATGGGCTATAGCCCGCCAGGCTCCTCTGTCTGTGGGATTCTCCAGGCAAGAATACTGGAGTGGGTTGCCATGCCCTCCTCCAGGCTGGTCCGTTTAGGCTGACCCAAAGCCTAGCAGTGGAATTTTTGGATATTAAAAATGGATTTATTTTTCTTTCTTTTTAAAAATTAATTAATTAAATTCATTTTGTTTTGGCTGCCCCATGTGGCTTGCGGGGTTTGTCAAGGTCTTAGTGAGGGTTGGGAAAGAATTTCCAGATTTGAGGCAGAAAGAACAGTTTATTAGAGTGGGAGACGCTGTTAGAACAGCGAGCCAGCTTGAGGGAGAGCTGACACCTTTTGCAGGCTAGTAGCCAATTTTTCCTGGAGAAGGAAATGGCATCCCTCTACAGTATTCTTGCCTGGAGAATCTCATGGACAGAAGAGCCTGATGGGCTACAGTCCATAGGGTCGGACACGACTGAGCGACTAACACACACGCACAGCCAATTTTTATAGCCTCAAGACAGAGAAAATTTCTATTGGAAGGGTGGCATTAGGTAATTGCTTAGGATGGTATATGGTGGGTGATAGAGTGGGTATTTTACCTAATGTGACATCAGGAGACTGGCTGGTTTAGATCAGGAGGCTCATGGCAACTGTTGCTATGGAGCTTGGTTAATTCTGGAAAATTTTGTCCTCTGACCTTGGTATAAGGCTCCAAACTTGTGACCTTGGTATAGGGCTCTACATGGTTCTTGGCTCCCCAACCAGGGGCTGAACCCCGGCTGTGGCAGTGAACGTGCTGAGTCCTAACTACTGGACCACCAGGGAATTCCCCAAAAGGACTTGCTTTTCTTATCCACAGGGCTCAGGAGTAACAGAGTTGGCAGTTTCGCTGGGTCCTACACTCCCATCCAGACAGAAAGGCAAAAGATTCTGATAAGAAGAAACTGAGAGTCAAAAAGACGATTAACAAGTGCTGGTGAGGATGTAGAGAAATCAGGACTCTCCTACACTGCTGGTGGGTTGGAAAATGGTGCAGCTGCTTTGGGAAGCAAGCTGGCAGTTTTTTACAAGGTTAAACACAGAGTTAATGCTAGTGGTAAAGAACCCATCTGCCAACGCAGGAGACTTAAGAGACACAGGTTCAATCCCTGGGTCAGGAAGATCCCCTGGAGAAAGAAATGGCAACCCACTCCAGTATTCTTGCCTGAAGAATCCCATGGACAGTGAGGCCTGGTGAGCTACAGTCCATAGGGTCTTAAAGAGTTGGCTATGACTGAAGCAACTTAGCATGGCAATTCCATTCCTAGGTACATACCCAAGAGAAATGAAAATGTGTATCCTTACAAAAACTTGTGCACGGATGTTCTTGGCAAGAAGAACGTAGTGAAGAAGTGGAAACAACCCAAATGCCCATCACCTGATGAATGGGAAAACAAAATTTTGGTGTATCCATGCAATGAAATATTATTTGGCCAGATAAAAGGAAAGATAGATGCTACAACATGGTGAGCCTTAAAAATAGTAAGCTGAGTAAAAGAAAACAGGCACAAAAGACCACACATGATGTGATTCCATTAATATGAGTTGTCCAGAATAGGCAAATCACTAGAGACTAGCACTGGTGCAGTGGGGGGTTGGGGGAGTCATTATAGATGAACAATGGCTGCTAACAGGATTGGAGGTTTCTTTTTTGTGGGTGATAACATTTCTTAACTTAGGTGATCGTGGTAATTACACAGCTCTGGGAGTATACTGTAACCACTGAATTGTCCATTTTAAGTGAGTGACTTGGAAGCTACGGGAATTTTATCTCAGTAAATACATTTTTTTTAAACAACAACAACAAAAAAAAGGAAGAAAGAAAACTGAGAATTGCATGCATGCAAGAGTCAGCAGCAGAAGTAACCTTGGGTTTAAAAAAGGAATCATTTGATTCAGGACCCAACCCAAGTAAGGAAACTTCCCCAGGCATCTCATAGACCCTCAGAGGAGGGGGCTGAGCGAGAGCTGTCCCCGACTGATTTATATCTCAAGGAGAACAGTAACTAACACACTGCTCTACTGCTGCTTTTGCAGAGTTCTGTCCCTCTATTGCATTCACTTTTTGCTTTGTTTTTATTTCTCTAGTAGTTTCTTGAAGTAAAATATTTAAAGCTATTAAAATGTGTTTGGTAACAAGTCTAGTAACAGTAAAGCTCATGGTGTTTTCTGTTCCTCTGTGGGTCTGGGTGGTGAGAGAGGAGGTCAGATAGGTCATGCTGGAAGAAGAGAAACACTGTTTTGCGGAGGAATAAAAAGAGTGGCCCCTGCTCAGCGCCAAGAAGTTGATGGAAGAGAGGGGGATGCTAATTAGTTCTGGGTTTCTCACTTTTCTTGCACAAACCTGTTCACCTGAGGTCTTTGTGCTGCTCCCTGCCTACCTGGGGCTCTTCGGGATTTCTCTTTCTCCCCTCTTCTCAACTCCCAGGTGAAATCTGTTAGTTTCTATTCCTTCAGACTTCTCTTAGGTGGCAGCCAGTTAATCTGCTAATGTCTTATTAACTTCAGCCACTCTCTTTGAATTGTCTTACCTCTCAGATAAAATCTTCCTAACCCTGTTTGTCAGCTCCTCCTCCCCTGCCTTCTTCCACTCCTGAAATGCTGGTGTTCCACTGTGTTAAATCCTTCTGTCTCCATTCTGCCCTCCTGGTCATCTCATCTATTTCCAGCACTGTCTTGATGCAAAAGATTCAGGTTATCTGTAGTTAGGTAATAAGTGAGACTGCATATTGCCAACAAAGGTCCGTCTAGTCAAAGCTTTGATTTTTCCAGTAGTCATGTATGTATGTGAGAGCTGGACTATAAAGAAAGCTGGGTGCCGAAGAATTGATGCTTTTGAACTGTGGTGTTGGAGAAGACTCCTGAGAGTGCCTTGGACAGCAAGGAGATCCAACCAGTCCATCCTAAAGGAAATCAACTCTGATTATTCATTGAAAGGACTGATGCTGAAACTGAAACTCCAATACTTTGGCCACTTGACTCATTGGAAAAGACCCTGATGCTGGGAAAGATTGAAAGCAGGAGGAGAAGGGGATGAGAGAGGATGAGATCGTTGGATGGCAACACCGACTCAATGGACATGAGCTTGAGCAAACTCCAGGAGCTGGTGAAGATCAGGGAAGCCTGGTGTGCTGTAGTCCCCGGGGTCGCAGAGTCGGACATGACTGAGCAACTGAACCACAACAATCTGTAGTTTACACCTGCCTCACCCATTTTCAAACTAACCAAAATGTGCTACTCCTGAGACGTGCGGCCAGAGTCACCTGTCACTCTCATAGTAACTTCTCTTCAATCTTCACATTCAGTTTGTCATCATATCTATTGATAGATTAGGAGCTGGGTCCTAAACATGTTTTCATTATGTCCCCTTCCTCCGTTCTACCCGGAGTTTCTGATCGTTTTCACAGCTGTCTTACCCAGATGGTTATAGTCACCCCACTACAATCATCCCGGTCTCCTTCCTACTAGGATCAAGATGGCCTCTCTAAAACTTCGTTTCTATAAAGCCAAGGATGATGATGCCACATTTTGTGTTACAATGTACTACTACTTGGCAGCCTTCACAGAGGTGGTGGATTCAGACGGAAGTCATCAGTGGATGCTAAGGAAGGAGGTAGGTATTTGACAAGGTATAGAAGAATGTCACAGTTAGAATACCTCCCTACAAAATGCCGGTCAATCACAGAGTGGTGACTCTATAGCACAGAAAACTAGCAGACACCAACTGGACCAGGTGATCAAGGTTAATGTCACCTAGAGCAACGGATCAACGTGGAATGTCTTTTGATGCCTGCGCTGAGAAGAACACAGTCATTTCTGTGATGCTCCTTCCAAGAATGAATTGTACAGACACATAGAGAGTCTAGTCCCTAAACACCTGGCTTTGTTTTTCTCCCAAAGCAGACATCCTCCTATATAAATAATGATACAAAACCTCCAAAGCAGGAAACCAGCATTGGTACAAACCCTGCTGAGCTTTCACAGATATCTTTCAGATTTTATCTACCATAATGTCTCTTTTCCTTTCTGGTCCAGGGTCCTATTCAGGAATATGTGTTACATTTCAGTTATATTTCTTCAGGCTCTTTAGTTGTTTGAACAATTCCTTGGTCTACTTTAGGGGAACTACAAACCAGGGTGTTCAGGGACTAATCTCTCTCTGTGTGTCTATAAAGAGAGCATGAATACAACAGAATAAATGCAAAAAAAATTAACTGGAGAATCTTGGTGAAGAAGATATAGGAATTGTTCTTACTACTCAGAAAAAGTTTCTGTAAATTGGGAATTATTTCAAAATAAACATTTTTTTTAAAAGGAAATTTCTTGCATTCTCCTCATGCCTTTTCTTTCCTCTGACCTGCAACATGGACAGGACACCTATTATATTTTGGTGGTGCAGAGAAAGCCGGCATTGGGACGTCACTGGTGGGTAAGTGGATAAGAATCTACCTGCCAATGCAGGGGACACGGGTTCAATCCCTGCTCCAGGAAAATTCCACATGCTGCTGGGCGGCTAAACTGGAGCACCACAACTATGGAGCCAGTTCTCTGAGCCCACGAGCCACAACTACTGATGCCTCCACAGCCTAGAGCCTGTGCTCTGCAACAAGAGAAGCCACCACAATGCGAAGTCCATGCACCGCAACAAGGCAGCAGCCTCTGCTCACCCCAACTAGAGAAAAGCCTGCACAGCAACAAAGACTGCCCCACAGTAAACTAAGTAAATCTTTTTTTTAAAAGATGGCACCCTAAGGATGTGGAGCCACGTATGGAAGGTATTTAGGATTCAGAAGGGAACCCAGGAAGTCTGGGTGACATATGTAGCTCTGCCATGCTGAGGGGAGAAATGAACTTTCATGTATTTAATCCGCTGTATCTGGGAGTCTCTTGGTAACAACAGCCTTGCCTGTACCCTGTTTTTATCCCCACCACTCTTCCATATGACCCAGAGTGACAGTCATACCAAACTAGATCACTATGTTCTACCTGGTGTCCACGGCCAGTGCTTAATGCTGTTTCTACCCAGAGTGAACCGTCTCCCCCCTCACCATTTCCCTTGTCACGTCCAGTCTGCCCAACCATTTCTCTTCGTCTAGATTTGCCCTGGACTGCCCACTCTGTCAGCCCCGCCTCACCTCAGCTGTGAGTTCCGTAAGTATGTGTGTGCATGCTCAGTCGTATCCGAACCTTTGCAACACCATGGAACTCCAGGTTCCTCAGTCTGTGGGATTCTCCAGGCAAGAATACTGGAGTGGGTTGCCATATCCTCCTCCAAGTGGTCTTCTCGACCCAGGGGTCGAACCCACGTCTTTTGTATCTTCTGCATTGGCAGGCAGGTTCTTTACCACTAGCACCACCTGGGAAGCCCATCTGTAAGTATTAGGATTATAAGGAATCTGGTGGTCATTTAAAGTGCACAGGAGGGGGATGCATGGAGGTTATATGCAAATAGCAAGCCATTTTATGTAAGCAACTTGAGCATCCTTGAAATTTGGTATCCTTAAGGGTCTTGAAATTCAGTCCCCAAGGATGCGGCCGGATGATGGTATGGTGGAGCCTGGACCACCACATTCTCTTAGTTCTTCGTTGCTACTTCCACACTATTACCTCCATTTTTTTCCTTTTTTAAAAAGAACATTCTTTTTCTAGCAAAAGTATATATGTTTAACACCAAAAAAATTGGAAAGGGCACACTCATACACAAATACCTATAAGTATCAACTAGTAACTACTAACAATTTGATGTTTGTCCATCCAGATTTTTCTCTGTGCATGTATGTTGCTGTTGTTCGGTTACTAAGCTGTGTCCAACTCTTTTGTGACCCCCATGGACCAGAGCCCTCCAGGCTCCTCAGTCCATGAGATTTCCCAGGCAAGAATACTGGAGTGGGTTGCCTTTTCCATCTCCAGCATGTATGTATACATAGACTTTAAAAATTAATATTTTTAGAAAATAGGATCATCTTATGATACTTTTTTATAGCTTGTTTTTTTAAAAAATCAAATGCTATCCATGTTGATTTTTCTACAAAATTATTTTTAATAGAAATTCCATCATGTGAATGAATCATGGTTCTTTTAATTAATCAATGTTTTGGGGCATTTTACAGCTATTTTTATTTTAAGTAATATTTAGTTATGTTTGCAAATTTTGGGACTTAATTTTTTGAGGCTTTTGAGCTCAACTTACAAATCTTATTTTATTTATAAATCTAATTAGTTTGTTTTAAAATTTAAAACACTTTACTTTTTCTTGGTTAATAATTATCTTATAAATTGAAATTATTAACTATAATTTATTATTAAATCTCTCCAAATATTTAACAGTTTTATCAAATTCTCTTAGACATTTCAAACCATAGGTCACACATTTAGTAAATTTATTCCTTTTTAACACCTCAAATGCCTAATAAAATCCAATCAAACTTCCTCAGCATTTAAGGAGTATTTACATGAAAAATAAGGCAAAACTTGTAGATTTTAACAATCAGGTTCCCTTAAATACTTAAACTGTGATTATGAATTTAATTAGTTAAATATTTCTAAGTATGTCACTTAAAGACATAAATCTGTCAGATTCTCTAAAACGTATCAAATATCTTGAATCAGGAACAAAACATAGAAACTGTAACAATGATTACAAAACTTATGATAGCACCTACTCAAAAATAATAATGCACTAATTTGCCATCATGGTTTTTTTTAACCATCTAAAGGCTTATCTGAATACTTTCCCAGAGTTGCAAGTTTACTTATCAGAGAAGAGAAGCTCAGGCTAGCTGTCATAGGTACTTAGGATCACAGGTTACTGACTTGGTGTCAGGAGATGTGAAGCTGGGGGTACCTTCTGGAATAATTCACCCAGGCCAGTCTTTATTTGGCTGATCACTTCTTCAAATCATGTTTTTGGTTTGGGGGTTTAAATAAAATCTAGTACATTATGTACTCCTCTTGATCACTGCTACCCTTTTTAAAAAAAAAAAAAATCACTGCTACCCTTTTCTAACTGTAACTTCTTATACAACTTTTCATTTCCTAAATCCAGCTGTACCCTCATCCAATGACTCTCTGTATTCCTTTTCTTTTCTTTTATCTTTTGGCTGTGCCTCACAGCCTGCCTAAGCATCTTAGTTCTCCAACCAGGTATCAGACCCGCGTTTCCTGAACTGGAAGAGTCCTAACCACTGGACCAACAGGGAAGTTCCCTCTTCATTTCTTTGCACCTCTCCATCCAACTGCAATCATGGTGATGTATCCCTATCCAATCATCTACCTTCAAAGAACATTGACACCATCACTGCCAACAACTTTGAAATTGACCAATACTTTTTCATGGTCATACCTAGACAATCCTCTACCTTTTTTTTTTTTTAAAGAAAGAAACTTATTTTTATTTATTTATTTGGCTGCTCCGAGTCTTAGTTGCAGCACATGGGATTTTTAGTTGCTGTAGGTGGGATCTAGTTCCCTGACTAGGGACCGAACCCAGGCCCCCCTGCACTGGGAGCTCGGAGTCTCAACCACTGGACCACCAGGGAAGCCCCAACCCTCTGTCTTTGAAGTCTTACATTTCGTTACATCAGCCTAATAGCAGCTTCTAATCCTTTCCTGGTCTGTACCTTAATTCAAATCTGATAGATTTGTGTAATTCAGGGTTAGTCTGGAAGGTGAGCTTCAGCTGACTTTTAAAGGAAGGAGGAGGTTGGTGCAGTGGTAAAGAATCCACCTGCTAAGGCAGGAAATGCAAGTTTGATCCTAGAGTCAGGAGGATTCCCCTGGAGGAAGAAATGGTACCCACTCCAATATTCTTGCCTGGGAAATCCCATGGACAGAGGAGCCTGGCGGACTACAATCCATAGGGTCACAAAAAGTCAAACACAATTGAGCGCGCACACACACATTCACACACACTCACACATTCACACACAAATTAGCCAGGAGGGAATTCCCTGGCAGTCTAGTGATTAAGACTCTGTGCTTTCACTGCTTGGACCCAGGTTCATCTCTGGTCAGGGAACTAAGATCCCGAAAGCCCTGCAGCCAAAAAAAAAAAAAAAATTAGCCGTGAGATAAACCAAAAAACTGCCTGAAATTTCTTCCAGAAAACAGAATTGTTAGTCATAGTTATCAGTTTGTAACAACCAGAATATTTTCAGTTTCATGTGGTTTTACTTATATTAATAACCTAAAGACTGACAGCATTCTCTGCACAGTGGAATTTAAACTCTGAGTCATCAGAGAGTCCCTCTAAAATGTTAAAATTCCTGATGACACTCATGTACTTGTATTTTTGTCTCTTGTAAAAATTTAGGAATTTAAAACTCTCCACTGGGGATGAAAACCAATGTGGCCAATGAATTCTTCTGTGGCCAAAAATTCATAACTTTTAACAACACTTAAACCAATATTACCTTTCTATAAAAAAAAAAAGACTACATTGATTATACATATAGATCTGAACCATATAGATCCCACCCCTTCCCCCTGCCCCTACATTCCACCTTCTGTGGTGTCAGTGACATAAATCAGTTTACACTTTATTAATAGATTGGCATACAGTGTATACTTGATAGACTCCAAAAGACCAATAACACACACAGGCTCTTTCTGGATACCTAACAGAGAGGTGAAGGCTTCCTGGGTGGCACAGTGGTATAAATCCACCTGCCAATGCAGGAAAGGCAAGAGTCATAGGTTTGATCCCTGGGTCGGAGGATGCCCTGGAGTAGAAAATGGCAACTCACTCCAATATTCTTGCTTGGAGAATTCCGTGGACAGAAGAACCCGGAGGGCTACAGTCCATGGGGCTGTAACGAGTTGGACACGATTGAGCATATGTGCGTATACACAGCAGAGAGGTACAGCAAGGGAGCACTAAATGGTCATCTTGACAGTTAAGTTACTTTCCTAAAGCTAAAGCTGTTTGTGCCCTTCTGGTTATAGGTAAAGGAGACGGCACAAGTATTAAGAGAACTTTAACCAGCCTAGGCTGAGTTTCCAAATCAAAGCAGAGACTTAAAAGGCTTAGAAGATATAGTGAGTCTTTGCTCTCTCTGCCTACCCCTTCTTTTCTCTCTTTTCTCTGTTCCTCTTTCTTCTTCTTTTATTTTCTTGTTTGTTTGTTTTCTCCTTTCTGAAATTAAAAAAACCAACCATCTAGAGCTGAGCTGGTCATGAAAGTTGAGGGCAGATACAGACACACACACACACACACACACACACACACACACACACACGTCATCATATCATTACTAGCTTCAAACTTCCCCCCCCAACCAATGACAAAAAATCCCATCCACTCCCCTAGTCATTTACCTAATACTTGTGCATTTTTCATGTTTGACATTTTGATTATGTTTAGCCAGATAGATACATTTTCTTGGCTTTCAAGTAATTTTTTTACTTTCTGAGAAAAAATGTTTGTATATTTATGGGTTAGGGGTTCAAATTAAATAAGCAGAAAGAATATTTTTCTTTAAAAAAATATAAATCTAAATTCCCAGAGTTTTTTTTTAAATAAACGTGGTCAATTTAAAAAATTATTAATAGTTTGAAATTTCTGCATTACAACTCATGATTGTTATGCCATGTGAATTTTTAGAACCATTGTCAAATTTGGGAAGATGTCAATGAAATTCCTTTCATATGTAAGCAGTAAGATTTCAGCATCATTTCACTGCATTGCTGCTGGTGCCGAATGTTGTCTAGTTTAGAACCACCAGAGTTTGTATGGATAAAATGTGTTAGATATATTAAGAATCAGTCCAATAATAGAAGTAGAAAATGTGCTAGTTACTTCCCACAAGCCATGCTTGTGCTTGTAACTGCTCTCTGTTTTGTCCAACAACTATGGGAATTTCAACAAATTCTATTTTATGCCACTTGCACTTTTAAAAATAGTGAATGGTTTGTTTATGCTTGTACCTGTTGCGTTGGTGATGTTGGTCTAGTTGCTAAGTCGTGTCTAACTCTTGGGACCCCCTTGGGCTGTAGCCCTCCAGGCTTCTCTGTTCATGGGATTTCCCAGGCAAGAATCCTGGAGTGGGTAGCCATTTCCTTCTCCAAGGATCTTCCCCACCCAGGGATCAAACCCAGGTCTCCTGTATTGCAGGCAGATTCTTTATCACTGAGCCACTTGGGAAACCCTACGCATGTTGTTTTATTGAACACATTCCTGACAGCAGAGGACTTCCATTTTGACCAGGTGCTGATGAGAAGCAAAGCCTCCAGGTTACAATTTCACACGTTCAATGGCTGGAAGAATATTCTACAGACTAGGCTTTAGCTTTGTATGTTTTCAACCTTGTCTCTCCTCGGTTCTCTAGGTACTGCATGCTTTATATTGTAATATGAACTCTGGTCCTAGGTCCTGGTGTCATGGTTCATGGTGGGTGGGCATAGATAGGTAGGAATCCTCTTAGAAGCCATTCCTATACTCTGGATGATTATCAATGACTTAATTATACATGGAAGTGACTATGAGTCCCATAAATATATTCCACTAAACCCAAACCACACAAGTATCTGCCTAACCCATAATCCACAGGTCTTACTATATAGCACAGTGTTCAATATCCTGTAAAAGTAACAGTGTTATTCTCTAAGTCACGTCCAACTCTTTGCTACCCCGTGGACTGTAGTCTGCCAGGTTCCTGTCCATGGAATTCTTCAGGCAAGAATACTGGAGTGGGTTATCATCCCCTTCTCCATGGGATCGTCTTGACCCAGGGATCAAACCCAGGTCTCCCACACTGTGGGCAGATTCTTTACTGTCTGAGCCACCAGGAAAGCCACAGGATATTGGTACTGATATCAATATCAATATCCAATTGGAATATCAATATCCTGTTATGGTTATTCCATTAACCATAATGGAAAAGAACATGAAAAAGAATATTTATATATTTGTATAACTGAGTCACTTTGCTGTACAACAGTAATTAAAACCATATTCTAATTCAACTATACTTCAACAAAATTTAAAAACTTTCGGTTGGTGCCTACATGGTGATAGATAAATCAATCTATCTCCAACTGAACATCTCCAACATGCTTCAACACAAGGGGGAGTTTGAGTGGAAAAAGATGATAATTCTAACCAGTGATGAAAACATTAGTTTTTGGAATTCTCTGGCAGTCCAGTGGTTAAGACTCCACATTTTCACTGCTGAGGATCTAGATTATTCAATCCCTGGTGGGGGAATTAAGATCGTGCAAACCAGGAAAGGAGGTTGGGATGGCTATAGTAAACAAAGAATCCATGGCTCTTCATCGGTAAGTCTTAGCCAAGAAAGAAAAGCAGTCTTTCTTCTTCCTGTTGGGCTCCCCTGTTGTTGCAGGGTATAAAGCTCCCCCTTCTGGTCTCCTGACTCTATTTAATTAAAACTTCTGTTAATTAACTTTTTACAATATTTTATCTGTTTATGTCTGTAGTAAAATCCTCTCTTTCATATGTGATATCAGTGCCTTCACATTTTCTTGATCAGTATAGGTAAAGGGTTTATTAATTTTATTAGTCTTTCCAAAGGCTCGATTCTTGACAATTGAGTCTATTATGTATATGTTTCTATTTATTTTTTCTACTTTCTTTGGGCTTAATTTGATAAGAGCTTTTCCCTAACTTTTTGAAATGGTCATTTAGATCATTATTTTCAGCCTCTTTTTTTATATATGCATGTAAGGTTATACTGTCCCCTTTAATTATGTGTTTAACTGTATTTTGATGTCATTAATTTCTAGTTTAGTTCCACTGTCCTTAGAGACTCTAACGATTTTAGTACTTTGAAATTCAGTAAGACTTGCTTTATATCTCAGCATATGGTCAGATTTATAAATGTTCTGTATGCATTTATATTCTGTAATTGGAAGTACAGTGCCTAACAGGTCAAATTTGCTCATAATATTTGCATTTTCCCTATTGATTTTGTCTGCTTTATCTGTCATTGAGATACATGTTTAAATTTTCCCATTTTGATTGTGGATATTTCTATTTTCTTCCTTTAGTTTTGACAATTTTCATTGCATATTTTGAGTATATATTGTATGCATACAAATTTGGAAATGTTAACTTTTTTTTGGCAGGTGGTGGGGGCATGCCTTGCAGCTTGTAGTTATCTTAGTTCCTTGACAAGGGATTGAACCTGGGCTCTCCATAGCAAAAGTGCAGAAATATAACCACTGGCCTGCTAGGGAATTCCCTGGAGTTGTTAAATCTTATTGATGACTTTAAATTAGAAATATGAAATG
Source organism: Antilocapra americana (assembly GCA_007570785.1). NCBI lineage: Eukaryota > Metazoa > Chordata > Mammalia > Artiodactyla > Antilocapridae > Antilocapra > Antilocapra americana. Next base: position 33,595,619 of record ML663566.1, read on the forward strand.
TCCTTATTTATATTTAGAAGTTTTTATTGACTGTGTTTGTATTATATACATTTTACCATTCTTTTACTTTCATTTTTTTTGATTCCTGATTATGGCAAAATATATGTTTGATTTTTGTAAATCTTCCATGGTTTCATGAAAAGAATACATACTTTGGTGCTAGGGAGCAAAGTTCTGTGTTTGGTAAAGACCAAGCCAGTTGATTACACTATTAATATATTAATATCTTTGATTTTTTTTGTCAATGTATCTATTAAATTTTGAAAGAGGTTTATGAAACTCTGTTATAATTGTGTGTGTGTGCACAAGTGTTTCTAACCAAGTTCTTGCATTGTTAAGTGCTTTTGGACTTTTGCATTCAATATTTATTTGGTGCGTAAAAGTCTGTCATGATTATCATTACTAGTTTGTGGAGTTTACCACCTTTATCTTTACATAATATTCTTTTTCACAGTGTTTTGGCTTTAATTTTTCTATGGTTGATATTAATATTCTCATTCTTGTTTTTGTTTGTTTGTTTGCATTTAGGCAAACATCAAAAACCCTAAATAAACAGTTGTCTCCAGATCCCTGATGTGTGCTAGGTGATGTGAGGTGAGGAGGTTAGCAGTCTGTGCAAAAGACAAAGTTTCTTGCTTTCAGAAGTTTCATTTTAATTTTACTAATGGCATATCTCATTAAGAGTCTGGCTTGCATACATATACTTTTTCAGCAAGTCTCCTAATTTGAAGTTTTTCACCAAAGAGTATAAATAAACAAAAAATCTACACTGAAATAAATATCTAATCTCTGAAACAGTAAAATCAATTACTAATACAGAACTATCAGCTTTAAAATGACAATAATGGACTTATTATAAATTGTAGAAATAATAAAGTGGTTTTCTAAAGTAGGGGTGCTTCCTGAACCAATGGAAATGGCACAGTGGGCTTAGCTAAGTTGAAGGAACTTCAGCAAGGTCGGTGGGAGCTGTGTGAGATGTTAACAATGGTCCACTTGATTATTGGGGTTATTTCCAAGGTACAGTTAATGTTAAAGTTGTATTTGATTTTAATGTATTGCACAGGAATACAATAAGAATGAATGTCTTTAAGTCCCTTGAAAACTTGTAAAAGTGGCACATTTCTTTTGCTACCACAAAGACTCAAAAATCTATATGACACAGACAAGTATGTAAGTATGATGACAGTTGAGAAAGGGAATATTTCCTGCCATATCAATAAACAAGGATGTCACAGCCATCAGTGATTCCAGCCCTCCCAGTGTGAATTTTTGAACCTGGGGTGAGCCCAAGACTGAGAACAACACCTGCTATCTGGCAGCCTTTAGGCTGTAGCCACTCCTTATGGTGAGCACTGAGGAGCTGGAGGAGGAGGATGTGAAAAACACAGGGTACCGGCCCCAGATAGCCGAGCTGCATATGAAAGGAGTGATTTCAGAGAGCCCAGCCACTTGCATCTTCCCACACATAGAAAAGTGCTAAGTTCCTTAACTTGAGAAATCTTTTTGTTGTGGTTGTTCAATGGCTCAGTCGTGTCCAACTCTTTGCGATCCCATGGACTGCAGCACATGAGGCTTCCCTGTCCTTCATACTTGAGATATCAGGTTTTCCTTAATTAACAATCCTCTTTGGGTATTCCCAGGTGGCATTAGTGGTAAAGAACCTGCCTGCCAATGCAGGAGACATAAGAGATGCAAGTTCCATCCTCTGGAAGGTCCCCTGGAGAAGGAAATGGCAACCTGCTTCAGGATGCTTGCCTGGAAAAGCCACAGACAGAGGAGGCTGGTGAGCTAAAAACCAGGGGGTCACAAAGAGACACGACTGAAGCAACTTTGCACATTTGTTGTTCAAACTTAACATGTCCTTTGCTGCAAACTTCTGTATAACCCAACTCCTCCCCCCACCTCCTTGGAGCAATTCTCTCAGAGTCACTTGAGATGCTGCCTCCGGGGCTTAGAGCCCTAAAAATTCCCATTGAATCAAGTATATCTCTCAACTTTTATGTTGTGACTATTTTTTTAAGTTGATACTTAAAAGACTATCTCTTCTGGTTGAGGATCATGGACATGCTAAAAAAAAATCTCACAACATAGCAGTCACTGGTAATTGCCACAAATGGGAAGGCTTTTGTTTTTAGTGCACCAAAAATTTGTCAAGACAAGGTTAGTACTAGGAAGTTGCTAATAACCTTGTATAGAATTATGGAGCAAAACTTAGAGCATAAGATGATATACAATTTACAGATAGATATAAAGGCAGTACATTCATTCTGGGATTCAAAAATAGTTCTAATTTACCCACATATAAAGATGCTTGCTCCTGGGAAGAAAAGTTATGACCAAGTTAGACAGCATATTAAAAAATAGAGACATTACTTTGCCAACAAAGGTCTGTCTAGTCAAGGCTATGGTTTTTCCAGTAGTCATGTATGGATGTGGGAGTTGGACTATAAAGAAAGCTGAGCACTGAAGAATTGATGCTTTTGAACTGTGGTGTTGGAGAAGACTCTTAAGAGTCCGTTGGACCGCAAGGAGATCCAACCAGTCCATCCTAAAGGAAATCAGTCCTGGGTGTTCATTGGAAGGACTGCTGCTGAAGCTGAAACTCCAATACTTTGGCCACCTGATGTGAAGAAGTGACTCATTTGAAAGCACCCTGATGCTGGGAAAGATTGAGGACAGGAGGAGAAGGGGACGACAGAGGATGAGATGGTTGGATGGCATCACCAACTCAATGGACATGAGTTTGAGTAAACTCTGGTATTGGCAATGGACAGGGAGCCTGGCGTGATGCAGTCCATGGGGTTCCAAAGAGTAGGACACAACTGAGCGACTGAACTGAACTGAACTGAACCCTCATGTAGTTCCCAGTCTAGATTGTCTTGAGGGAGAATTTTTAAACTTGGGCTGTTGTCACTAATACAATCCCTAACTATTCACAAAGTATGACATTTCACCCCCCCGCCCCACCCATTATTGGTACTTAAGGGAGAGAAGCAGGCAACAGAGGATGAGATGGTTGGATGGCATCACCAACTTAATGGACATGAGTTTGAGAAATATCTGGGAAATAGTGAAGGAGAGGGAAGCCTGGCATGCTGCAGTTCATGGGGTTGCAGAGTCAGACAGGACTTAGCGATTGAACAACAACAACAAATTAACACAGGCTTCTAGCAGTCTGCTGCTGGGGGAATGTCCCTGGAGGCCATCCGCACAAAATGTAATTCTCACAGTATATCCCAGAGCAAATATAATTGGTGGATTGTATGTCATTTGGATGTAATCTTTATTAGCATGAAAATGACTTAGTGTTGACCAAAGACTTATTATTAGTAATCGATGCTCAAGAATAAACCCTTCCTAAAAAAGGGTTCTTTAGCCTTACTATGTGAGTAGGCAGTTGACTACAAAATGTGTGAAAAAGAAGACTCAGAAAAATTTTAAAAAGCAATCATGAATATATGATCAAATCCTTTCCTTTTAGAACACTTCTAGCTATGTGGGAAGATTATATATTCTAATAATGCTCCCATTGTTTTTTATGAAATTATTCTCAGCATCAGCTCTTGAATCACACAAGATTATTGGCTTTATTTCTATTGACATCATTGTCTTTAATCAAAATTACATGGCTTGGCTCAGTAATTTTTATTTCTCACAACTGGCTCTGATATCTTTGAATCATTTCCAAAAATCAAATCTTCCCTTAAGAATGAAGATTTGCTACTATGAAGATATTTTTAGAAATGTGATTAGAGTACTTAAGCAAATCTCAAAACCACATTATAATTTAGTGTTAAGTCTAGTTTTTTGCCAAGGTGACTACTTGGAAAGAAATATTCATTTAGAGTATCAGTTGAAAGAGAAAAAAATCTCATTATTACATATTTCCATTTCTTCCATCCAAATATAGGAATATTGCTGCATTTGTGTACATTAGTGCCAGAGAACACAAAATTTTGCAAGTTATTCTTTCCCTATTAGTGTGCTATTATGGGTTTCAAAATCCTGGACTTGCATGAGGGATACCAAAAAGAATCTAAGAGAATGAAATATGGATTTGATGCATTTCAATGAAGGATGAGGAAGAAATACATTTAATCCTGAGGTAAGATGAAGACAACAGTTAAGAAAATCCAGAATGGGAGGACACAAGCTCCAATGAGATGGCTGCAGTTCAGGAGAAAGATCATAGAACATGGGAGCCTCAAGAGTCTCAGCTGATTATTTTGACAGAATTTTACAGACCTTTTCAAAGTCTCAGAATCCCAATATTAACACAACATCTTCACTTTAACTGTTTCACAGGATTGTTGGGAGAAGTGATGAACAAACCTGGATGCTTTTGCAGGCTGTGAAACACTACGGAATTTGAGGCATCATTACAGTAATTGCCAACACCATCATCATATAAGAGATGCATGAGAGTGTTAAAAGAAGTAATATTGAAGGTAACAAAAATTGTCAGAAGTAGGATCTCTTTTATACAGAAAGGTGGTTAAAATTACTTTGCAAATAAAAATTTGTACTTACTGGCAGAGAGATTATTTTTGCCATGAAGTACTCATTGTATCATTCAATCCTTAGGACAGCTCCATAAAGCAGGGACTAGTTCCATTTTTAAAAATTAAACTGAAACTGAGCGATGTTAAGGGATTTGTTAAAAGCCGCACAGGTATAGGTAGTAAAAACCAGGTTTCAAACCAGTTATTTTAATTCCAAATCTGGTGTACCTTTTTGTTTCATTAACATTACATTTTGTGCTCACAAAAAAGAGCTTAAAGCTCAGAGGCTATCCTATGCATTGTCTTGAATTGTAATAAATCAATTACTTGAAATGTATTTCACAAATACTTCTGCAAGGCCTACCATGCAGGTGGCACTGAATGGCAGAGGTGGAAGAAACACTGGTGGCTGGACCCCAAGAAAGAGGAGTGCTGAGAAAATGGTTAACACTGCTCAACATTCTAGAGGAAATATAAGACAGCTGAAGAAAAGTACTAATAAATCTGCTAACTAATACCGGTGGTGGCTCTGGGGGAAAAAAATTAACACAGCAAGGACAAGCGTCAGATTAATCTTGATTAAGAGATGAATGGGAGATGAAGATAATTGTTATGTATGGATGATTCAAATAAATTGCCTATGAAGAGAAGTTAGGGCAAAAAAAGGAGACCAATGAGAATTTTAAAAATAAATTATTAATTATATAAGCAGGCATATATTGTTCTTTGTAAATTTGTATACAAATAAAGCTAAAGACCTCTTTCATCACTCCTCCCAATCCCTTCCTGTTAGAAATTTAATTTTTATCCTTCCAGCCTTTTCTGTATACATTTATATATAGCCTTATAAGGAATATGTTTTAATGATCTTACATAAAAGGTGCTTTATTCCACATACGTATCTGCATCATGCCTTCTTCATTCAATGATAGGTCTTAGACAACAATGGTACACACGATCCATTTATGAAGATTTAGGTTACTTCCAATTCTACTATCAACAATGCCTCAAGAGAGCAGCGTATGTATGTTTCCTTGAACAGAACAGTACTTTTCTAGGGGAGATACCACAAGTGGCACTGTTGAGCCATAGGGTATGAACATTTAAAAGTTTCATAGATACTGCCAAACTGTCCCCCTACATGGCTGTGTCAGTTAGCACTCCTAGCAGGAGTGACTGTTTACGGGGCTTTTAAAAAAAGGACAAAAATATTATTTTTTCTGATAACAAGATGTTTACAATGGGAAGGAATGACTTAAAAATTATTTGTTTACATATTTGCATACTAAGAAGAGGGTCAGAAAACAGAAGACACTGATGGAGAATGACTAGATACCGGAGGAAAGGCTACAGGAGGTTCAGAGCACAAGTGGAAGGTCCTGAATGGAAGGAGGGCCCCTGTTCTGTTAAGATGAGGTGGTGTCTCCTTTTCATGGCTGAACAGAAAACAAAGCAAGCTAGCAGGGCTGGGAAAGTGGGAGCTGAAGAATGTGGACAAATGTTAAAATATAGGAAAAATGAGAAAGCAGATGACAAGGATAATGTTTCTCAAAGGAAAAGTAGTAAAAATTTTGGTAAATTCTGCATATTAATAATATATCAACATAATAAAGGCTATGAAAAAAGACTTAGAAGTTGTTTAACTCAGTTTCCCAAACTTTGTCAATACCATAACTTTTTTCTTTGTATCAGTTAACATACTGTTAAACCTATCTTCCATGAAATATGCTTTGAAAATGTTAATTGCTCGGTGGAATCCAACTCTTTGCAGCCCCATGAACTGTAGCCCGTCAGGTTCTTCTGTCCAAGGGATGCTCTAGGCAAGTATACCGGAGTGGGCAGCCACTCCCTTCTCCAGGGGCTCTTCCTGATCCTGGGATCGAATCTGGGTCTCCTGCCTCACAGGCAGATTCTTTACCATCTGAGGTACCAAGGGAAGTCCTGAGAAATACGAGACGAGACGTGTGAAAATTTTGAAGGAACAGCCAACAAGTGTCCAGTATGTTTTCACAAAATTAATTTGAAAACAAAATGAAATAAGAAATACAGAGAATAATTTAACAAAAGCCCATATACTCACTCCTTAGAATTAAAAGGTTAAGATTAAAGTTTTAATGCTTATTTTTCTATTATAGAAATAATCTATGTTCATGACACAGATTTGGGAAGTAGAGGAAAAATAGGAAGAACTATCTCTGTTGTCTTATCACCTCAGTAAAACCACCATTAATATTTTGAGGTAGTTTAATCTTTATTTCTATTAGACTTTTCATTGTTTACATCATTACAATAAAACAATAAATGCAATTTTGCATCACGTTAAATACTTACGCTATCATAAGCACTGTTGCACAGTTCATGGCTTTTTAATGGCTACATAATATTCTTCGTGAATAGTCCACTGTTTAATATTCCCCTTGGTTCTAGAATTTAGGTTGTTTGCATCTTTTTTGGCTTTCATATGCTATATTTCAATGAGCACACTGTAGCATAAAACTTGTTATTTAGAGTTACCTTCTTAGGATTTATTTGCAAAGTAGAATAAGAATGATGTACATTTTAAAGGCTTCTAAAAAAGGACTGCTACCTTGCTTTGAGGATGCAGGGTGGGGGGAAGTGGGTCAGGCTGTATTATCAATGCTTTATTAAAGAGTGTTTGCTCTGTTTTCCTCAATTTATCTGAGATTTCATCTTGTTAGCACTGCTGCACTTTTTTCAGCTGATATTCACAAATCCTAATCTGTCACTGATCACATTGTGTATTGATTGGCAAGAATACACAGAACTATACAAAAAAGGTCTTCACAATCCAGATAATCACAATGGTATGATCACTCAGCTAGAGTTAGACATCCTGGAATGCGAAGTCAAGTGGGCCTTAGGAAGCATCACTATGAACAAAGTGAGTGGAAGTGATGGAATTCCAGTTGAGCTATTTCAAATAATAAAAGATGATGCTGTCAAAGTGCTGCACTCAATATGCCAGCAAATTTGGAAAACTCAGCAGTAGCCACAGGACTGGAAAAGGTCAGTTTTCATTCCAATCCCAAAGAAAGGCAATGCCAAAGAATGCTCAAACTACTGCACAGTTGCACTCATCTCACACACTAGTAAAGTAATACTCAAAATTCTCCAAGCCAGGCTTCAACAGTACATGAATCATGAACTTTGAGATGTTCAAGCTGGTTTTAGAAAAGGTAGAGGAACCAGAGATCAAATTGCCAACATCCACTAGATCATTGAAAAAGCAAGAGTGTTCCAGAAAAACATCTATTTCTGCTTTATTGACTATGCCAAAGCCATTGACTGTGTGGATCACTACAAACTGTGGAAAATTCTTAAAGAGATGGGAATACCAGACCACCTAACCTGTCTCCTGAGAAATCTGTATACAGGTCAGGAAGCAACAGTTAGAACTGAACATGGAACAACAGACTGTTTCCAGTCTGTTGGAAAGGAGTATATGTCAAGGCTTTATATTGTCACCCTGCTTATTTAACTTATACGCAGAGTACATCATGAAAAACGCTGGGCTGGATGAAGCACAAGCTGGAATCAAGATTGCCGGGAGAAATATCAATAACCTTAGATATGCAGATGACACCACCCTTATGCCAGGAAGAGAAGAATTAAAGAACCCCTTGAAGTGAAAAAGGAGAGTGAAAAGTTGGCTTAAAGCTCAACATTCAGAAAAGATCATGGCATCAGGTCCCATCACTTCATGGCAAATAGATGGGGAAACAGTGAAAACAGTGACAAGAGTTTATTTTCTTGGGCTCCAAAATCACTGCAGACGGTGACTGCAGCCACGAAATTAAAAGATGCTTACTCCTTGGAAGAAAAGTTATGACCAACCTACACAGCATATTAAAAAGCAGAGATATTATTTTGCCAACAAAGGTCCATCTAGTCAAGGCTATGGTTTTTCCAGTAGTCATGTATGGATGTGAAAGTTGAACTATAAAGAAAGCTGAGCGCCAAAGAATTGATGCTTTTGAACTGTGTTGTTGAACACTCTTGAGAGTCTCTTGGACTTCAAGGAGATCCAACAAGCCCATCCTAAAGGAGATCAGACCTGAATATTCATCGGAATGATTACTGTTGAAGCTGATACTCCAATACTTTGGCCACCTGATGCGAAGAGCTGACTCATTTGAAAAGACCCTGATGCTGGGAAAGATTGAGGGCAGGAAGAGAAGGGGACGACAGAGGATGAGATGGTTGGATGGCATCACTCATTCAGTGGAATGGGTTTGGGTAGACTCCGGGAGTTGGTGATGGACAGGGCGGCCTGGTGTGCTGCAGTTCATGGGGTTTCAAAGAGTCGGACACAACTGAGTGACTGAACTGATCTCCACTGGTCTCCCAACACATTGCAGATCTGTTAAATTTGCCATGTATTTCATCTAGGCGGTCGATAACTTTTTTCATAAAAATAGGTTAAAAACAGAATCCAAAGGTCAATAAAGACCATGTTGATACAAGGTCAATTTATCAATACTTTCTGGATATTGTTCAATGAGCTCCAAAGCCAGCTTTTTCAACATTTTGACTGACTAATCAAAGAACACTGAAATCTCCTAACCATAGTATTGCAGCCTACTTTCCTCCATCTGGGGTTTAATATAGGAAACTGTAAAATGTGGTATTGAGGGGTGACTTGCTCTACCTTTGGCATTTCTTTCACGGCCCCGGTAACTCTTGAGGATGAAGGCTGTATCCTATACACCCTTGTGTATCAGCACCTAGCACAGAACCTGCGTGGTAGATTGTATACAGTAGATTCTCAACAAATGCTTGTCTGAAAGATATGCTTGATATGGTATGAATATAATGAATCTGTTGTCTCTCCACTGACACTTCTCTTTCCTAGCTATCCACAGATACACATGCACTCACTTAGAAATGGTCAAATATATAGTGGAAAGAGCACATCTTTTGTAATTAGAAGGCCTGAATGCAAATCCTAGCTTTGCAATTACTAGCTGTGGTTGCTGTTTAGCTGCTAAGTCATGTTCAACTCTTTGTGACCCCATGGACTGTAGTCTGCTGGGCTCCTCTGTCCACAGGATTCTCCAGGTTAAGAATACTGGAGTGGGTTGCCATTTCCTTCTCCAGGGGATCTTCCCAAGCCAGGGATCGAACCCCAGTCTTCTGTATTGGCAAGCGCATTCTCTACCACTGAGCCACCAGGGAAGCACCTAATAAGCTGGTAACTTCATGAAACTCTAGACCTTCAGTTTGTTCGTCAATAAAATGGTGGTAACTCATCTTCTTTACTTTCATCATATAATTCTTATGAGAGTCAATTTTTTTTCTAAAGGGAAATCTGATTATGGGATTACTTGACTTTTTAAAACCCTGTAATAACTTTCTATTGTCCTCAAGAAAAATGTCTAATCCTTTACTGTGCCTTTGAAGGATTTTATGATTCCCACTCAATTCTCCACTATCACCATTCTAACAATCTAAGCTCTTTTTCACCTCAAGGCCTTTATCTCAAGCCCTTCCCTTTGCCTGCAAAGCTCCTTCCTGCACTCTTACACACTGGCTACTAGTAGCAGTAATACTATTGTACCAAGAGAAATAGCTACAATCTACTGAATCCTTACTAAGCACTGGATACTTTATATACATTATTAGTTTGTTACCAAGTAACCAACTAACCATTCTTGGCTGGTTTACAGATAAGGCACGGAGAAGCGAAGCAATTTACCTCAAGTAACACAGCTGTTAGGTGTAGGCACTGGATTACAAACTCAGATATCGTCCCAATTCAAAGCGTATGTTCTCCTCTCCTGCTAATAAGGTATCAGCTTTTCTCCAGAAAGCCCACACTCTAATAGCTAATGTGATAAGATTAGTACTTAACACATAGGTTTGTAATTGCCTGTGTATCATGTGTCTCTCCAACCAGAGGATAAACAAGCCATCTGAAACTCAGAAAAGAATGCCTCTTGTTTACTTCTGCTTCCCCAGCTCTGAGCTCAGTTCCTGGTACACATAACAGGCATTAATAAACACTTGTTAAACAGACATACATGTGAAAATGTTTTTAAACAGGGAGACGTAATACAATGTTATTTCTAGTTTAGCTAAGGAACATCACCAGGTTTACCCATTTGTGGTCTATGGAATCCACTCCCACACCCCAGCTCCTTCTGCAATGTGGTACACTGGCTTCTCTTCGTTCTTCTCTGACCTCTTCTGTTTGCCAGAAATACGGCCAACAAACATCTCCCCTCTCTTCCAACTGCCTTTTGAGAAAATCGACTGCAGGGGAGAAAAACTAAAATACTTTCCCTTCATAGCAACTTTAAAAACTCTTGCAAAACTTTTAAATGTTAAGTGGAGCATAACACTAGCGATGTGTGCGCAAAAACCCCTATCTTCTGAAAATGAATTAGAATCAATAGTCGACTAGACTGACTGGAGAAAAGAACCCCGGGCGCAGGTAGAACTGAAAAGTTCAGGGGCTGCCTCTGCAGCGCTGTCCCCAGGTGGCATCTCAATTTTTTCATAATATTTTACTGGAGGCTTTCAGTAATACAAACAGAGAAAACAGGTGCTGTACTCAGCTGGGGGTTTGCTTAAGTCAACCTCCCTTGGTTCCTTTTTTGTTTTGGATAAAAGGCCCAGGAGTTTAGGTAATCATTTCTGTGGCTCTCCTCACCCTCAGCGGGAAGGAGAAAAAAAAAGACGAGGGAGGGGGAAAAGTGAGGGCGCGGAAGTGCGACGCACGGACGGAGCTCCTCTCCCAGCAGAGCCAGGGCTTGGGCTCCGGCCTCAGATGGGCCCCCCAACCTAAGAAACCACCATCACCTTCCGTAAATTTCGTCGTTTCAATTAAGAAATGACGTTCCGGCTTTACAAGTAAGAGGACAAACGAAAGCGGGAAGGCCTATCGCCTCGTGAGAACGCTACCCCAGCCGGCTCGGCGTCGGAGAAGCACCGCCGCCGGCCTCCGGCCGCCGGCCGCCCGCCCGTCCAACCGACGCCCGGCCAGGCTTCCCCTTCCCCCGCGGGCGCTCCCGCTACCCACAAGCCCCCGCGCTCCGGCGCGCAGGCGCAGCGGCGACGGCCGTCTCAGGAAGAGGAAAAGGGAATAAACAACTCCGAGGAACCAGAGCGCGAGAGAGCGAGTGGAGGCAGAATTTAAAAATAAACCGGCCCCTCCGTTCTCCCCGCCCGCTCGCGGCCGCCGCCGGGCCCCCTCCCCTCCCCCTACTCCCCGAGCCCGCGCCCTCGAAGTCCCTGTCAGGGCCCGCGCGCCCACCCCGTCGTCCCGCGCGCGGCCCCTTTAAGAAAAGAGAAGGCGAGAGCGGGTGAGAGGCTCCCGACTCTCCCCCTCCCCGCCCCTCCCTCCGGCCCTCTCCTCCCTGCCCCCTCCCCTCCCCTCCCCCCCTCCCCGGGCGGCTCCGGCTCCCGCAGCGGGACAGACCCGCCCGCCCGGGCTTTTCTCCGGCCCCCCGGCAGCGCCGTCCCTCCCTCCCTGGTCTATGGTGGCGGCGGCGGCGGCGGAAGACGAGGCTGCGGCGTTGCCATGAACAGTGGCGGCGGCCTCCCGCCCCCCTCGGCCGCCGCCTCCTCCGCGTCCTCCTCGCTGGCGGCGGCCGCGGCGGTGGTGGCGGTGGCCCCGCCGGGGGTCGGGGGCGTCCCCGGCGGGGCGGCGACGGCCAAGCTGAAGTACTGCCGCTACTACGCCAAGGATAAGACGTGCTTCTACGGGGAGGAGTGTCAGTTCCTGCATGAGGACCCGGCCGCCGGGGCCGCGTCGGGCCTCGGCCTCCATAGCAACAGCGTCCCCCTGGCTCTGGCGGGCGCGCCCGGGGCCGGCTTCCCGCCCGGAGCGGTCCCGGCCGGGGGAGCCGGGCCGCCCGCGGGGCCCAAGAAGCCGGACCTGGGGGGTCCCGGAGCCGGCGGAGGCGGAGGCGGCGGCGGCAGCAGCGGGGTCCTCGATGGGCCGCGGCTGGCAAGTGAGTGTGCCCCGGGGGCGCGGGGCTTCGGGGCGGCGGGGGAAGGGGGCGCCGGAGCCCGGCCCGCTGGGTCCCTCCTCTCCCCTCAGCTTTCGCCTCCCTCGGCGCTCCGAGAGGCCTAGGCCCGGGGCCTGGGGCCTCCTTCCGTCTTCCTGCCTCCCCTCCCCACAGCCCTCGGCCCGCCCGGGCGGTGAAGGCCTGCCGGTTCCCCGGGAACGGGGCGCAGTGGACTTTTGGGGGGCGGGGGTGTAGGTGGGGGCGGGGAGGGCGGGGGATGGGCTGCGGCGTGCGGGAGATGGGGGTGTCGCTTCCGGGGGGTGTGGAAAGGGGCCGGGTTTGCCGGCACCTGTGAGTGTGTGTGTGTGTGTGTGTGTGTGTGTGTGTGTGTACGCGCGCGCGCCCCGGGCCGAGCGGAGGGCTCCCCCGGTGGGTGTGTGCCGGTCGGGGCGGGCTCCGCGGCTTCCAGGAGTAGGTTGGAAGAGCGGAAAAAGTTTTTTTTTTTTCTTTCTGTGTGTGTGTGTGTGTGTGTGTGTGTGTGTGTGTGCAAGGCTTCTGGGAGAGAGGTTTTCCAGGCAGGAAATGCTTTCTAAGGAATCGGGAGCGAACCGACAAGCAGCCGTCTCTCGCGTGCTTGGTCTGAGTCGGGATTTCACCCAAACTTGCATTTCCGCAGTTTTCTTGAAAGCTGGCGGGAGTCTTCAGGGTGTCCGGAGATGTATCTCTTGTCTTCTACTTTGAATCCAGCGAACCCTCACTCGGAGCCTCGGAAAAGTGCCATGCCCTGAGCCCCACGCATTTGCGTGCGACTGAGCCCTCGAATTCTGCTCTCTTAGGGTAGCGGGCCTTTTTTCACTTGTCATTATCTGTTACCTTGTAACCTGTTCGTCGTTAGTGAGTGGAGTTTGCAGTTCTACTAATAAGCCTAAAAATGTAATCTGGTTTACAAAAGGTTGCCCTTGAAAAGTAGCAGTGTGTCGAGTTTTCCCTTGTTTGTTTCTGAGTGTATTGAGCATTTCTAAACCAAGTGGGAAAATCCTGCTCCCTTGGGAATTCTAAAAAGTTACTAGATTTGAAACTCACTTGATAGGCTGCTTAACTTGGATGTCAGAACTTTTTTTAAAAACTGTAAATGGTTTTAAGTATTTGGCTTGATGCTTTAGCAGTTATTTGCTCTGTGAGTATTATTAAGTGTCTTCCTAGAGATGGGTGTATGTATTAGTGTGTGTTTTAAAGATTGTTTCTTTTGTTCTGATGGGTCTGACTTTAGTGCAGATGTATTTGGTGAGGGTGATAGGCTAAGAAGAATAATTTGTAACTTAAAATGTTTTTATAAGAATGGTTACTTTTATTGGTGGAATTTTATTAAGTTGGAGCAGCAATTTTGCATTTTCTAGGTAAATTTGCTGGATGTGTTGAGTTGTGACTCAGATTAATTCATTATGTTTGATCAGTAAGCAGTGAAACTGAACAGTGGTTTTGTTACCTATAGAAAAGGCATGTTGAAAAAAAGGAGGTATTCAATTTAATATGTGATATTTCTAGGATTTTCTAATACACAGATGTGGTAGATTTGGGACATGAAAGTTAGGACAGGCTGTAAACAGGTGAGGTTGGAGATGGAGGAGAAATACCAGCAATGACTCAAAGGTGGGTACTGTTTCATATCTCAGGATCCGAATGTGTTTGGGGAGATAGGTTCTTGAGAGGATAGGCAGTCAGTGCTGGGAAGGCATTTTGAAGTCAGTGTTTAGTCATTTAACAGTTACTTGATTAAGTAGCTGCGTTATGTAGTTGGATTCTGTGGGACTTGCTTTAACTCAACTGGGTGAAGCCCAAGGCTCCTCTTGTCTGCTGTAGGCTTCTTGGTAACTCAGCAGTGGTCTAGGTTGTGACTCCTTTGGATGAGATAAAATTGTCTGCTATCAGTGAGTGGAGAGTCAAGTTAGGTTGTTCAGAAATCAGGGAACAGGATTGTGTTGGTGATTTAATGCTTCTGTTGAATTTTTTACACTTTATTATTTGATTTTTGATCTTTCTATGTTTAGCTGTATTATACTCTATTTTATTAGACACTTGATTTGGTAAGTGTATGAGGCAATTAAAAGGGAGGGCACATTCTGAGAGGTGTTATTAGGAGAAATTTAAATTTTGTTGTTGACTTGATCAGGTAGAGTCACTGACACAATTTTATATTGCTTTTACTTTTTTTCTTTGCTCTTCTGTAGATATAAGAATGTAGACTATTTCTTGAGCTAGGATGTCAGACAGATCTGCTCTGATAAGCCGGGTCCACCTGTAGAAATACTTTGGGCTCCTTGGGTATCTTGGGGCTGTGTGTGTGTGTGTGTGTGTTTTAAAGTTTTTGTTGAAGTGTACACACCTACGGAACAGTATACGGACCATAAATTTTGGAATTTTCACAAGGTGAAAACAGCTCATAACAGTACTCAGATCAGGAAATAGAACGCAACCAGGACCTGCAGAAGTCCTGCTCTTCCTACCCTCTGCCAGTCGCTGTCCTTTCCCAGAGGTAACGACTGACTTCATGCACTACATTGTTGATTCATTTTTCACTTTTTCATGCTTTTTTTGAGCTTTGTAAGAACATTGTGGGCCTCTTTTCTCTAAGCATATTTGTAAGATCAATTATGTAGGCGCAGCCTCTTAGTCTCATTCTTGCCTTGTGTTACATATTATATGAATGTACCTCATTTTATATTCTCATTTTGCTGTTAGTGGGTGATGGAATGTTTCCAATTTTTGTTTATTAAGAAGAGCACTGTTTTGTACATTCTTGAACATGTTTTTTGGTTCAAGTCTGTGAATTTATGTTAGAAGTGGAATTTCAGGCTTGAAACAGGACATGCCTGTGTTCGGCTCTAAGGGGATGACTTCAGACAGTTTTCTGAAGAGATTGTATCATGTTTATATTCCCTCTAGCAGAGTATGAGAGTTCAAGTTGTTTCAAGTTGCTTCACGTTCTCCCCAGCACTTGATATTAGCCATTTTGGTGCCTAAAATTTATGATATAATTTGATGTTTTTAATTTGCATGTGTTTGGATTGTAACTGAATTAGTTGACAACATTTAAAAAATCAGGTGTGACAGTAAACTACACAGATTTCCGACTTTCTTTGAAGGGCAACTCTTTTCTATATTGGAATTAGGTGTGTGGGCTGGGCAAGACTCCATTTTTGCCTTATTACTGACTGGGTAACTTATATGCCTGGCTCCTCTTGGCCTTTGAGTTTTTGACTCTTGCTTTAGTACTTGAATTGTTTTGGTAGTGTTTCAGATTGTGTGAAAACTTGAGAGGTAAGTGCAAGAGGAAATTTTATCCTTATTTTGTAAGCATTGGAAAACTGAAGCAGAAAGACTTTTTTTTTAGTATGCTTAGTTGCAGTGGTGTTTCAGTCTCGTAACTGTCCTTTCATTTGTTGCTTACTTTTTGTACAGAAGTATTACACTTTCAGCTCTTTTGTTGACCTGGCAGTGTGGTAGTCAACATAGTCAGGCATTCAGGATTGTTGGGAAATAGCAGTTTATTATTCTTTTTTTAAGTGTTAGACATTTCGTATTTCTTTTGGACCTTGAATCTTCTAAAGGTTCAGTGTGGTTTGATTTGGTGGTTTAATTGAGTTGCTGATTCTTGACCTTTTAATGATGTGATTCTAATATTTTCAGCCAGCTAGACTTTTCATCTTCAAGATGCTCAGTTTTTAACAGCTCAACTATTACATCAGTATTTGTATTTTATCTATGTTACTTTATTTGAAATCCAATAGGTTTATTTTACCAAAATAGACTTATTTTAAGTTCTGCTAATTTAGTTAGTAGTGAAGGCTCTGGCATAAGGCATATCTAAGATGGACCTGGCTCTCCTGTCTACTAACTTTGTGACCTTGAGTTTTTAACTTTTAAACCTCTGTTTTTCTCATTTTGAAGTGTGGAGGTAATAGTAGTACCTAGTTCAAAGTTGTGACAGGCTTGAATATAACACTATCAGAGCATTGTCTGGCACGTAGTGAGGGGTAAGGGTTAGTTGCTGCTGTTAATTGAATATTAGTAATAAGCCTACAGTTAGCCTGTACATTTCTTTACCTCCCAGTTTTTGAGAGTATATTTTCAAGACCAGTAAAATAGCCACAGATGATTGAACCGTGGCTGTCTGCAGGGGATAACTTGAAGTTCATATGCAAACTTAGGAGTTCATATGCAAACTTAGCAAGACTGTTTTTGTTTAAGCCAGAATTGTACTTTTCTCCCCACAAATCTGAATCAGCTCACAGAGGAGTGGGTACTGGGAATTTGCCATTAGGAGAGCTGGTTAACATGTTTTTATTTGACAATAGACAAAGTGTACATAACAAGAGACTTTCTGATACCATTGACTTCACTCCTTTAATATGGTGCTTGCAGAGTGGCAAGTTTTGATCAGGGTGATAGGAATACAACACTGAATGAAACAAAAGTCTGTCCTGTGGAGGTTACATTCTAGTGGGGAATACAGGTATATGTATAAGAAAAAATTAGATCTTGAGAAATTTTAAGAGAAAAGCTTAGAGCTTTATGAGGAGTACTCAGAGAAGGTTGTACTAATGTCTTAGTAAGATTCAGTTAGTGAGTAAACACTTCCCATGAAAGTGCATTTGAAATGACTCTGTAAGAAGCTAAATGATGGCCAAAACATCTATTTTTGTCCTTTCATAGGATTTTTCTCTTTTTAAATTAACTTTGTATTTTGAGATAATTGTAGAGTCACATGCAGTTGTAAGAAATAATACAGAAAGAGCCTGCTGTCCATCCCCATTTCCTCAGCGGCAACACCTTGTAGAACTGTAGTGTAGTGTCACAGGCACACTGATTGGCACAATCCACTTAACCTTTTTCAAGATTTTCTGAGTTATTTGTGCATATGTGTACACATGTGTATATTTAGTTCTGTGGAGTTTTATCGTGTGTATGTTTTTACACCTGCCAGCACAGTCAGGACACGGAGCAGCTCTGTCACCCTCAAGAGGCCTTTTCATCACCTTCCTTCAAATCCCTGGCAACCACTAATTTGCCTTCTTCCATTTCTATAATTTTGGCATTTCAGGAATGTTCTATAGGGAATTTCCTGCTTGCCCAGTGGTTAGAATTCCGTGCTTCCACTGCCACATCTTTTTGTTGTTGTTTGCTTTTCCGTAGGCATATCTGCTTTTGTGTACAAAGGTATGAATGTTTATGGTACCAGAAATATTTTAGAAATTTATTTATTTTAGGGTTGAATTTATTTAGTTTTTAATAAACTTTTTTGGTAAAAATTTTCACTGGAGCAGCAGTGTATAAAGGTAAACTGATCTCATTGCCCAGGGTTAATCATTATCATTAGTTTTGTGTGTAACCTTAACTACTCCTAAGGGCCCTATCTCCACATGCACTCACGTTGGGGGTTAAGGTTTCAGTATGAGAATTTAGGGGGAGACAGTTAAGTCCATAGCATAGGCATACATATACACTCAAGTTTTGTAGCAGTATTTCTTATATTTGTTTTTCCATATTAACTTTATATTCTGTTTTTATAAAGTAGTTTATAAGCTGAAGCTATACAAAGGAATGTGGAAAGGGGAGAGTGTTTTATGCACTGTTGTCATATGCGCTCAGTTGCTCATTTGTGTCTGACTCTTCATGACCCATGGACTGTAGCCCGCCAGGGTCCTCTGTCGGTGGGATTTCCCAGGCAAGAATACTGGAATGGGTTGCTATTTCCTCCTCTAGGGGAACTTCTTGACCCAGGGATCAAATGCATGTGTCCTGCATTGTCAGCTGGATTCTTTACTGTTGAGCCACCTGGGAAGCTTGTTGTCATATAATTGTCAACAAATTCATACATACAGTATTTGCTCCTTCTTTCGTTGTATAGGAATTACTGTTGGAGTGGGGGGTCCTGAGAATTAGGTTGTTTTTTTTTTTTCAGTACTCTGTCTTAAAGTAACTTTGATCATAGGCTAATAATTTAGTCCATGTGGAAATATATTTCTTTGTAGAATATGAGAATGGGATATGGAGTATATGATGTTTAAAATTCCTTCAGGTATAAAATGTTTGTGTTTTTCTAAATGTTTATGTGCTAGGAAATTATTTTATGGTCAATTTTTAGAATTCATCCTCTTTCCTTCCCAATAGCTTTAAAAATCTTTGACCTCTCAGCAGCTTCAGCTTAGGGAAGGACGTGTTCTCTTATCTTGGCTGAGTTGATTGGCCTGTGGATAATGGCCCTCTTCTGGTAAAACTTCTTCCTTCTTTGATGTCCTTTGGTATCTTTTTCTTTAAAAAATTAGAGATATTGTACCTGTTTTTCTAAAACTAGCTTTTAATTGTATTTTTAACATTAAAAATTGCAGCTTTTTAAATCTAAGAACAATATCTTGCTTTGGAAATTAAAAATGTGCTGCATGAACAGGGAAGCCTGGTGGGCTTCAGCCCATGGGGTCATGAAGAGTCACAGGCGCAGGCACAGGTTAAAAGTTTAAATAGCGCAAAAGGATACACAGTGAAGAATAGTCTCCCTTCTTCCTTAGTTCCCTGATCCCTCTCCAAAAGACAGTCACTTTTTTCAATTTATTATGTATCTTTTCAGAGATGTTCTTTGTACATCACTCATGTTTGTATTTCCCTATCTCTAGTACATACTGCTCACACATGGAAGCCTAATGCACTTTGAATTTTTTCACCAAACTGCTAATCTTCTAGTTTGTTTCACATCTACACATAGAAATACACCTTACTCTTTATAGTGACTGTGTAATAATTCCCTTGTATGATTGTACTGTTCTTTTCAGTGGCTATTTAGATTGTTTATGGTCTTCTACAAGTGATGGTACTAAGCTGTTACATCTTAATGTACTATGTATACTTATACATAAATTAACACAAAGTATTAGTTAACTTAAGTGTCCGACTCTTTTTGACCCCATGAACTGCAGCACGCCATGCCTTCTTGTCCATCACTAACTCCCAGAGTCCACCCAGACTCATGTCCATTGAGTCGGTGATGCCATCCAGCCATCTCATCCTCTGTTGTCCCCTTGTCCTCCTGCCCCCAATCTTTCCCAGCATTAGGGTCTTTTCAAATGAGTCAGCTCTTTGCATAAGGTGGCCAAAGTATTGGAGTTTCAGCTTCAGCATCAGTCCTTCCAATGAACACCCAGAACTGATCTCCTTTAGGATGGACTGGTTGGATCTCGTTGCAGTCCAAGGAACTCTCAAGAGTCTTCTCCAACACTCCAGTTCAGAAGCTTCAATTCTTGGGAGCTCAGCTTTCTTCACAGTCCAACTTTCACATCCATGCATGACCACTGGAAAAACCATAGCTTTGACTAGACCTTTGTTGGCAAAGTAATGTCTCTGCTTTTTAATATGCTGTCTAGGTTGGTCATAACTTTCCTTCCAAGGTGTAAGCGTCTTTTAATTTCATGGCTGCAGTCACCATCTGCAGTGATTTTGGAGCCCCCAGAAATTAAGTTTCCCCATCTATTTCCCATGAAGTGATGGGACCAGATGCCATGATCTTAGTTTTCTGAATATTGAGCTTTAAGCCAACTTTTCCACTCTCCTCTTTCACTGTCATCAAGAGGCTTTTTAGTTCCTCTTCATTTCCTGCCATAAGGGTGGTGTCATCTGCATATCTGAGGTCATTGATATTTCTCCTGTCAATCTTGATTCCAGCTTGTGCTTCTTCCAGCCCAGTGTTTCTCATGATGTACTCTGCATTTAAGTTTAAATAAGCAGGGTGACAATATGCAGCGTTGACGTACTCCTTTTCCTATTTGGAACCAGTCTGTTGTTCCATATCCAGTTCTAACTGTTGCTTCCTGACCTGCATACAGGTTTCTCAAGAGACAGGTCAGGTGGTCTGGTATTCCCATCTCTTTCAGAATTTTCCACAGTTTATTGTAATCCACACAGTCAAAGGCTTTGGCATAGTCAATAAAGCAGAAGTAGATGTTTTTCTGGAACTCTCTTGCTTTTTTGATGAACATATGCATATTTAAGGGACATACAGAGTCTTCAGTAATCTGGTTCAAACTTGTTATATTAAAAAAAATATGTAGGCAAATATAGTACGATCTCACTTCCATGTGGAATCAAAAACAACAACAAAAAGCAACCCAAAAGCAAGGATAACAATGAAGAAGAGATTGGTGGTTGCCAGAGGCAGGGGCCCAGGGAGGTAGGGAAAGATAGTCAGGAGATACAAACTTCCAGGTCTTTTATTCTCATAAAACCCTGGAAAGGAGATGTTTCCATTTCTGTTTTACAGAGGAGGAAACTAAGACTTAGATTAAATAAACTTTCAAGGATGAGTAATTGGCAGCTGGCTGCCACAGACCTCATGGGCAGCTGTGTTTGCTTAGTCTGTGCTCATTCCACAGTGTGGTAGGGGAAAGGATGGTGTGACTGCTGAGTGGCAGGAGGAGCCCGTGTTTACTGGGCCTGCCTCCACTGTGCTGTCATCTAGTGTCTCTGAGTCGCAGTGCCCCATCAGAAAAATGGGGGCAGTAATACCATTTGCATGGTGTGTTTTATAGAAGTTGGATGTGAAAATCTGTTGTACTGTTTATCAACTTATAAGAATACCTGCTTTTAAGGGAGGCTTATTTGTATATGAGTGTTTATGTAAATGTGCTAATAGAGTAGGGAATGCCAGAAAAATATCAGGGATAGTTCCTAATCTCAGTTTACAGATAAATATTTTAGTGGTTGAAGACAGCAATGAAGGATCAAAGGATATCTTTTTTTGGTCACATGAGTGATATAAACAGTATCTTAAAAGGTGGAGTTTTTAACAGCTTGGAATAATAAGCGAATGCATTCTAGAGATGAGCAAGGAGGAAAATAAGATTTATGATTACCTTTGAGGAAGGGTGCTAGGCACTCTACTTCACTTCAGGGCCTTTCCCAGCCCCATGAGTGAGATGTGATTGCTTTTCTTTCAGATGAAGAAATGAATTTTAGTGGGTTTTGCTTAAGGTCATTCAGCTAGTGAGCAGTAAAACTTAGATTAGAACACAGTGACTAACTTCCAGTGTTTTGTTTTTTCCATTGTACCTGGGTCTTGAAGAGTCTAGGGCTTGGGCTGTGTGTGTGCTGGAGTTGATGGTACTCCTTGTTGTGGACTGTGCATGCCAAGTCACTTCAGTTGTCTCCTACTCTTTGCAGTCCTGTGGGCTGTAGCCCACCAGGCTCCTCTGTCCATGGGATTTCCCAGGCAAGAATACTGGAGTGGGTTGCCTTGCCTTCCTCCAGGGGATTTTCCCAACCCAGGGGTCAAACCCATGTCTCTTACATTTCATGCATTGCAAGTGGATTCTTTCCCACTAGTGCCACCTGGGAAGCCCAGTTGCGAACTGTAGACCTTCAAAATATAGTGAGTTTATTGGTTTGACTGGAGGAGAGAGTTCAGTAATGTTAAAATTATTGTAAGACCTTTTTATAGTAGAATGTATACTTTTACATTATAATCTTTGATATTTTGGAAATATCTGCATTTTTTCCCTGATGGATGCACAATTGTCTTAAATCCATTTATTGAATAATTTCAGTTTTCTCCATGGGTTTTAAAAAGGAGGTTTATCAAAATATAATTTATCTACTGTAAAATTCACCCATTGTAGATGTACAACTCATTTTTTTTTTCTTAGTAAATTGATAGAGTTGCAGCCATTAGGAGTTTTACAAGAACTTTTAAGATATTTTTCATTTTTTTCCATAACATTTCATTAAAGTTTGCCAGGTAGATGGTATGAGTCTCATTTTACAAGTCATGGTATAATCTCCACTTTATAAGCATTTTGCCCAGGACATTGTGGCTAGTAAGTGGCAGAACTGAGATTCAGACCAGAGCTTTTATGAAATACTATAATGATAAGTTGAGAATGGAATGTTGAGGGCTTTTTAATGTCGACTAAGAAGTTTGGATTTCATCCCTTGGGATAAGCATTGCCAGCACCTGTCTGTGAGTCCTTCTTGGCAGAGGAGAATCACTTAGTATTTTCAGCTGGGCTCTTTTTTTTTTTTCTTTAAAACTTGTTGTATGGAAGGCCAGACTTGTTCTATGGGCTCCAAAATCACTGCAGATGGTGACTGCAGCCATGAAATTAAAAGATGCTTACTCCTTGGAAGGAAAATTATGACCAACCTACACAGCATATTAAAAAGCAGAGACATTACTTTTCCAAAAAAGGTCTGTCTAGTCAAGGCTATGGTTTTTTCAGTAGTCATGTATGGATGTGAGAGTTGGACTATAAAGAAAGCTGAGTGCCAAAGAATTGATGCTGTTGAACTGTGGTGTTGGAGAAGACTCATGAGAGTCTCTTGGACTTCAAGGAGATCCAGCAAGTCCATCCTAAAGGAAATCAGTCCTGAATATTCATTGGAAGGACTGATGTTGAAGCTGATACTCCAATACTTTGGCCGCCTGATGCTAAGAGCTGACTCATTTGAAAAGACCCTGATGCTGGGAAAGATTGAGGGTGGAAGGAGAAGGGGACGACAGAGGATGAGATGGTTGGATGGCATCAACAACTCGATGGACATGAGTTTGAGTAAACTCTGGGAGTTGGTGATGGACAGGGAGGCCTGGTGTGCTACAGTCCATGGGGTTGCAAAGCATCGGACACGACTCAGCGACTGAACTGACTGA
Source organism: Antilocapra americana (assembly GCA_007570785.1). Classification (NCBI taxonomy): domain Eukaryota; kingdom Metazoa; phylum Chordata; class Mammalia; order Artiodactyla; family Antilocapridae; genus Antilocapra; species Antilocapra americana. The sequence continues at coordinate 33,618,787 of ML663566.1, forward strand.
TTGACTGATGTTGGTCATAGCTTTTCTTCTAGGGAGCAAGTGTATTTTATTTTCATGGCTGCAGTCACCATCTGCAGTGATTTTGGAGCACCCAGAAATAGTCTCTCACTGTTTCCATCGTTTCCCCATCTATTTGCCATGGAGTGATGGAACCAGATGCCATGATCTTAGTTTTCTGAATGTTGAGTTTTAAGCCAACTTTTTCACTCTCCTCTTTCACTTTCATCAAGAGGCTCTTTAGTTTTTCTTTGCGTTCTGCCATAAGGGTGGTGTCATCTGCATTATCTGAGGTTATTGATATTTCTCCCGGCAATCTTGATTCCAGCTTGTGCTTTCTCCAGCCCGGCATTTTGCTTCATATATTCTGCATATAAGTTAAATAAGCAGGGTGACAATACACAGCCATGACATACTCCTGTTGTTCCATGTCCATTTCTAACTGTTGCTTCTTTACCTGCCTACAGATATCTCAGGAGGCAGGTCAAGTGGTCTGGTATTCCCATCTTTTTAAGAATTTTCAATAGCCTGGCCCTCTCAAAGAACAAAGGGTTTAGCTGCATACCAAAGGAGATACCAAAGGAGAGCTGCATACCGGCCCTTCCCCCCCCAGAGGCAGAGAGGCAGGCTTGCCACAGCTAGAGCTGGAAGGCAAGGGGCTGCTACAATCTCAGCCCCAGAGATAGCGTCTTCCACCAACAGTGAGCAGGCTCCCAGCTGCTAACCATGTCTTCCTGAGATCCTGGGTGGTTGACCTCTGCCAGAAGGGTTGCAGTCTGAGATCAGCTCTCCAGAGGAGATAAACGGCATACCTGAGACAGTGCTCTTGTGGCACACTCAGGAAACTGAGCAGTCGGGACCCCGGGGGTGATTAAGATGCACGGCCCACTTGGGACTGTGAGCTCGCCAAACACCTGATCACCTGAGCTGCTCAGACCTGGGAATGGCACAAAACGCGCGCCCAACCCACAGACACTGAGGCAGAAATGTGTCTGAGTGTCTCCTGTGCAGGTATGGGTCAGCAGTGGCCTGCCGCAGGGGCTCTAGGTGCAGCACACCCGGGTATGGCATAAGCCCTTTGTAGGAGGTCACCATTAACCCCACCATAGAGCCACCAGAACTTACACAGGACTGAAGAGACAGACTCTTGGAGGCCACAAACAAAACCTTGTGCATACCAGGATCCAGGAGCAGTGACCCCGGAAGGGACTGACCCAGGCTTGCCCGTGAGTGACCAGGAGTCTCCAGTGGAGGCCTGGGTCTGCAGTGGCTTGCTTCAGGTTAGAGGGCACAGAGTGTAGCAGTGGATGCAGCGACCTGTTCAAGGAGGTCACTATTATCTTCATTACCTCCACCATAGTTTGGCCTCAGGTCAAGCAACAGGGAGGGAACACAGCCCTGCCCATCAACATAAAATCGGCCTAAAGGTTTACTGACCATGTCCCCGCCCATCAGAGCAAGACCCAGTTTCTCCCTCAGTCAGTCTCTCCTTCAGGAAGCTTCCATTAGCCTCTTATCCTTCTCCATCAGAGGGCAGACAGGATGAAAACCACAATCACAGAAAACTGACCGACCTGATCACATGGACCACAGCCATGTCTAGCTCAATGTAACTATGAGCCATACTGTGTAGGTCCTCCTAAGAGGGACAGGTCATGGTGGAGAGTTCTGACAAAACGTGGAGAAGGGAATGGCAGATCATTTCAGTATTTTTGCCTTGAGAACCCCTTGAACAGTATGAAAAGGCAAAAAGGTAAGACACTGAAAGATGAACTCCCCGGGTCAGTAGGTGCCCAGTATGCTACTTGAGAAGAGTGTAGAAGTAACTCCAGAAAGAATGAAGAGATGGAGCCAAAGCAAAAACAACACCCAGTTGTGGATGTGACTGGTAATGGAAGTAGAGTCCGATATTATAAAGAGCAATATTGCGTAGAAACCTGGAATGTTAGGTCCATGAATCAAGGCAAGTTGAAAGTGGTCAAACAGGAGATGGCAAGAGCGAACGTCGACATTTTCGGCATCTGTGAACTAAAATAGACTGGAATGGGTGAATTTAACTCAAATTATATCTTCTACTGTGGGCAAGAATCCCTTAGAAGAAATGGAGTAGCCATCAGAGTCAATAAGAGTTCAAAATGCAGTACTTGGATGCAGTCTCAAAAACAATAGAATGATCTGTATTCATTTCCAAGGCAAACTATTCAGTATCACAGTAATCCAAGTCTATGCCCCAATCAGTAATGCTGAAGAAGCTGAAGTTGAACGGTTCTATGAAAACCTACAAGATCTTCTAGAACTAACACCCAGAAAAGATGTCCTCTTCATTATAGGGAACTGGAATGCAAAAGTAGGAAGTCAAGAGATACCTTGAGTAACAGGCAAATTTGGCCTTGAAGTACAAAATGAAGCAGGGCAAAGGCTAACAGAGTTTTCCAAGATAACACACTGGTCATAGCAAGCGCTCTTTCTCAACAACACAAGAGAAGACTCCACACATGGACATCACAAGATCGTCAATACTGAAATCAGATGGATTGTATTCTTTGCAGCCAAAGATGGAGAAGCTCTATACAGTCAGCAAAAACAAGACCTGGAGCTGACTGTGGCTCAGATCATGAATTCCTTATTGCCAGATTCAGACTTAAATTGAAGAAAGTAGGGAAAACCACTAGCCCATTCAGGTATGACCTGAATCAAATCCCTTATGATTATACAGTGGAAGTGAGAAATAGATTCAGGGGATTAGATCTGATAGAGAAACTGAAGAACTATGGGTGAAGTTTCCTGACATTGTACAGGAGACAATGATTAAGACCATCTCCAAGGAAAAGAAATGCAAAAGGCAAAATGGTTGTCTGATGAGGCTTTAAAAGCTGAGAAAAGAAGCTAAAGGCAAAGGAAAAAAGGAAAGATATACTCATTTGAATGCAGAGTTCCAAAGAATAGTAAAGAGAGATAAGCCTTCCTCAGTGGTCAGTGCAAAGAAATAAGAGTAAAACAGTAGAGTGGGAAATACTAGAGATCTCTTCAAGAAAATTAGAGATATGAAGGGAACATTTCCTATAAAGATGAGCTCAAAAAAGGACAGAAATGGTGTGGACCTAACAGAAGCAGAAAATATTAAGAAGAGGTGGGAAGAATACATAGAAGAACTATACAAAAAAGATCTTCATGATCCAAATAACCACAATGGTGTGATCACTCGCCTAGAGCCAGACATCCTGGAATGCAAAGTCAAGTGGGCCTTAGGAAACATCACTATGAGCAAAGCTAGTGGAGGTGATGGAGTTCCTGTTGAGCTGTTTCAAATCCTAAAAGATGATACTGTCAAAGTGCTGCACTAAATATGCCAGCATATTTGGAAAACTCAGCAGTGGCCACAGGACTGGAAAAGGTCTGTTTTCATTCCAATCCCAAAGAAAGGCAATGCCAAAGAATGTTCAGACTACCGCATGATTGCACTTATCTCACATGCTAGCAAAGAAATGCCCCAAATTCTCCAAGTCAGGCTTCAACAGTACATGAACTATGAACTTGCAGATATTCAAGCTGGATTTAGAAAAGGCAGAGGAACCAGAGATCAAATTGCCAACATCCGCCGAATCATTGAAAAAGCAGGAGAGTTTCAGAAAAACGTTTGCTTATTAACTGTGTCAAAGCCTTTGACTGTGTGGATAATAGCAAACTGAAAAATTTTCTATGTTACGTGTAGTTTATACTGTAATCTTACAATAAAGTAAGCTTAGAGGAGATAAAACACTATTAAGAGAATCATAAGTAAGAGAAAATAGATTTTAGGTTCTGTGCTGTGCTGATGGACATGGGAAGTTTGCATTGTATGTTTACAAGATGAGTCATTTTCTGTCTGTACCTTCATCACTGCTGTCTTAATAGGAATTGATAGAAGAAATAGAACAAAATCTGTAGGCATCATGTGTTTTACTAACACTGGACATCAAAATGAAAAGATAATATGAAAAAGGAATTCATAGTTATTTACAGGTATGAAGCGGCAGCAGTGGGATTGCTTTCCGTTGGCTTAGTGTCCGGGATATGATTGCTTCATAGTAGCCTAGCCTGTGCACTAGTTAACGAGTTGTAAAATTTGTGTAGCATTTCAAATTTTGTACAGTCATGTTCCCTATAGTATTAGAAATGTTACATTTAAAGAAAACCAACCTCTGATGATAGATTGATGTGTCACCTATAATAACTTCTCCAGTTAGGAGAGAGGCATACTGTATGGTACTGTAATTCTTTGAAAGTAAAGTTAGAAAAGTGAGAAAACGAAACATTGTTAATTTTATATGAAGTATCACTTACTTTATGCCTATGTAAGGATAGACTAATTACCTATATCTGCATATATTCTGTGCATTCATGACACGCCTTTTTTTCATTTTCTTTTATATCTTTAGTCTGTGTGGTTTGCCTGCAAATTTTCCAAATTGTCATAAATCTCCAAACATTTTCCCAATATATTTATAGAAAAAAAGTCTATGTATCCCTTGATGGCTCAGTTGATAAAGAATCCGCCTTCAATGCAGGAGATCCTGGTTCAATTCCTGGGTCGGGAAGATCCCCTGGAGAAGGGATAGGCTACCCAATCCAGTATTCTTGGACTTCCCTTGTGGCTCAGCTGGTAAAGAATCCACCTGCAGTGCGGGAGACCTGAGTTTGGTCCCTGGGTTGGGCAGATCCCCTGGAGAAGGGAACAGCCATTCACTCCAGTATTCTGGCCTAGAGAATTACATGTACTGTATAGTCCATGGGGTCACAAAGAGTTGGATACAACTGAGTGACTTGCACTTTCATAATTGGGCTCAGACAGTTCAAACCTGTGTGGTTCAGTGGTCAACTGTACTTGCCAAGAAATAGGATCTAAAATGTATTGTTCATCACTTTGTTGATATGTGATGGATTATTTTAGTAGTTACAGTGATTCCGTATTACTCCACCTTAGAACTAACAGACAGCTTGTCTGTTGTCCTCAGCTCTTTCCTATTGTAACCACTGTTGAGCTGGTTTCTAGAATAAGTTAAATGAAACTGCTGGTCTGTTTCATAAGATGTGTTATGAGAAACAGTCCTGGGAAACTTGTCCTGTTAAGTTTATGAAGATTCACAGGAGAAAGTGCAGTAGTTTCTGTTCTCCTGTTTTCTTGCAAGTTAAAGAAAACTTGATGAGAAAAGTAAAGATAAATGCAAGGGTGGTTTGTTTCTTCATGTTGTGCTTAGTGGCTCTCAGGTAACAATATACAAGTAACTGTCTCTGTGGGAAAAGTTATCCACCTTGAGCATTGTTTAACAAATTTTGAGTTGAGCCAGTTTTGTTTGATTCAAGTTATGAACAAGTAAATAAAAACAAGTGTGACAGGGATTTGAAACTACATCAACCTTTTGTGCTTTTAAATAATTTAAATACTTGAATTTTCCTTCTCTTTCAGTTCCTGGAATGGATGGAGGTGCTTTAACTGATACAAGTCTCACAGATTCCTATTTCAGCACCAGCTTTATTGGAGTCAATGGATTTGGAAGCCCTGTGGAGACAAAGTATCCTGTGATGCAGGTATTGTTGGCATGCGTTCTCATGGTCCTGGACACTGAGGTGTTTTCTGGGGATGAAGACCTCTAGAGTCTTCCTTTGTCCTCACATTTGGTGAGTGGGAGGTGGACTTTTAGGAGGTGATGAGGTCAGAGGGATACAGGTAAGCCACCTCCTGTAGGTTGGAAGTGAGGTGAGCTTTCAAGGGTGGAGTTGAAGTGTGTAGAGGATGGTTAGAAAGAGGCTACTTTCTCTCCTGTGTGTGTTGTGATTATGGGATGAAATCCTTTCAGGATCGGGAGACCATAGAGGCTGTGGAGTGTGTTAAGGAAGGGTGGGAGGTGTTCAGAGAACAGAGAGGAGCCTGATTTCATAGCATCTGTCAGGTGTATGAAGGGTAATACATATTGAGAGAGAGTAGCAGAGAGTGTTTACTTACTCTGTCATTCACATCGCCCAGATGGATACTTACGAAGAAGGAAGCTGAGTAGTTATGTGTCTTGCTCAGGCTAGTAAGTTATGGAAGTGCAGTTCAAAATGGTTCTGTGACATTTCTTTTAAATACCTGGATAATGAGTAAAATAAATTTCTGCCTAGGTGATTGTAATCCATGCAGCAGCATTATAGGAAGGTGCAGAGTGTCACTGACGTGAACGATGGGTTGGAGGGGTAGACGCAAGAGGGTCATTCTAAACCAATATTCTAATTGGTTGAATATTCTTAATTCTGCATTCTTCAGTAATATTATGTATATATATTTTAATTTTCAGAGAATGACTAATAGTAGCAGCTCCCCAAGCCTTCTAAATGACAGTGCCAAGCCATACGCAGGCCACGGTAAGACTCAATCCCTTTTTATCTTATAGGTATGTGTATTTCTGACTTTTAAAAACAATATATCCATGATAGAGATTTTGATGATTGTAGATATAAAGAAGAAAATAGAGATGATCTATTATCTTCACACTTAGAGGTAACTGTTAAAATTTGGATATATATATATATATATATATATATAAACACATAAATACATTCAAGTATATACATAATAATACTTAAGATCACATTAAATATACTTTTAAATTGTAGCGTGAATATTTCTTGATCATTGTAAATTGAATCCTATTGTTTATTTTCATAATTTACTTAGTTTCTGTTTTTTTTAAAGATTACACTCCAGTATTGGACTATGTGTATGAATCTGTGTTCATATTTTGAGTTATTTCTTATGGAAACAATGTTAGACATGAAATTACTGTTTTAAGGTTATGGACATTTTTAAGACTTGATACAGAATTTCCTTTTTGTATCCTTATTCAACCCTATTTCTTCTGTATATTTCTGTATCCTATTTTAAAAATAAATGTTCAGGAATGTTTTTTTAAGAAGTATGTTACAATTGAGTATTGGTGCAAACAGTTATTTATTATAATAATAATAAAAATTTGCATGTTGATTGTTTCTTGAGATAGACATTTTATGTATGTGTATCAAGTCTCTCTCACTACTTGAAATTTCAACTTTCACTGTAGGAAAAAGTAGCAACATTTTATATTGAATTATTAAAAACAGATGTGTAGCATTATAGTATTTTTTTAGTATTCCCATAGAGTTTATATGCCGGCTTGGTCCTTTATACTATCAAAGGTAGCATAAAAGATGAATAATACCTATTTTTAAGAATTTGAATGTATAATTACATAAAAATCTAATGTCAAAAAAAAATCTAGTGTCTTGATATTTTATTAACTTCTTTCTCTTTGCATTATTAATTATATTAAATTAGTGTTAATTCTAATGAAGGACTAGACCATGAAAATCCAGACACAGGAAGCCAGAGAAATATAGCAGCAATTTGATGTACTGCCTTATAAAGAGATCTAAGTCTCCTTTAAATGAGAAAATTTACTGTGTTTTTTTAGGATTTCACAGATAGTTTAATGAGAAATGTAAGATTAACTAAAGCTCAGAAATGAAGATGAAATTGGATGCATATCATGCATTCCTTTTCAGAAACTCATTCTGATTTGTTAAACAGTTTAACTCAGTTAACCTGGAGAAACAGTTTAAAGATACACTTTTGTTTATAACTTTTGGCCACAGAGTAATGGAACTTTGAACCTTTAAAATCTTTGAATTTCTTGTTAGTATTTTAAAACATTTAATAGCCCCATCTTTAAAAACTTAATTTGCCTTATCTTTTTAGTATGACTGTAAAAAATGTGGTGATATACTTAACAGTATGGAATACTCTGCAGGATAGATGGTTTTAAGGCCTTGCCTGAACGTTAAAATCCAAGCCCTGTCTCTCAGTTATGTTTGACTGTTTGACTACCTTCCTCTCACCCCTCCCCCTTTTATATTTCTTATGACTTGGTTTCAAGAACACAGACTACAGGTAGACTTCCTTCATAAACACATTGCTAATAACGTGGTTAAGATTACTTTTTTTTTTCCTATTTTATTTTTCTTTTGGTTCTGAGCAAATAGGTACATCCTGATCTGTATAGTTGCTGAATAAATGTGTATTGAATATTGGCTGAAAAGTATCCTCCAGTTTGTGTTTCCTTCCCTCAAAATATTTGAACATCCTCTGTGTGTGAGCACTGAGTTTGATATTGTGGAGTAGGACTTTTATTTATTATTTATAAGCATTTGGGTTAAACATCTATTAGATTTGTAGGCTTCCTGAGTTGCCTGTGTGGAAACTTATGTAACTTACCTTCCAGATCCTCTAACTTCACCTGCTTCATCCTTGTTTAATGACTTTGGTGCCCTCAACATCTCTCAGAGAAGAAAGGTAGGTGCAATGGACACTTACATGAAACTAAGTGGAACATAGGGGTGACACTGGGGTGCTGCCAACATGATGCTCAGTGTTCTCTTAAGTGGGGGAGGACTGGCATATTCTTCTTGCCTTTTGTTAACCTTTTCCCTTGTTGTATATCTCTTAAAGTAGAATTTTATTTGATCTCTGTGTATGATATAGAGACTTTCTATGTGAAGGAATGAAATTCTTCTGCTTATTCTTTTGCTCATATTGTAAAAAATCTTAATGCATTCTCTTTGTAAGATAAACATCTTATTTAATATTGTAGTTGCTGTTCTGTGACCCATTGTAGGCATGTTAATCATCTTTTTATTTTATTTTCTGACTGCTTTGTCTAAATTTCAAAGATTTCTCCCCTAATCTAAACTTCTCATTAAAAGGCACACTTAATCTTTAGCTTTTCATAATTGGCCCAAGTGTTTAAAAACAGCTTACAATCTCTTCATATTAGAAATTTAATTTTATTTGAAATTGAGGTTGAATAGATTTTGAAGTACCTCATAATAGTTTATTATAGTTTGATGACTCTGAGTTTTAATGAGAATCATTATGTTAATGGTAATAATAATCTAGAGGAGATTGTATTTTTGGTTAGGAATAGCAGCTGAATATTCAGGAGGTTGTAAATTTTGGTGGAAATTACTATGAAATTACAACTAATTCAGTTTCCTAAGTAATGGGAGAAAGATTAAAAAGAAAATAATGTTAATTTTAGAAAACTGATACACGCTTAGGTGTTTTGTAGGAAGTATCTGTTCAGAAGGTAGAATTAAATGAATTTCAAGAAGAGTAGATAAATTCAGTGAATTTCAAGAAGATGTTCTCTTAGACAAAAAGATATGGGGTCAGGTATAAATTACATCAGTACCCTCATGTACCTACTGTTATCTCCATTTTGAAACAGATGAGGATAAGTGTGTGGTTATAACATGCCTTTAAGAAACATTGGACACAAGCAGACTCACTGGTGGTAGTGCGAAGTGACAGTAGATGAGGCCCGTCAGTGGAGCAGGAGATAGGAATGTGCTGGGTAGCAGGTGCAACCTAGACGCCAAGTTACCTGGAGCTCCCTAGTGTCAGGAGAATTAAAAAGCCCCTGAGTAGTTTTAAGGGTCCCCCCGGTGGCCTTTTCACGTTTTTAAAAATAATAATCCATTAACTGTGGTAAGTTGCATTTCCAATGAATGAGTAAAAAGTAGAATGGCAAATAAATCCTTAAGTGTTCCTAATATGAGGGTTTGGTGGACTGCATCTTAAAGTTGAAATACATGATATAGAGCTGCTGACATTAATTTTTGAGAAAAGCAGTAAAAATCCCTGGAGATTGGAAAAAAGGAAGTTATAATACCCATTCTTATAAAATTTATTTTAGTAAAGGGAAATAATAGAAGGAAATGTTACTAGAGAGGTGAACTCTGTATGTGGAGAGAAATTAAAATGTATCCAGATGGGAGCAGATTAGTATAGTGAAGGAGCATTGGCTGTAATTTTTGAGATCCTGGATCTCTAACTTAGTGACCTTGGGCCAGTTTCCTAGGCTGTAATATTCACATCTGTGAAATGATGAACATGGCCTGGATGATTGCTGTGGTGTCTTCCATGGCTAAAGTTCAGTGACTGGCTGAACTGAAAGGACCTATGTGTCAATATCTACTTAGAAACTCAGGATTCATAAGTTATACCTTTGAAGGACCATATTTTCTTGCCATTTACATTTGAAATAATATGTAGAGACATAGAGGTTTGTTTATTTTTTTTCCCCCAACAGTGGGCTATATACTTAGCAGTGTATGGATACCGGTTGCATATGTTTTTAAATTGTTGAGAAGGCTTAAAATTCCTTTGTATTAGAAAAACTATTGGTATGAGAGTATTGCATGCTGTGAAGTAAAGGCACATGGAGACTTTGTCTGTTCTTTTGTTGCAGTAATTTATAATGTCTGTTTAATGACGTAATTTAGTGGAAGTAACTCATATTTATGTAAATAGTTAATCATAATTCTAGGTGGTCTAAGCAGGCTATCATGATTACTCAGTGACATTTTATTTCATAACGAGATCAGAAAACAGGTGTTTAGGCCATACTTACTACTATGTCATACTTAGATAAATAGTTTTCTGAAAATCTCAGTTGGGCCAATCCCTGGGCTGCAAATGGCTGCTTTTTTGCCTCTGGAACATGTGAATTATTTGGATTGTGTCAGTCAGATATTTTTATTGTGAGCAGTCTTACTGTGGGCTATGTGGAACATATAGAAAGAATCAGCTGATGTTTTTTTCTGCTTTCCTCAAATCTAATTCAAGAGGCAGTGCATGAATCTACTAGAGAAAATTTACAAAGCAGTGTATTAATCAGTGCAAATTTAAATGTGTGGTGATTGCTACATAGCAGAGATTTCTCTAGATCCAGAAGAGTTTATGGAGAAAAGATGTTTGAATTGTGGTTTTTGAAAATGAGGAATATGGAGAAGCAAAGATGATAAGCAGAAGATATCGTTTGATTGCAAGTTAGAGAGTTGGTATCTTCAGGAAATTTTAAAATTCTCTTCTATCACAGAAAAGCTAAGAGACTACGGCTGAGGGCCTTGTACCTGTAAGGACTTGTTGAAGTGAAATGTGTGCTGTGAACAAACGGGACAGAGAGGTTCATAGCTGGGTGAGCCTTTGTTTGGGTGGTTTATTGTTGGTAGATACATGAAGGAGAGCTGTATACTAAGGATACATGCCTTAGGGCACTCTGCTCATGGTGTGTCAAGTGACCGCAGCTAGGAAGATCAGTTAAACCATTGAAAGTGAATGTTGAGAAGCTTCTCTAACAGTTTGATAATACCACAACATATAAATATGTCATCATTTTCTAGTAGTTCACTTGTATCTTATGAATAATGTGTAGGACCATGATGCATAGGAAATTTTTAAAAAACATGATCCTTCACAGCTGATATTTGAGAAGCACTAGATTTTTAAAAAAAAATTTTCTACTTTATGAACATGTAAATAGGAAAAGTACCATTATTTGAAAATGTATAGTTATTATTGGCCAGGAGTGATGGCAGAAGAAACTGAATTATGGGTATATGCTCAGTGGGAGAGATAAGCCACCCAAAACACTGGAGCTGGAATTTTGTTGAAAATGGGAGGTAATATATTAGACATCAGTGCATGAGGAAACAGTAACAAAAAGGTAGAACTGGTACAACAGAAAAGGACCTGAGAGCCGCTGTGACTCACACATGTGATCTGGACAGCAGTAAAATTTTCTGTCAGAAATCCTCAGGGACAGTCTCTTTAAAACAAAGTTTGATGTAAAGAATACGGATATTTGTAAATGATATGATGGCATCTTCTAGATATTCTTGCTAAGCTGTACCACCACCGATGATTGAGGTAAAAGTTCCTGCAGAATTTGTGTCTAGCAATTTTGGCTTCCCGCTGTCTAACACTCATGGTACTTCTTTACCCTCTTTTTTAGTCATCTAGTCATTTTTGTATTTAGCTTTCTTCCCTTCCAAAATTAAAGCAGAAAGGCTCTGGTGCTTGTCATTTACATATCTTTTGTTTTAATTGTACTTCAGTACAACATTTCAGTCACTGTGCTGCTTTTACCTGGGCATTTGTATTTTATCGAAGTTTCTAGTACTGGGATAACAGTTTCACTTTTGTAAGTTTTTTAGGTTTTAACACCAAGTTAAATTCTGTGGGATTGGAGGACAGAGACTTGTGAATATCATGTTTATTTCTTCTGGTCCTGATTGTAAAGCTCTTTGTTAGGATTAGGGAAGTGGGATAGGAGGAGGCCAGAGTATATGCTTCTGGCTTATTTGTGAGGAGACAGAGGCTTGGGTTGGCCTAGCTCTGGGTGATTCCCCCAATCTCAGTGTGGCGCCTCCTCCCCACTGTTCTCCATTTCAGGAGCATCTTTCTCTCTGTCCACCATCTCTGTTACAAAGTTTTCTGAGATGTATATTTTATGATTTCTGATTACTTTGACATTTAAAATTTTTTGTGTTTCTTTCTGTTCCAGTGTTCTTCAAAAGGTGACTTTTATGTTACATACTTTTACATAGGGAACCAAATAGGACTAACAAACTGGTGAGAGCTAAAATGAATGTGGAGAAATCTACAGGATTGTGGCATAGACAATCTGGGATGTAAATCCTTCCTTAATCCTTCAGATGGTTAGACTCATTGAACACAAAACCAAGTATTGATCTTGGGCAGGGCAGGGTAGGGGGGAAGATGAGGAGAAGATGGAGAAGACATTGAAAAATAAATCTTAATGGGTATCACAATACAAAGTGTCACCTGTGAAACCGTTTCTAAACATTTAATATATTCTCAGATGGTGTTTTACTTAGTATTTAGATTTCCAGGTGAGCCACATCGGGAACTTTTCCCCATGAGTGTTGTATAGGAATGTTCCTATTGAAAATTGTGTTCAGAATTCCAAATTAACACTCTGTGAGTTATTCTTCTGTTATGGAGTCAACTTAATCCTCTGTTCACCTCCTCTTGCTATACTGTGGAAATGTGCTCAAGTTTTAGATTTAGGGATATGTATGGTATACTTGTTGGAGTCCAGAGGAGCATCCTGGTTCCTGTTGGTAGCTTGCTCAGAGCTCATGGTGAGTTTTTATTTCTAACAGTAAACTTAGGAATAGTTAATAACTCAGTAGCGTTGAACAATGGTCAAGGTTTTAAAGTTGAAAGTTGGATGCCAGGCAGTTTGAATTGAATCCCCTAATCTACACTGATCGGGTCTTTAAACTTAGTTAAACCTTTTTGTGTCTTCATTTGCAAAATGAGAAAAATGGTATACTTAATACCTGGTTTGTTGAGTTGTTATGAAGACTAAATGAGAAATGCCCCATAAATGGTAGCTATTATTGGTAAAACATGATGTTAGCTAAACCTTTCTAGTCTTGTTTGGGAATTGTTTACTGTTACTAAATGAGTGAATATCTGTCGCTGCTCACGCTGGATCAGACTGTTAGTTACCCTTTGAAAAGGCCTTTTCCTGTAGTTGCTCTGAGAACGTTCATCTTTGAAATGTTCAGATCCCTCCTTCTCCAACATTTGAATTTTCGACTCCTCTGCACATAACTGTTTGCTTCTCAAACATATCTGTCAAGTCTGGTGAAAGTACATCTGGGATTTTCTCAGTGATGCCTTGGCAGACAGAAACTTGATTTTATTTATGTTGACAGTAGCTTTCTATATCTGTTTCAGGTAATATGGTAATTTTTAAATAAAATTAAATGTTTTATAATTTCATTATCTCATTTAGTCACCCCAACAGTTCTTTGAGAGACATTGTTTATTCCATTTCACAGATTGGGAAATGGGAGATTTAGAGAAATCAAGTAATTTACTTGGACTACTATAGATAATATTTAATTACATTCAGAGAAAAACAAAAATCTCTTTAGGGCAGAATGAGAAGCACTGAGTCTTCTATAAGGTGAAAAGTGAAGAAGTAGTGGAGATGTTGCAGGAAGGGGGACCCCTTCCAGGGCCTGAAATTGGGCTCTTGTCTAACACTTGGAAATGAATTGTCAGAGGAGACACATGTGCTGACAAAGCAAGAGATTTTATTGGAAAAGGGTGCCCTGGTGGAGAGCAGGAGGGTAAGGGAGCCCAGGAGAACTGCTGGTTTTATGGTGATGGGATTAGTTTCTGGGTTGTCTTTAGCCAGTCATTCTGACTCAGAGTCCTTCTTGGTGGTACACACCTTATTCAGCCAAGATGGATGCCAGAGAGGAGGATTCTGGGGGGTGGTCGGACATGTGGCGTTTCGTTTTGACCTTTCCCGAACTCTTCTGGTTGGTGGAGGCTTATTAGTTGTGTTCCTTACCAGAACCTCCTGTCATAAAACAACCCATGCAAATGGTTACTGTGGTGCCTGGCCAGGGTGGGCGGTTTCAGTTAGTGTGCTTCCCCTAAGAGAGAGAGACCACTGGTAACATGTAGAGGAGATTATAACATTGACCTATGCCTGTCTATTTTTTCCATTTATGTGATTATCTCAGTGCAAGTTTTTTACACAGTGTAAATTTGTAGGGAAGAATAAAAAATCAAGCTTTTAATAATTGATAGATAACTTTTCAGAAATGCTGCACAGATTTGTATTTCTACTCATGGGTGCTGATTTTTCAGTAGCCTTGAAAACAGATGTAGAAATCTTTCATTGTCATTTTATAATCAAAAGCTCCTCACTGTTAACATTTGATTACTGGTCCTGTTGAGCCTCTCCTCTATGCTTTTTGACCTTGGATTTTTTTTGTGTGTGTCCTTTGCTTATTTTGGACTCCCCGGTGGCTCAGACATAAAGCGCCTGCCTACAATGCGGGAGACCTGGGTTTAGTCCCTGGGTCGGGAAGATCTTCTGGAGAAGGAAATGGCACCCCACTCCAGTATTCTTACCTGAAAAATCCCATGAATGGAAGAGCCTGGTAGGCTACAGTCTATGGGGTCGCAGAGAGTCAGACAAGACTGAGCGACTTCACTTTCACTTTTCATTTTCACTTGCTTATTTTTGTGTTGGGCTATCCTTCTTAAATTTGATGTAAACTCTTTATTAGATACTTAAGCACCTATGCTCTTAGTTCTGAAATGTCATGCTTAATGTTAAGTACATTAAAAAAGAATGAAACATTAAGCTCATTTTTAAAAAAAAATAACATGGTAATTCCCTGTCTGATGAATTAGTGGTTTTATATTGAAAGGACTATCATTGTTTTTATGGAATGTGAATCCGCTAACATTTTTATTGCTAATGACCTATAGTATTCAGCTTCCCTTAGCAAACAGTTGTGTTTTCTCTCTTATCTGCGTATGAATCCTCAGACTTACATGTGTCATTCATCCTATTGTTTAACCCCAGTCAGTTTATTCTTTTCTTAAAATGATGGATTAGATTAGAAACTTGTTTATAAAAATGATAGTTCCTGTAGAAAATGACTCAACTTTGAGTTAACTTTCTTTCCCTCATAAATCAAGAGTCATCCAGGATAAACTTCCAGAATTGTGTTTAGATAGAGGTGTGCCTTAGATAAGATTAAATTTTGTTGTAACAAGCTAGGAGTTCAGCCACATATTTTCTGAACTTTATTTTAATTTGTGCTTCTGTACAGTGACAGCTTGCTTTTGTTAAGAGTTTTCTAAATTGATGATTTCAAGGGAATTTTGTTCTATTGATTTTTAAGAAAATCTTATATGAGTTTTTGTTTTAGAGGCTTTTTTTCTTAAGATGTGTGTGGTAGGTTGGTGTTTACCTCACTACTGTATTTAAACTCGTGAACTGAAGCAGCATGGCTTTTGTATACAGTATTTAATGCTGTTGGTGCTGCTCAGTTGCTAAGTCGTGTCCAACTCTTTGTGACCCCATGGACTGCAGCACGCCAGGCTTCCCAGTCCTTCACTATCTCTGGGAGTTTGCTAAAACTCATGTCCAATGCTTTTGATGATAATCATTATTTAGCTTTAGCTTTTGGGATTTTGAGTTGATTCTTACCTAATAATGACAGTTTAGTAAAACCATGCTGCATTTGCCACTGCATTTGGAAACTAGTGGGTCATTCTGAGATATTCTAGTTGGCTTCTTGGCACTCTACTTTGGGCATTGTATTACAAAGCATTGTAGCTGATGCTAAGAGCTTGGCACTACTGATGGTTCATCCCTGTTTTCTTAGGAAGGTAGGGGTCAGGAGTAAATGAGTAAAGATCAGTTTAGAATTCTCATGCACAAACATACTAGCCTAAGTTTAAAGCTAAATTTAACCAAAACTGTGTAAGTTTTCCCAACTCTATTTAATTCTCAAGATTTGTTTTCCTTGCGTTTTGAAAGTGGGGAGGGTAGAGTGGCTTAATAAAGTCTTTGCAGCTGTTGTTTCTCATTGATCCCATCCATGCCAGTTGGATTCAGAGAAAGATTAATTTAGGAATTTGGTCATTTTAGGAGTAGCTAGAATAACGTTAATATTGTAATGTTAACATTATGTTATAATGTTATAGAATGTAGAAGACGTTTTTTTTTTTGATTGAGGCAGAATACCATAGTTGAGTACAAGCTCTGCAGCTTGACGTTATGACCTTATGTTAGTTTTGAAATTATAGGCAAATTATTTTAGCCTCTTCTAAGCCCTCCATCTCATCTCTAAAGTTGGTATTATAATAGTGTCTATCTCACAGAATTTTGAATATTATATAATATTAATGCTATGAAGTGCTTACCATAGTGCATTGTGCTTGTCAGATGGTAGTTGTTTCAGTCTTATGCTGCTTACAGTCTTACAGTTTAGAAACATCTGTTTATCTCTTTGTCAGTGTTGGATTACTTTTGATTAACCACTACTTAAAGTTCAGTCATAGTAAAGGGCCTTGCTGAAGATGTTCTGCTTCATTTCAAGGTTGAATTTAAGTAAGGGGACACATAAATCAAAAGGGAACCTTTTGCTCATAGGCAAATAGGCATTTTAGCATGATGATTGCTTTTGATAAGAGACTAAATAAAAGTTTTTATGGTCATTACAGGTGATAGTTTATTGTAGAAATAACTTATGATTTAAAACAACATTACCCACACTTAAAAGATTTTAATAATGTTGGCATGGTATTTTATTTCTCTACATCTTGTTTTCTGGTTCTATTCTAAAGCAAAAGAATAAAAGAAGTTGTAGTTTGGTGTTCCAGATCTTTAGAAATTGAGTGTGTTCTTCTTAACAACTGATCTCATTTTTGGTGGCATAAAACTACATTGTAACATTGAATTTTAAAAACAGAAGTAATGACTGCTTTTAGGCTTTCTTAAATTTATGTAAATAGTACTTCAGGCTTCTCCCAAGATACTTAAAAAGTATATTTCTGTGTGTCTGTATAACTCCTGTTGTGCTACATTTGATATGATTTGGATTACTTTTTACCTAGCAGTGTCCTCTGTCTTCATCTTCTCAACCTGTGTATGGTTTCTGTATTGACTGCACAAGTTAAAAGGTCGTTTTCATTTATACATGTTTACCTGCCCATAAGTCTTTAATGATGACTGTTTTTCCATAGACCCACTTTCTATAGACCTAGTCACCATTCCATCCTATAACTGGCTGTATTTAAACAAGGAAAACATAAGGGACCTAATATATTTCTGTGAAAAGTCTACACTTTACTGATAATGAATGGCAGGACAAAATGCAACATAATTTTTGAGGTTGAGTTGGTTTTGCTTTTGAGTTTTAAATCTTTTACTCATGGAGAAAATTGAATGGAGTCCAATTTATAATCATTTATAGTTTTAGATTTACTGTTCTAAATTAATTAGGTGTAGAAGCCTTTAAAGTCCAGGTGTGTTAACACTCCTAATTAACTGATAGGTTTAGTAGAGGTAGTTCCCTTTGTCTATACAGAAATTAGCTAATTTTAAATATTTGATTTTGATTTTAAATATTCAAATGGTTTTAATCAGTCTGTTTTTTTTCAGTGGGTTTAGATTAACCACTGATGGTTAATGTAAATGTAATCATACATTTAGTTCTCATAATAACAAATATGCTAAGCCACCAGAATGTTTAATTAATTGAGGGAAGACCTTTGTGAGTCAGAAGAGATTTTTTTCCCCTTCAATAACTTTATTCTTTATAAAGCATGTAAATAAATAAAACTGTTCAACTTCTAAAGAATTACCACGTTCAAGAAGATCTGTTGCTATCACCATTCTATATTACGGGAATTCGTCTCATTCCTTCATCTTCCAATTGAAGTGACAGAGTGGAAACTGAACTGAAATTAAGTTGGACTGTGACATTATTGCCAGGGATAGGCAAATAAAGACATAAACACAGACACTTCCAAACATGGAATGCTGGGCCACCAGAAAAGTGGCAGAGCAGAGTCTCCTGGGTCCTGCACTCAGGCACATCTTTTCCTGACGACACGTGCCAAGGACCTGGTTGGGGATCCACAGTCTCTGCTTCAGGAATTTGTTCTTCTGTACAAAGGCCTAAATCCGAGTTATCAAAATAGTGAACTGGAGGATGTACTGGCAAAGACTGTGTGTGTGTTAGTTGCTTAGTCGTGTCTGACTCTGCCATCCCAAGGACTGTAGCCCCCCAGGCTCCTGTGTCTGTGGGATTCTCCAGGCAGGAATACTGGAGTGTGTTGCCATTTCCTTCTCCAGGCAAAGATTTTGATCGATTATCAAAAAACCAAGATTTCGGTGACTCCTTTGGTACAGGATCTTGGACATTCCGTTCCTTGCATTGAGAAGACATACGGTGTCTCTTTTTAGAGAGTGTCCCAGTCACTTTAGGAGACTGGAGAATTCTCACAAGTTACTTCTTTTTGAACCTCTCTCTTAACAGTTCTCTCCTTCCATGTCTTGACCTCACCTAACAGTTCATTCTTTTGCTTTACTAGCTGTTTGTTCATTTTGCTGCTTTGCTTCCTTTTCTAGCTGTATGTATTCACTTTTCAGAATAAGAGCTTTAGTGCTTTATACAATGCCACTGCCACCTCCACAGGTTAAGGGTTTATTTGAAGGCTGAGTATCAATAGGTTCTGGTACCATAGAGGTATCTTGGGCCTGTTGATTTCTTCTAAGATTTTCTCTTCATAGCCTTACAAGTTATTTTTTATATTCTGCAGTGGCTTTTGTTGAAGCCATTTCCTTTTCAAACTCCTTGACATTTTTCGTCTTCTCCAGGTCTGTTTTCACCAGCTTCGTTTTGAGATCTTCAGTTTCTTCTTTATAAGACTTAGCTCTTAGAGCAGCTTTGTCCTGAAGTACTTGGATCTTTTCTTTGTTTTTTTTCAAGGCCTGCATTTGATTCATTAACTTGCCATTGAAGTTTTGCTGTTATGTCATCAGTCATCTCAAATTCTTTCTGCATCTTCGTAATCTTGCCCTCCGTATGCAGAGCACTTTCTTTAGCTTCCTGGGGTGATGATTCCAGCTCTTGAATCTTCTCTGTGGCTTGCTGTGTAGCTCTTGATGTGAATTGAGGTTGCCTGTCTTGTGTAGTAGGATTAACAAGGGCACCAGAGGTCAGGGAGAGCTTCAAAGTTTGGTAGCTTTTAAATAGTTTCTCATTGTTCTCGTTCATTGATTTCAGATCATGCTCCCATTAGCATTTCTTTCTTCAAACTCTGTTAATTCATTCATTATAGCAGTTATTTTGCTATGATAGAAGTTACTCACTTGACAAATATTATCATTTTCTTTCTAGATGACATTTTTAAACTTTTCTGTATCAAAACGAACATTTCAGCCACTCTTCCAAAAACTGAATCATTGCTTTTCTGTTACTTAGTACTTGCTGAAATTCAGTCTTTATGCTATGGAAATCACTTTCTGAGAAATCCTTGAGAATTTCTTTGATGTGTAGATCCATGCTCTGGCTCAATTTGAGGTCCCTTGATTCTCTGGGTGATAATGTCATAATCTTGTTGAAGATGCTATATTTCCATTAGCAGTTCATTTTGCTTTTCCACTTCATCAGTAAAAACCATTTCAAATTTGTTGACAGATTCATGTTGTTCTTCCTTTGTCTTTGCAACATAGCTTAGCACATACTGAAGTTTCATCACGACTCCATGGAACACCTCTGGTTTGTAGTAAGAAGTTTCTGGATTTGTTTGGTTTGTGGATATGGAAGTGAGAGGTTTGCTTTTACTTTAATTGAAAGCTCTTTTTGGGTTTCAGTTTCCTTCTTTAAGTCAAGAGACAATCTATTTAAACATTCATAGTGATTATCCATCTCTGAGTATCTCTTCAGAAGCTATTTTATCCTAAAGCACTTTTCTCTCAAGCTTCCTGTAAGATGTTGGTTTCCATCACATAGTAACTTTTTTTTTTTCGTATTTTACCTCTTTGTGGTCCTGTTGATCCTTTTTCTGTAATTCATCTTTTGACTTATTTAAATCCTTTTGAATATTTGAAATCAGATTTGTTTCTGAAACTCTCTCTGAATTTATCAATAGTTTCTTGGTGTTCTTTCTTTTTTTTTTTTTTTAAATTTATTTATTTTTGGATGCGCTGGGTCTTGTTGCTGTGCGTGGGCTTTCTCTAGCTGCATCAAGTGGGGGCCACTCTCTAGTAGCAGTGCTCAGACCTCTAATTGCGGTGGCCTTTCTTACTGTGGAACATGGGCTTCAGTGATTGCAGAGCGTGGGCTCAGTAGTTGTGGCACACAAGCCTAGGTGCCCTGAGGCATGTGGAATCTCCCCAGAGCAGGGATCAAACCCATGGCCCCTGCATTGGCGGGCAGATTCTTAACCACTGGACCAGCAGGGAAGTCCTCTTGGTGTTCTTTCAAATGCATATGAACAATTTTTAGTTCTTGTGTTTCTAGTTCTCTAAGTATGGTTCCTTGCAGGTCTGCCTTGAGTAGGTTTCTCTCTAGTTTGAGAGTCTCTTCCACTCTCCTTAGGTTATCTCTTTCTTTCATTACAGATTTCATTTCTTCAAGGTTTTCATGAAGCTTCTGAGCCAAATTTAAGTTCTCCATTTCTGTTTTGTTCACAGTTAAGCTCTTGGCCTTAAATTCTTTCTTTAGTTGCTCAATGTCACACATTTTTTTCGGCGTCTCACTAATTTCTTCTTTTAACTTAAAAAGTTGCTGTTCATTTGCTTTCACTTCTTGGACCTTTCCTTGTAATTTAGCATTTGAATTTTCTAAATCCACTTACATATTTGTTATTTCTTGTGTCTTCTAAGAGACAGTCCCTCTGAGTTTATCAATAATTTCCTGGTGCTTCTCCAGGTGCACCTGAGCTATTCTTAGTTCCTCTTGTTTTTCCGGGTGTTTAGCTTTTGTTTCTCTGAGGCTTTCCCTGAGTTGATCTCACTCCATTTTGAGGGTTCCCGTCATTCTTCTCAGAAACAGATTTTATTTCTTCAACATTTTCATGAAGTTTCTGAGTCAACCTTAACTTCTCTGTTTCTGTGCTTTCCAGGACTAAATTCTGGGTCTCTAATTGCTTCTTCAGTTGCTCTGTTTGATATATATTTTCCCTGAGATCATTTCTTACCTTAAGAAGTTGATGTTCTTTGTTCTGAAGTTCTTGGATCTGTGCTTTTAAGGCAGTATTTGTGTTTCCTGAATTTATTTGGATGTTTGATATATCATCTTTCTTCTCTAAAACAATTGCTCTTGTGGGGCCTCTCTATTTTCCTTTTCTCCTGTAGCGCTCCAGGGCGGGAGTCAGAAAGTCAGGCGAGCCCTCGGTCTCGGACAGAAAGACCCCCCGAAGTTATCTTCTGAGGATGGGAGCCTCTGGAAGATCAGCCCCGAGGAGGGGGTGAGCGGACCGCTGGCCCCACAGCCTCCCTCGCCGGGAGAGAGACACTCAGACACGGCGGGGGTTCTGTCAAAGCAGTTCCGTTTTATTGAGCTGGAGGGCGAGCTTATATAAGCAAACAGCATGGGAAGGCAAATGGCGCGTGGGTTTCAAACGGGGCTTTCCCGGAGCTTGGCCAGTCACTGTAAGGGTCACGTATCGGGGTGGTGGCGCACCAATGTACACTGGTCACGTCCCAGCATTGCTAAGAGGAAGTTAGCCATGGCCAATCGCATTTTTTTGTAAGTAGCCTCAGTCCCTCTTTATCTCCGCCAAGCGCCATCTTGTCATGAGCACATGTGAGGTGCCCTACAGCTCTGAGTTTATCTATAGTTTTCTTGGTGCTCTTTCAGATTCATTTGGGCAGTTCTTAGTTCCCTCTCATTTTTCCAGGTCTCTACTTGTTTCTCTTAGGTTTTCCTTGAGCTGGTCTATCTCTACTTTGAGAGTTTCCTCTGTATTCCTAAGGTCACCTCTTTCTTTTGTAACAGATCTTATTTCTACCAGATTTTCATGGAGTCTCTGAGTTAACTTTGTTTTCCCATTCTTTATTTTCTAGAGTTGACTTTTGGGCCTCAAGTTGCTTCTTCAAGTTTTTCATTTCCAAGTCTCACTGACATCTTTCATCTCAGGACATGATGTTCTTCTTCCTGAAGTTCTTGAATCTTTGCCTGTAAGTCAGCATATAAGTCAGCATCCGAATTCCTTAAGACTCTCTGGATATTTGTTCCTTGATCTGTCTTCTCTGAACTATTCCTTGCATTAATGGTTTCTTGCTACTCCTTCAGAAGCATGTAAGTAGCTTTTAGTTCTGCTTTGATTTTCAGTTCTTCAGCTACATCTTCTTTAGTGTTTTCTTTGAGTTGGTGTCTTTTCTTTTGAAGGGTCTCCTGTACCCTTTCCAGTTCATCTCTTTCCTTAATTATGGATTTTAATTCTTCTTGAACTTGCCTGAAGTTTTTCAGTCAGCTTGAGCCTCTTGCTCAAAATGAATCTTTGGCTTTGAGCTGTTCCTTTAACTGTTCCAGTTCACTCATTTTTTCCTGAATCTCAATGATTTCTTTGATGGTAATAAACTGTTTCTCATAAAGCTCTTGCATCTTTTTCTGTAGTTTATCATTTGCTGTTTCTAATTTGTGTTGAATGCCTGATATTTTAGTTTCTTTCTCTGATAGGTCCAGTCTCAGTTTACCAATAATTTCCTCTTGTTCTTTCAGGTGACAGTGAGCAACTTTAAGTTCCTTTTCATTTTCTAGTTATTTAGCTGCCAATTCTCTTATGTTTTCTTAGAGTTGGTTCTTTTCAGATTGAAGAAATTCTTGTAGCCTCTGCAGGTCAGCTCTCTCCTTAGCTACAGTTTTCACTTCATGACTTTCTTGAAGTCTTTCAGACAATTCGAGGTTTTCCATTTGTAGCTTTGGTAGTGCGGAGTCTTTGACTTAATTGCTCTTTCAATTGTTCCATCCCATTCATTATTTTCTTAGTCTCACTGTCTTTTTTCTTCATATTGAAGGACTGTTCTTGTTTGTCTTGAGATGCTTGGATCTTTTCCTTTAGCTTTTCTTGAAATTCTGCTAGTTTTTCACAGGTCCTAGAAAGCTCTTCTTTCTTAATGGTATGGTTCTTTTCTTGTGCAACAATATCCTGTTGTTTTTTAAGTTCGTTTCCAAGAATTCTTAATTCTTCTTGGTTTTCAATGGTCATTTCAATGTTTTCTCTTAGGTCAAGTCTTCAGTTGTTCCTTTTCTTCTGTAATACTCTCTAACATTTGTTGCAGTTCATTTTTCTCCTGTGTTAAAGAAAATATCTTTCTTTGTTGCTCAGTTAGCTCATTTTCCTCAGCGTCTGCAATCACAGCTTGGGTTTTTTTGGTTTCCAAATTTTGGCTTTTATCTATGCCAACAGTCTTTTCCTGAAATTCATCCCTAGTTTCTCCTAAGTTTTCTTCTATATACAAATTCTAGGGAAGTTTCCTCAGAAATTTTCATTTTTAGCATGTTAGTTGTTTCTTGGTGGTGTTTCTAAGACTCAAGAGCATTTCGTAGTTGTTCCTGGGTGTCTATATTCATGTTTACAGTATCCTGAATGTCATTTCTGAGTTGCTCCCTCTCAGTTTGTAGGCTGTCTTGGAGTCATTTTTGATAATCTTTATTTGGGTTAAGGTTTTTACTTCTACTAAGGTTTGTTAAAGTTTCTCAGTAATCAGTGTTTTCTCCTTTTCTATAGTGTGCAGCCTAGAATCTCTACTTTCTAATTGTTCCTTCAGCTCTTCCACTTCCTTTAGTCTTTCTTGATTCTTAGTTGTTTTTTGCTGAAGTTCTTGGGTTTTGTGAGAAAGCTCTGTCTTCAAAGCCTCCAAATCTCAGCTAAGTTCTTGAGCTTCTTTAGAGAGATTTCCTATTTCTTGATGCAACTTTGCATTCTCTTCAAGGACTTTCTTAATATACTTTTGCTCAAATACAATATGATGATTTTTAACATCTTGGCATTCTTGATCAGTGCTTTCGCAACTCAGCTGGGAAGTCAGTAGGTCATTTTTAGTGTTCCCAATTTCTTCAAGTAAACCTTGAATTCTGCTTTCCTTATCAACTACTTCAGAAGACAATTTCTTTTTCTAATGTTACTATATAGAGCTCTTCAGATTTATCATGTATCTTTTTCCTTAGCATTTCTATTTCTGAAGGTCAGTATTTCAGTTCTGACAGCAAATTAACTTCTTTATGCAGAGCTTCAGTTTCTTCGACTGCTTTATTCAGTTCTTTCTGCAGATGGGCTTTTTTTTCTTTCCAATTCCATATTAGAGAGCAAATCTTTTGAACTTTGCCGTCTATAAGGTAGATGAGTTTTGTTATTTCACTGAAACCATCTATAAGGGAGGTGAGTTTTGTTATTTCACCAAAAGAAGATTGTAATTCTTTCTCCAGATCAACTTGCATTTTCTTTTTTGCCTCCAGCTGACTGATATAACTGCATATCATTTTCCATCTGCTAGCATGTACTTGTAACTTCTTTGATTTTCTCTTTCAGCTTTAGATTTTCACTTCTAAGAAAGGCTGATTCTCTTTTGGCATCAAGAGCTACCGTTTTGACATCAAGCAGAGTCTGTTTCATTTGTTTTAGATCTTCAGTGTTTTCCAATGAATATGACAAGTCCATTTTCATACTTTCTGACTTCTGAGAGTCTGTGTATTCCTATATCATCTTAATCTGGTCTTCCTTTTCTCTAAGCAGCTCTACTTTTGAACTTAGTTCATTCTCTTCATCTTTCTCTGCTTTTCTTTCTAGAGCTTCAAATTCATCCAAATCATTCTTTTCTCTTAATTTCAATTCTATTTCTTCATTTTCTCTTCTTAATTGTTCATAGTCTAATACCAGATTATCATAGCACAAAGTGAATTCAATTCACTTTCTAAGTTTTCCTGACTTAGTAGCTTTGTTGCTGGATTCCATTCTATCTCAGTTAATACTGTATCAAGAGTGTTACTGAAAATATCAGACTCTGAACAGAGATTTATCAGTTTCTTCTAAACTTACAGAAGCCTTATGTGTTTTTGTTGTTATGTTCATTGGCATATTAAATTTATTTATGTAGTTTGAGTCCTTCATTTTATTAATTTTCCCAATGCACCAAGGGACTCGTTGGGTTTTTTTTAGCCTTTAATTCTTGTGATACTAGGCAAGAAGAGGTCACCAGCATCCATGTTAGGTTTTGAATTTTCTCAATCTGGACTTTTTGAAGTAGGTCTTTTTCTTCCAAAAGTTGGGCCGGTCGGTCTTTTTCCTTTGCCTGGGCTGAGTCTCTAAAGAAACCTCCTCTAATTGCTTTTTAAGATCCATTATTTCTTTTCTATATCTTTTCAGGAGAGCTTCATCACTTGATACCTCATTAACATAAGGAGTATTCTTTATATATTTGGCAGTGCTGGCAAACTGGAGAGTAGTAAGGGTTTCATTAAAAGACACCAGAGTAATCGTGCAGACAATACGTGTTTTTGCATTTCCTCCCAAGGAATTCTGGGAAATTCATGTTAATTTGCTACCTCGATAAGTTATAAAACCGTCAACTTGTCCATTGCTAAGTTTCTTAATCACTTGCATTTCCTTCCAAGGAATTCTGGAGAAGGTTTGTGTTAATTTCCTGTTTAGTAATTTGTGAAACCATCAACTTGTCCATCGCTAAGTTTCTTGATCACTTGTCCCAAAATAAATAAGCTTTGATTTATATTATAGCCTTCCTTGAGTCGCAGACCTTCAGCACTTGTTTGAGCACCCCTTTGACTGCCTGCAAGATGAACCAATTTCAAATGGGACTCTTTGACAGATCCTTCAAAATTAGAAGGTTCACTTTTCTCTCTGCCTTCCAAAATCATCCTAAAAATGGTATGAGAACAAACTACTTATTTGATTCATTTGTGTAATTCCATAATGCCTGTTCTTTTCTCCCTTTGTGATCCACTTCAAAGCCATTTCTGTGAGGTCGGCCACATACACATTCCTGTTGAAGTCTTCCTGAATTATTAAAGGCTTCATTTTTTGAGTGTCACAACGTAAGTCTATAATGGTTTCATTGTATATTTCCATGTAAGACACACGTAAGAGAAATTCCCTATCAGGAAACTTCTTAATTTTCTGGAAAACATCATGAATTGCCCAGGGTGTTACTCCCAAATGTGAATCCATCATAGTGTATGTTTTTCCTAAAGCAGTCTGCCCTTAAGCAAATATAGTACCATTTTAGCCTTGGATGGCAGAATCTATGATTGATACTGCAATTTCTTCATACACATTTTTAGTAGTTTCATTACTATGAAAGACACCATCAAAATGGAAGGATTTACTCCCATCAGCTTGATAAATTGTATGATTGTCAGTTTTCCAGTAAACTTGAGTATCTTTTCCAAACGCTTCTTCGACTGTATGAGCAGTCGAACCTGCATACAGACTAATACAGCTCCTTCTTTAGCCATCTTGCCTGGTTGGATCCCAGGGAATAGAGAAGAAGTTTTTTTTTTTTTTTTCTTTTGAGAAGAGGTTTTAAAAGAGAAATGAAAGTTGATTTTCAAATAAATATACAGTAAATTCTAGACCAGAGGTTTTTGTTAGTGGACCTCAGACTCTTAGGAGTGGCATGAG
Organism: Antilocapra americana; assembly: GCA_007570785.1. NCBI lineage: Eukaryota > Metazoa > Chordata > Mammalia > Artiodactyla > Antilocapridae > Antilocapra > Antilocapra americana. The sequence continues at coordinate 33,645,620 of ML663566.1, forward strand.
ATAGGTTGCTGAGTTGTTACTGTATGCAAAAGTCAGTGAGCTAATAGTTCATTAAATATTGTCTGAAGGGAGATAATATTTCATATATGTGTACTACTGTTTTCCAAGTATCTGAACATGTTCTGAGTAATAACATGCAAATTGTTGAAAAGGGTCATTTATTGTCACTTTAGATAAATCATCCTTCATTGTTTCCGAGATAAATAGTAAAAGCATAGTTATTCTGTTTTTGGGATTCTTAAAATTTAGGGCATTGGGAACTTTGTCCTAGGATAGCATTGATTTCTCTAGTTTATTATTATTTAGTTTGTTTCTCTAGCAATTAGATGGTGATATATAATATAGATTATGATATATCATAACAAGACCTGTAAAGTGTCATAGAGGTGATGCTGTTTTGCAGTTTTACCTAAAGAATTGTGCTCTGAAAATTGGTCTGTAACCACATTTTCTATACAAGCAGTGGTGTTTATAGATTTTTCTTTTGCTAGACTGTAAAATTTTTAAGGGGGGAGAATAGACCTTATCATTGTGTTTCTAGGAAGGGCAAAAATATTTATGCTGCAGTGTTAAGTGAATGAATGAATGAAAAAAAAGTGTGTGTGCATTTAAGTTTTTGAAATAAACAGTTCTAAAAATTAGCTTTTATTGTTGTTTCTTTTGATGTAGTCCAGAGACTTTTTGTTAAGAATGAGAGTGGACTTCCCTTAGTCCTAAACCACTGGATCAGGACCAGAAATTTTGAAGGGCCAGGGCTTTGCGGGTTGTCAGTAATGGCCTTGAAGGATCTGAGTATTTAGGGCAAGGTAGAAGGAGTTGGAATGTTAACTACTTGAACTACTATCTTTTTTGAGGGAGAGTGGGCCGAATTTCTTTTTTACTATGAGCTGTTACTTATCCAGATCTTTCCCTGACATTCTCCAGAACTTTATTATTAGAAAGGTGGTCACCAGACTAGCAGCAGCACTAGGAGTCCCAGGAGCTTTTTAGAAATGCAGATCTGCCTGCAATGCAGGAGTCCTGGGTTCCACCCCTGGGTTGGGAAGATCCCCTGGAGAAGGGAATGGCTACCCACTCCATTCTGGCCTGGAGAATTCTATGAATTGTATAGTCCAAGGGATCACAAAGAGTAGGACACAGCTGAGCTACTTTCACTTTCAGAATGTTCCGTATGTTCGTGACAGTTGAGGAGTGCTAGTCTGGAATACATTCTCCAACTTTTTCTTCTTGAAAATTTTTGTTCAGCCCTAAGTTATTTTTTAAATGCCCAATAAAAAGGGGTAAAACTATTTTCAGCTATCTTATTTATTCAGATTTTGTGAAGAATGATAAAAATCCGTCACTTTTGTAGTGAGTATTGAGACTTAAAAGTAAAAAGTATATGTATCAGAGAGATAAAGAGACAAGGTATATGTTCTACAGGATATTTTGTTGTAGGAACAAAAAGAGATTACGAATTGTGATGTTTAAATGTTGACCTATGCTTAGTTGCTTAGTCATGTCTGACTCTTTGCTACCCCATGGACTGAAGTCCACCAAGGTCCTCTGTCCATAGGGTTTCTCCAGGCAAGAATACCGGAGTGGGTAGCTTTTCTCTTCTCCAAATGTTGACCTACTAGGAGGTAAAGCAGAAAAGCTGGTTACTTACCAACAGCACATGACATTTCAGAGTGCTTCCCTTTCATAGTAACTAGAAGACTGGACTGGCAGGAGGCTGTCAAGAGTGGAGATCAACCAGGAAGCATATCTTTTTATTTGACCATCACATTCTCAAGATTGGTTTCGGAAAGGATTGCTGGAACCTAAGAGAAAGAGAAGGGGAGTTGTGCTTGTTTGCTCTTGGGGAGGGGTTTGGATCTTGTAGGACACTTAAGGGGCTAAATAATGTTTCCCATAAAATTGTGTTTTCCCTTTATTTCCTCATCTCCCATTATTTTTCTCTATTTCCTGTAGCCCCTTACTTTCATTTAATCCTGATAGTTGCTTTTAAGCTAGCAGCCCTTTCCCCAGCCAGGCCTTTCACCTCTGTTTCCGTTGCAGTTTCCTTGAGCTCCTGTCCTTTACCTTTATCAGTGGTCCTCAGATGTGGACAGTTTTGTCCCCCTGCTCCTACGGAACATCTGAGATATTTTTGGCCACGACTGGGGTAGATGCTGGTAAAAGTCCTACAGTGGTCCAGGGCAGCCCTCCCCTGCAGAGAATTACCCAAAGTCTGTATTGCTGAGTTTGGGAAATCCTAACCTGGATTATAGCTGGAGTCCATGAATTTGTCTGTGCCTTTTTAATTCTCATTCACAAGCTTTCAAGAGTTCCCCCATGGAATGAAGTCCAAACTCCTTGGTGAGTGATACAAAACATTTCATGATTTTTTTAAGAATTGCTTTCAAGCCTCATCTTTTGCTCCCATGGTTGGTCCTCTATTAATGATAGATTGAAAACTTGTAGTTTTCTCTTAGTTAACAACACAATCCCAATATGCTTCCTCAAATGCATTTTTCCTAGCCTGTAATACATCTTTCTCCCTAGCTCACTGTTTTTTTTTTTTTTTTTTTCCAATCTAGACACACTCCTCTTTCAGCACTGCTCAGGCATTCATCCTCTCTGTGAAGGCTTCTTTGCCTCTCTTCTTTTGGTACCTTGATTACATATGCATATTTAATATCACAGTTAGTGTTCAGTTTGTATAACTTTGTTACCTACTAGGTTATGTCCTCTTTTGGAGGGAAAGGTGTGTGTTTTAGTCATTATTGTTTTCCAAGTACTTGGAATAATTATTGATACAAAGTAGGCTCTCACATGCTTTATTGAAATACATTTTCCTTCAAGGGATAAATAATAGTTCAGATACTTTGGAAATAGATGAGACTTTACCATAATTTATGTACCTGTGATGGGACTTCTATCTGTAATCTTCTTGCATTGTGCTTTGTATTGCTGCCATGTCTTTCAGGTGTCCTTTGTCATTTGTTGCTTATAATGGTATTTAAATAGTATCAGTACCTTAGACCTTTTCATTCAGTATCACATGGAAGGTTTACTTTTGGATTAGACTTTAATCCCTAGCTATTCATTGAAGAACTTAAATCTGTAATGACACAAGTTTGGTGATCTCTTGTACCTAAGAGAAAAGGCCTTGGACTAATTAAAAGTTTTGGGTGTGATGGGGTAGAGGGAAAGGAATAATGAATTCCTCTTTGGAAAAACAAGAAACATATGAGAGCTGTTGGGGAGGGAGAATCATACATAGGATTCATTTAAACCTTTTTTTTATGTTGCTTAATGAACTACCATAAGAATAAATTTCACTAAAGTAGTAACTGGGTCAAAAGCAAGTCTGGATTTATGAAGGATCTAAATAACAAAAGAACATTTAAAGCAATAATTCTCTTGCTTTCAAATATGTGATTGGAATTTGGGTGTCCTTATATAGATCCCACTTGATAGGTTGTGATTTTGTTTAAATAAATATTCTTTGATGTGTTGAACTTTTTTGATCAGATAATTTTTAGCCCAGACATTTTCTAAAATACAAACTTTAAATTAGTGAAGGCTCAATTAAGGCTGTATTATTTTTGTTGTATGTCAAAGCCTTATTTGTTGTGAGCGATGTTATTAGAAATAACTTGCTTTAAAATTCTTTCATTTGTAATTTGATTCTGAAGAGTATGTTCTATTCTCGTTCACAAAAGTTGCCTATGATGTTGACACAGAGAGTAATTGAATTGGCTCAAGATTGCATAGAGGTGGAAATATTGTAGCTTCATGAAACTTTACCCACTGCTGTAATTATTGAGTAGATGGGTAGTCTAGTCACTATTCTGAGTTTAATTTTTGAAGAAAATTAATTTTAACTATTTACTTCTGCAGTCTTGAGACAGAACAATGAATAAAGACAGATTTTCTTATTTTAAGTTTTAAATTAGATACCTTCCCAAGGATATATATCAGTATTCCTTAAAAAAATTTTGCAATTTCTCTTTAAGATGCAATTTAGTACAGATTTGCTATAATTAAGAAAAAGAAGATGGTGGAAACTGTCATTAACTTTATATAAAAAAGCCCTGCCAACCACTATTAAAATTATTTACTACCTTTATTATAATATTATCCAATGATTCTTGCTCTTATTAGATGATTTATTTAGTATTAATCTGTTGAAATTACTGAGATTTATAAGACCAATGAAATTTGTGTATTTTTTTTTAAGTCTGAGATTATTTCTTTTCATTGAGTACAAGTTGAAGAATGCCTTATGATAGATCAGTTGGTATTCTGCCCTAGTTTTAAAATTTTTTTTAAAAAAAGTCCATTCCTTAGAGATTAGCTGCTGCTTTTAAGTGAGTAGTTCTCAGTAGGAAATAAGGTAGTGAGATGAGGAGCAGAAAAAGATACAGCATGAAGAATTTTGTTACCTGTATTTTGTGCCCTTGAAGCCATTTCTTCATATTGCATTGAGCATAGGTAAGTGCCAGTGGAAAAATTTTGGAAAGCATTTACTTTGCTGATAAGTTAACTTCTGTTCATTAAAGTCTTAATAAACTCAGATTATAATGGATTTCACTAAAACATCTGTTGTTTTCTGTAATATTGTTGTTAGGACTGTGGGTTCTTTTGGAGATGTGTGTGTTCTGGGGTGGGATGGGGAGTGGTGGGTGGTGATAAGGACATTAGAGGGAGTGCCTCAGAAATTTTACTTGTTTCCTAGTCCACCATTCCTGATACCTTCTGTGTGTTAGTTACTAGCTTAGATTAGTGTGGGGGTTGTTAGGAGTGGCCTGGTTTCTTTCCTTCTTTTTCCTAGCCAAGGAAGTATCGCCTGGGGATGCTGGAGGAGAGGCTAGTTCCGATGGGATCAAAGGCACGAAAAGCAAAGAACCCTATTGGCTGCCTTGCTGACAGGTGTAAATCAGGAGTACCCATCAATATGGTTTGGTGGAACAGAGTCACAGAAAACAATTTACAGGTAAAAATACTTTTTTTAGACATTTTTGAAAGTGAATATTTTGGCTGCTTTCTGTGTGTGGGGTGGTGGGTGTGAGATTGGATGGCTTAGCTGATATACTTAGGTGTTTTTTTTTTTTGATCAAAGTAAAATTAGTGGCCCATTAACTATGATTTTGTTTTATGGCATTTTTGCACTTTCTCTGCTTTTGTGTTCCTATTCTTTTATTAAATTTAGTTTTTCCTGTTGGATTTTGTTAACAATGCAGTTTAATTATTTTTAATACACAAAGTGGTTCAGGGTACTACATTAAAAAGCCATATTATAAAACTGATTACAGAAAATCTCATTTATTTGGAGTCCAAATAACAGAAAGCTCTATGTGTTGCCTTTTTGTACATTTTTACTAGATTAAAAATTGTGTCTAAACAAGCTTGTCAAGTGTTGGCTCTGAAACCAACTTCAATATGGTTTGATGCATTTCAGTCTTTGCATTTTCTTTGCTAATGAAAATGAATTTTTATAACTCACAGGCTGGCTCTTGTATGACTGAATCTGAAGAACCCACTGAATAGTTTGGATCATATTCCATTTTAATTTGGATTTTAATGATTATAGTCTCATTTAAAGACATTGGTAATTGTATAAAATGGATAGCTCTCCTAATCAAAATTTCAGTTTGGGTGGAAGTAGAATATCTTTCATCCTGAACTTCCTGAATAAATTGGTATTGTTTTTTTTTTTTCCTCCCTTTTATTGTTTTTGTCATACAATGCCATGATATCACCATGGGTTTACATATGCTCCCCCTCCAGAAACCCCTCCCTCCTCCCTCCCCCCTGGGAAATCTCGATGCACCAGCCCCGAGAATCAATCCTGGGCTGGCGATTGATTAGACATGGTATTGTTTTTAATATATTGCTAGCCAAAAGTCTGTAACTCCACATATACACCTTACTACACTCAGAAAGGATATTACAAAGTTAACAACTTGGCTTTATTTCTGTCACCAGCTTTGTATTATGAAGAGGTTTCACAGTACTTTGGTCTGTTTAACGTTAATACCATACCAGTATCTGTGCTGCTTTGGGCACAGAAATAAAGTTATTCTGAAAATACTGCATATGTCACTGATACTTTGGTAGTGTTTTTTCTAAATATAAGGAAAAATAGGCAAATGGGGGGGGGACGTCCACATAATCAAATACTTAAAATCCTCAGTGGAAAGTTTGGGATATGTCAATTATGAATAAGAATATAGTTTACTGAATTTTTTGTTTTTGAGATCAGGAGAGAGATTTGATGTGGTTAGTGTTAGAATTATTTTTCAGTTTTGAAAAGAAAGCCTGAAAATAAATTGGGTCCCAATTAATTAAGAACAGATACAGGTGGAACTGGAACCACATGTTGGCTTCAGGGGACACGTGGATAATGCAGAGGCATGGCCATGTGACTGCCCCACCTGCCCATGGCTCTCCTTCCCCCTTATCTCAGTGGTAGTTTTGAGGTACCTCTTTTTAGCATAGCTTGAAAAATCATTAGGTGAGTATGAGAATATGTGCTTGAATTATGCTTTACTTTTAATTTAAAAAGCTAATAAAAGGTTTTGGAGAAGGAAATCGCAACCCACTCCAGTATTCTTGCCTGGAGAATCACATGGTTGGAGGAGCCTGGCGGGCAGCACCACATGGGGTCACGAAGAGTCAGACATGACTGAGCAGCTAACACATAGTAATAGATTTGCATTCAGTGTGTTAAAGACTGAATTGATGTTGTCTGAATCTAATACTTAAAATACTAATACTAGTTTGTGCTTCAAATGGTTGAAATAGTTCTTTTTTTTTTTTTTTTGCTTTTACGGGACATAAGGAATGCTTTATTAGCTTAGTCTGATGTTGGAGGGACAGTGGTACCTTACAGTATCAGTCACATGGTGTCCATTACTGTCTTTGTGGATTCCTAGGTTGGGTACTTGGTACTGTTTACTCAAAGCAAAGAGTATGTCAGTGCAGTTTTCTTTTCTGTTGGAGTCTTTACCTTTTTTTGTTCTATAAGAAAAGTAGCTTACATAAATCAGTTCTATATGGATTCTTTTTAATTTTGTATGTTTGCTTACTTTTAAGTAGTTTAGATTTTTCACATATAAAAATCTTTATTGTGTAGCCAGATATATTCATCTTTCCTGTTTCATTTCTTTCCTTTCTTTCAAAGCTGAAGTCTTCTCAATCCTAAGGTCAGAAAAATATTTATCTGTATTTTATTTTAGAATTATAGTTGTGTTTCTTAAATGGTTACCTTGTGCCTGACATTGCACTAAGCTCTGTACGTATTTTGTCTCTCTTGATCTCTCGGACAGTTGTTATTATTAAGAAACATTTTGAGAGAAGCTAAGTAATGGCCAGGGTAAATAGTGGTCAGTGGAGGAGCAGAAATTTGAAGCCGTGTATGTCAGGCTTCAGAATCTTCTCACATATATGTAACATAGTTCTAGCTCTACTGCGTGTAGGCATGGAATGTAGCTTATGTGTGACTCTACTGTATTTGTCAGGTCAGTCTTTTTTCCCTCATGATTCATCTTTTTTTTTTCTTGGTGACAGTTCAGTTCACTGCCTTTCTTTCTGGTACTTTACGTATTTCTTTGCACTGATTTCTTACTTTTGACCCACCATCTTTTTGGAAGACAAATTTTGGAAAAAGAAGTTTTTTTTACTTCTGAAAACAAAACAAAAAACTGAACCAAACCCCAAACCAAATAAAAATCTAAAGTGACAACAAAAACTTCTTCTGAAAGTTTCTACCTGGATCATTCATAATTGCATTTGTTCTTTTCAGTGCGAGTCCTGTGATTTCCAGCCTTTTGCTACTTACGAGTCCTGTGATTTCCAGCCTTTTGCTACTTAAATCTTTTATTTTCTACCAAGAATCTTGTGATATGAGTCTACTGAACACACGACATTTGTGAAACAGTGATTCTTTTAAAATACAGACTACTAACTAGAGAATCAAAGAAACTGAATATTTCTTATACTGTGGAGGTAGCTAATAGCTATGGTGGAGGCTAAATATATTTTTCACATGGCTGTTTGAAATATTGATAATATCTCTCTGATCTCCACTACTGCTTCTGTGGAGTTAGAAATAGAGTCTAGTCTTTTCTCTGATTTATTTAAAACCCATTTATTCCTTCCATGCTTGTAATTTGGTGTGATCAAAATTTTGCCAGAAATTTGTATGTGTGGAGAAGAGAAAAACATTCAGCTTTAGGCAGGCCATATCTTCAGTGACAAAGGGATATACATCTGCATGCAGAGATACCAGAAGGCATCAAGACACCCTCAAAGTTTCAGAGGTCTCTGTAGTCACCACACCCAGTGGTCTCACCCAGTGCTTTGTGCTGCAGGCCACCTTTTCGTTTCAGTCTCTGTCCCTTGTGCATGCTTGACTCTTTCATCTCTGCTCCTTGTGAGCTCCTGTTCTCGGTTCACTTGTTCTTTGCTCTGCCCTGTATGTCTAAGATTCTTAAATTTTTATTTGTATTGGAACTGGACTTCTCACCCACGTCTTGATGCCTTCTGGTATCTTTGCATGAAGGTGTATATCCCTCTGTCACTGAACGTTTGGCCTGCCTAAAACCTAGTGTGTTTTTTTCTTCTTCACATATACTGCTGCTTTATATTCTTTTTATATTCCTTCTCGATTCAGTGACTATCACCGTCCCAGTCAGTAGTACATAGCTTCATTTCTATCCTGTCATTTCCCATTTCTACCATTTACTATGAGGAGACTCCTGAGGTTTGACTACCCATTGATTGAAAGATGATACATTGGACAATTTATATTTGCCATCATATTAAGGCTTTACCAATAATGACATATTATCCCCCATTTAAAAAATATGTAAATTGAAATTTAGAAAAGACGTATTGTTCGTAAGTGTTAAAGCTGGGATTCTCGCCTAGATCTATTAAATTTTTACTCCTGATATTTTCCTGCTGTGTTGTCTGCCTGTAATCCCCATTCTTTAAAATTTCACAGTATCTTTTTCTTCCTTCCTTTTTTTTTTTAAACTTTTACTTTAACACAACTAACATAGTTTATACCCTCAGTGTATTTTCTGGATAATTTTTAAAAATCCCGTCAGGATCTATTCTGTCTTTCTAGAGCTATCTCTCTTTACTGTCAACACACACTAAAATTCTAATCATATGAAATCTTTCATATCTCATATAATACAAAATACACAGCCAGTTCTCAGTTCCTTTTTATCTCTGTATTGCTGTTAGTTGAGCCTAAAAAAACTCCTCTCTTTTCCTTTGAGAGTTTCTCAAATGCTACCTTTTCTGTAACTACTCTCTCAAACACTTAAAAAAAAATATTTTTTTACTGTTTTCACAGTACTTGATGTCATTTAACTGTTATTTCATTCTGTTTTAAACTTCTTTACCTGTGTGTCTTTTCAAGCTGAATTATGTGTGACTAGGCATATGTTTATTTTTGTACCCTTAAGGTATTCCACTTGTTTCTAAATGTCATGTTTAATTTTCCTTTCTTAGGCAATATGTGAAATTTGTAGTAGTTTAAGAATTTTATATACTTTGAAAAATTAATCATAGGTTGGGATTTATAGCCACTGTATGTTACTGTCCTTTAATTATCATAATTGATTTAGAACATAGGGTGGTGATTTCTTTTGCTCTGTTAGAGGATGTTTTATTTTTATATATTAAAGATTTATCATTATTGGTATATTCTTGATATTTTTCAGTCTTCCAACCTGCTAGTAGTTTTACTTCTTGACAGTGTTGTTAAGTGACAAAGCTCTGTATTGTGTTTTTCTTATGGCCTCAATCTGAACACCAAACAGGTGTTGTAGATGGAGGGTCACCCGAGACTCAGCATCAGCAGTTGTTTATTTCACTGAAGTGCAAGTTCACTTTCATCTTTCCTTAGTCTCTGTCCAGGGTGATTGCGCATTCCTCTGCCTGACCAATCTGTATGTGAAATCGAGATTTTTTTCATTGGCACTATGATTACACAATTCAAAGGCCATTGTTCAGGATTGAAATACTTTATTACCTACCTTATAGAATTGTTGTGAGGATTCAAATTTCTATTCAAATCTATTGTTTGTATAGTAGATATTAAATAAGTGTTCATTCCTCCGATTTGACCTCATCACTTCTAAATTTGATGTTTGTTTCTATTTATTTATGGTGGTATTTGTCATTTATATTCATATGTGCATGGCCTTATGGTATATATGGAAAGAGGCTGTGACATTGTTTCTTTTAGGAGCTCTCATTTTGATGCTGATACACTTGAATAGTTGAAGTAATTCCTTTAAAAATGCTTTTTTGAAGGGTAACAGTGTATTCCCAGCCTTTATGTTATTAGATGTCAACTTGAATGAAAGGATGGGAAAGGCGTGATTTTCTGAACTTCTCAGGGTATTGCATGCTAAGATTTACCTAAAAGTAATGATGTGTTAGTTACATAAAGTCGTACTCATTTTGTCTTTGATCTTTGGAAATAGCGGGGTTATGAATCAAAAATTATTATTACTATTATTTTAGCTTTACCCCCGAAGAGATGGAAATGAATGAAAACTGTGGGACTGTTGGATGTATTAGTAGATTCATACTCGTCAGTGTCTCTTTTGATGGTGTTTTTCCTCTTGTGGTCTGATTGAATGGTGTTTATTTCTTGTATTTAGTTTGTAAGAATGCTCACATTAAAATCTCTTGGCCCTCAAGTTCTGCTGTGAATTCTAGTTGCTTGTTACTGATGCTTTTACAACCCAGGGAGGTTTGGTAACTCACCGCATGTGCTTCAATCTTTAGTTACTGAGTTTGGTGTTTCAGATTTCTAGTCTCATGCCCAGGAAATGGGATCCTTTGGGCTTTAGATGGAGTGGATTGGGATTTATAAGAATGAGGCTTCAGTCTATCTAATCAGGATTCCTCAGGACCCTGAAAAGTTACAGAACTGTGGGACAGCTAAAATGACATGATTGTATATATTCTGTTTTCTGACCCACAGCCCATCCCAGATCCTCTTCTTTTTTCCTCTTCTCTTCAGCTGCTATTTAAACCTTTTTCATTCACCTCACACCCATTCATCCTCTCTGTCACTTTTGAATAAATGACTTGTGTTCTTCAGAGAAGGGGTAAAAAGAGCTCATTGAGAGTGAATAGCTTCATATGTTGGCTTTCTACCTATGGGCAACACTTTCACTTATACCCTTTCTTACAATTTTTCCTTCTGTTACAGAGAAACAAGTGTTCCTTGACTGTATCCTTCAGAACTTGTCTTTAGCCCCCTTAGCTATTTATTTCATTATTTATCCCTCTTCAGTTGTAGACAGTCTCTCCCTCGACATTGATTTCTTCCCAGCTTGGTCTTCCAGGACCAAGGAATGCTACATGAGGAAATATTCTGTTGTTAGTACGTTTGGGAAACTGTGTGATAGACTCTGAGACCTGCTTCCTACTTATTGCTATTACTTTTTCACCTTGCATTCATCCCGTAATTCCCAGTGTTTTACCTTTCCCTTTTATCACTATTGAGACTCTTTTTTTGGTAAGTGTATATAGTGACCAAAAGTCACAGCGCTTTCTTGACCTCTGCCACATCTGACATTGTCATCCATTCTCTTTCCTTGCAACTGTCGTTGTCTCTGCTCTGAGACTGTCCTTTATTAGTGTCTTCCAGGGACCTTGTGTCCTGTGCCGTGCCCTCAGGAGCTCTCGCGGGCTCTGTCCTTGACCCTCTTCCTTTCTCTGCACATGGCGATCTCCAGTGCCTCTGTCAGACCTGACTCATGGATGTGTGTGTGTGTATCCTCTCAGTCCTCCACACACACTATGAGTACTAGCTGCTTCTGAACATCCTCATCTCTATCCCATAACACTGAGCAGTCTCTGAGTCTAAATTGAATACTTTTTAATCTTTTCCTTCACACCTCTTCTTGCACTCATACATATGTGTACACACTGCTCTCTGTCTTGATTGTTGCTATCACCCAGTTGTCTAATTTGTGAGCTCTCCTCAATTCGTCTGTCTTCATATCTCCCACTTTCTTTGGCCAGTAAGGTCTGTTGATTGTGCTGCTTTGAAGTTCTCTTCCCTGTTAGTGTCGCCACGGTACAATTTAGGCTCACTTTCACCTCTTACCTGGACTGTTACCTCTGTAATCTCTTACCTGGTTTCCTGATTCTGGTCTTTTCTTTCAAAGCACTGCCTGGGTGACTATCTGATCTTGTTTCTTGTCCGATCAGAATCTCTTAGAAAGGTAGATCACCCCTGCAGACCTCCTGAACTGGTTGCGGTGCCACAGAGAGAAAGCATGTGCTTCCCACCTCTGCCTTCGAACATGCTCTGTGCCTTCGAACATGCTCTCTGCTTGCTGTGTGTGCCCCTCCATCTGTCTTGACTCAGCAAACTTGTCTTTTAGGATTCGATTCAAGCGTATGGTCTTAGGACCTAATTATAATTAGACAGCATGAAGCATTTGTGCTCTTTTCCATAGCACTTCACATCGTTGTCATTAGTGTATGTATAACTTACAGGTTAGCAGGGAATGGCATGCTGTAGGTACTTACTGTTTAAAATTTAGATACATGGATGTTCTGAGCTCTTGTGAGTGTTGGGTTCTGGGTACATTCTATACCTGTGAAATGCCAGCCTGTGAACTTCCAGAACATAGTGCCTATGTTTCAGGTATTTTGTTCTCTACAGTGCCCAGCAAAGTGTCCAGTGTCTTTTATTATTCAGCTAACTGAATGAATTAACCTGGATTATTAAAGATTATCTGGCGAGATAAGTATATAGTTTCATGACATAAAATATTATTATGGAAAAATCTTTGAAAAGCCTTAATATATGTTAAATTTTGGTATTAAATATGGCAGGATTCTTGGTTAGAGAGAATGCCTGTAAGTAAATCTTACTTTGAAACATGACAGATTTTACTGTTACATAGTCCTGGGTAGAAGATGTACGTAGGTACACAAGATGGCTATAGCTTTGTAGAGTAATTACTGCCTCCATGGGATGTGGTGATGGTCTCACTCTCTTCTGTACTACTCATTAACTGACCTAAGTGGACATTTTTGCTTCTTTTAGGGAGAGTAATATTTTTTCCAACTTTATTGAGATAATTGACAAACAGGAAGAGTAGTATTAAGAATTAACTAGGTAGAATATTGAGAATGCCTCTGTGATGATTAATGATGACTGTCACTGGAGAACTTTGACGAGTAAATGACTTAATGGAAGAGGAACATTTCATTTGTTTTTGTCTTTAAATGCCTTCTGTCCTCCAGATGAAAAATTTGCGTTTTTATATCCATTGGTTCTCCTGGTCTCGGTTTGAATATTGCGTAGTCTCTGAATTCTGAAGGTTCAGAGATGATGATATGCAAAGAAAAGGGAATGGTATATGTGGCTTTGTAATTTATAACTCTTAAACTTTCTTAGAACGCTTTTGTAAAAATTATATATGCTTATTGAAAAAACTTGAGATAACTATAGAGAAGTACAAAGGAGGAAGCAAAAATGTCCCAAGTTTCCTCACCACCTAGAGATACAATCTCTTTTATCATTTTAGTGAGCATTTATTGTTAGAATCCTTTTACACACCTGTGCCCATGCACATAGAAACATCCTTCCTTCCTTCCCCTTCCCCCGCCCTTTCGCTTAGGCATATGCATACTATTTTACAAACAGCAACTTAGCATAATTGCTGTATTATAGCCTAATTTTATCTTTTCTCTATAGTGGTATGGGCCTCTTTTCATAGTAAATAAAAATGTATCAGTTCCCATGATTTTTAATGGCTGCACACATGTGTACCATAATCCATATGTATCATAATGTACATAACTAGATTCTTTTTGATAGATATTTTAGTTACCCCTCCCCCCACCCTTTTTAAAAAATCATTTTAAAAAATGTGCTAACTGGAATCTTTTCTGCTTGTGTGATTTTTTTCCTTTTCCTAAATTCCTAGATGTGGGAGTACTAGGTCAGAGTATGTTTGTGTTTTATTTTGATTCATAGTATCAAACTATTCTCAAGAGCAGTGTTAACCATTTCTGACAGACATTGTGAAAGATGAACTAATGAGGCCCTTTGGAAATCTATGTGCCTTGTAGTTTAACACTCTTATGTAGGGAGAATGACTGTAAGTTGATTCATGGAAATTTTTTTACTCAACTCCCACATACATAAGTGTTATTACTAGTTGAGTTTCACCTGGCAGGTTCTGACATACACCTGCTACTTTCCCGTTGGTGTTGGTGTTGGTGGTTTAGTCACTAAGTCGTGTCCGATTCTTTGCAACCCCATGGACTGTAGTTTGCCAGGCTTCTTTGTGCATGGAATTCTACAAGCAAGAATACTGGAGTGGGTTGTCATTTGCTTCTCCGGGGGATCTTCCCGACCCAGGAATCTAACCCAAGTCTCCTGCATTGCAGGCAGATTCTTTACCAACTTTCCCCTTAAGATAGATTATTAGGAGAACTTATACTTAAAAGAAGAATGGTATGAATCTCTTGGAGGCACTAGTAATCAACTGTCCTTCACTGTCCCCACCAATTTGAATCTGACTTATTTAGAAGATCATATTTCCTCTATTGAGGTGTTTTATCAGAAGGCCCAGTTTGCTTCAGAAAATTTGTAAATTGTGACTTTATTTTCACAATAGTAGTAGTGTTATATGTTAACTTCTAACTTACAAGATGCAGCTTGAGCCCTCTTAAGTAGATCAGTTTCTGAATCACCCAGAAGTTGAGTTTATTTTGATAAATTTTAAATTGACCATATTTGGATATGCTTTAAATATGGAGAAATAACCCATTGAGGCAAAAAGAAAAAACTTGTAGAAATGTGAAATGGAGGTTCTGGTTAGCCATTTGACTTCTCCTTTCTGTCTGACCCTGTTCCTCTTTCTCCTGTGTTATTCATGAACCCTGAAGACAGGTAAAAATAGCCCTGAATAGTGCTACTCTTTATGTCTATAGGTCTCATCTTTTTATACCTTTTAGGTAATTTTATCAAGGCAAAAATCTTGCCTGTTTCTCCCTTTTGCTCTCATTATCAGTATCCTCTCTTCTACCTTTCCACCTAATTCATTGTTCTGTGCCCTGCAACACACACACATACACTCCCTTCTACCTCAGACATTAATCTTTTGAATTAGTTCCACCTGGGCCTCTTTGTCACTCTAAGGCGGGATGAATGGTAAAGATGGGCGATTGGAATCATGATGATGTTGTTCAGTTGCCAAGTTGTGTCCAATTCTTTCTGACCCCATGGACTGCAGTATGCCAGGCTTCTCTGTCCTTCACTGTTTCCTGGTGTTTCATAGGTTCTTGAGAAAAGTAGATAGGGTTGAGATTAATATCAGCATTTTATCTCAGTTTCTCTTTTAATGATTTAATTCATTCAAAGATTGTGGAGACTTTACCTGATCAGCCTGATTGGATTTCAGCAGTTAAATCATTAACAAAACTTCCCTTCTCTTTCTTCCCATTTTTCCTTCCTTTTCCCCCTCTTCTTCTTTTCTTTTTCTGCTTTTCTATACTTCTTTTATCCTAGCTGAAAGTAGAAAGTGAATCGGAATTGAACAAGACTGGAGTCAGGTTGGTTCATTGGAATGATGGTGGCTTACACTAGGGTACTGACAATGACATAGGTGGATGTAGTTGAATTTGAGAAATATTTAGGATGTCGAATAGACTCCATGACTTGATGCTTCAAAGATACCTATATTATCAAAAGGATGGTTGTGAAATAATTTATCTGTTTAGTAGAAAGCACAGCAGAATTTGAGAAATCAAAATCATAAAACATAAATTATTTATAAGTACGTTGAAAGAATTTTATAACTATATTCCATGTGTTCAGGAAACTGGGGGAAAGATTAAACATGTTAGTACAGACGTGAAAAACATTTTTAAAAATTCAAATCATACTTCTGAAGTTTAAAACTACAGTGTCTGAAATGAAAAATATATTTGATGTAATTAATGACAGATTGGACATTGTATAAGAAAAGACTAGAGAACTGAAAGACATAGTGCTAGAAACTGTCCAAAAAACAGAGAAAAAGTGAGCCATGGGAGGACATGAAGTAGCCTGACACACTTTTTTTACTCTCTGAGGCAGGATAGGGCACACAGAAAAGATACTTTGAGAAATAGTGGGCCAAAAAAAAAAAAAAGTAATAGTGGGCAGATATTTTCCAAATTGGATGAAAATGGTAAGCCTGTGGATCTATGAGCTCAGTGAACACAGGCACAAAACAAACATGGGAGACAGGGGAAACTGCACCCTGTACTAAGGCACACCAAATAAGCAGCCAGAGGGGGAAGGATACTCATTTTTGAGGACTAAAGATATAAATAACAGCATATTTCCTGTTGGAAAAAATGTGAGCCATAAGACAGTGGAGCAATTAAAATCCAGAAGAGAAAAAAATGTCAACTTAGAATTCTATTCCTGGGAAAAATATGAGAATACAATCCCATGAGTGCATTTAAAGACATGTGAAATTTTGAATAAAATGTACAGTTTAGTTACACTTTACACAGTTACACATTGTTAATTTTATGATTTTGAAAATATACTCTGGTTACGTAGGATGATATCTTTGGGGAAAGATGGAATTACTTCAAAATTACAATTTCTTAAAAAGCAAAATAAGTGCCTTTTTAAACATGCAAGAGTTGCAAAGATTCACCAGCCGTAGACCTGTACTTTAGTAGGTGGTAAAGTGTTGGGTTGGCCAAAAAGTTCATTCAGTTTTTCCTTTTATGGAAAATCTCAAATGACTTTATTCTCCAACCCTGTACTTCAGACAGAAGGAAGAAAATACTCTGTGCAGTCTGGATCTGTACAAAGAAATGAAGAAAAATGGAAATAGTAACTACGTAAGTTAAATGTAGGGAACTTCCCCCTTATTCTGTAAGTCTCTTTGAAAGATAATTGGCCATTGAAAGCAAAAATGGTAATAGTGTACAGTAGGGTTTATAGCATATGTAGAAGTAAAATATATGATGATTATAGCAGAGTCTGGGAGGGGAGAAATGGAAGTTTGTTTAATATTGTGACTATGTTATACTATATCTGAAGTAGTTTAAAACTCAAAAAAGTATTAAGTAGTTGGTGTTATCTACCGAATCATGTCCCCCAAATTCTCATGTTTAAGCCCTCACTCTTTTCTTTTTTTTAAAGTTCTCTTACTGTGACTGTATTTGGAAATGGGGTTTTAAAGACTTAAGTAAGGTTAAATGTGGTTGTAGGAATAGGCCCCAATCTAGTATGATTGGTGTCCTTATAAGTAGCTGCAGAAATACCAGGCTTTCACACACACAGAAAACACTTGTTGCAGTGAGGACACCATGAAAAGATGGCTTTCTGAAAGCCAAGGAGAGTGGCCTCAGGAGAAACCGATCCTCTTGGCTCCTTCATCTTGGATTCTCATTTTCTAGAACTGTAAGATGTTTCCGTTGTTCAGGCTGCTAAGTGTGTGCTGTTTGGTTATGGCCCTAGCGGACTAAAATAGGCAATGGTAGGTTACGTATGTGTACTGTCAAATCTGTAATAGGTGATGGTAGAGACTTCAGTTCTCTGTCAATAATGGAAGAGAAAGAAAATCAGTAAGAAGATGGGAGACTTGAATAACTCTATCAGTTTATTTGTAGGACGCTCTGCCCAGCAACAGCCTAATGAATATTCTTTTCAAGTGACTGCAGAATATTGACCAAGATAGAACAACCAATTGGAACAAATCTCAGTAAATTTAAAAGGGTTCAGGTCATGCTGATGTGTTCTCTGACCACAGTAGAATTAAGTTAGAAGCCAGTTACAGATCTTTGGAGGCTTTCCTTATAGCTGAGTTGGGAAAGAATCTCTCTGCAATGCAGGAGGCCTGGATTCATTTCCTGGGTCGGGAAGGTCCCCTGGAGAAGGAAATGGCAACCCGCTCCAGTATTCTTGCCTGGAGAATCTCATGGACAGAGGAGCCTGGCGGGCTACAGTCCATGGGGTCCCAGGAGTTGGACATGACTTAGTGACTAAATGACCACTACCACCACCACCAGATCTTTGGAGACGTGTGTCAAAGAAGAATTAGGAAGGGAAATTTTAAAGTGTTTTGAACTGAATGAAAATTAAAACATGCCAACTGGAATGGAATGTCACAGAAGTGGTTAATGGGAGGGAAATTTATAGCTCTAAATGCCTGTGTTGGAAAGGTTCTGGAAAGAGTGATCTCAGCTTAAGAAACTAGAAAGAGAAGAACAAATTAAATCCAAAGAAAGCATAAAAAGGATGAATCTTAATGATGTGAAGTGAAAGAAGCTAGTAAAAAATCGAGTATATATGTAAGATTCATTCATACTAAATTCTAGAACATACCAGACTAGTTTATAGTGACAAAAAGCTTATCAGAGGTTGCCTGGAGTCCATAGCAGTGGCACAGAGAGGAACAGGAGGGATGGGTTTCATACAGACTTCCGGGAACTTTTGGCCATGATGGATGTAGTCCTCCTTTATTTGGGTAATGGTTTCATGGTGGTCCACCTATGTCAAGAGTTAACAGAGTTTACCCTGAAATATGTGTGATTTATTCTACGTCGATTATATCTAAATAAAGCTGTTGAGAAATTTTTACCAGTTCATTTATATTTCATTTGGAGAGTAGAAGGATTACTGAGAGCAGCTTATGCAGCCACTAACTGGTAAAGCAAATGGAACTCATTACAAGGAGCAGCACTGTGGAAGGCATTTTACAGTTTATTGTATGTTTTTAAAAAGCCTGAGGAGTATTCAGAAATGGTGATTTCTCAGTCATTCATCACATCACCTTAAGACAGCTTTCTTTTTTCAACAGATCTTTTGGCAGGTTTGCAGTGAAATATGTAATATTTTATGTTGTGTTTTTATTCAGTATAAACCTCTTCCTGTCATTCTAATAAAAAAATTAATGGCTGAACTTTTTATTGTTGCACTGTTTATTAAATTAGTCTCCTAATCCATGGGACTAATTTATCGTGTTCTTAATAAGTACTCTTGTTTGTAGTGGAGTCCAACAGACTGTTAAATACTGAGTTGTACTTTAAAAGGAATGGTTTCCATGAAATAATATGATAGTAGGAAAGCATAAAGTTATAAACTAGAAATGTCATCAAAAAATTACTTCATTTTGTGGGACTTCCCTGGTGGTCCAGTGGTTATGATTCTGAGCTCCCAATGCAGGGGGCCTGAGTTAATCCCTGGTCAGGGAACTAGATCCCACATGCTGCAACCTAGGGTTCACATGCCCCAACTAGGACCTGGCACAGCCAAATTGAAAAATAGCTTCATTTGTTAAAACACAAAAATAACTTTATCCGTCGTTTGTAAAATAGGATATATTCTATCATTTTGTTGGGATCTGTGAATTGAAGCATTAATTATTATTTAAAATATAATGCTAATAACTACAGTAGTGCTTTTCAAGCTAAAGGTCAGGGCTCTTTGTATACTTCTGTCTGGAGAGTATAGGGTCATATCCAGATATTGGGGGTGGTTGCAGTTTGAAGAACTCACTAAATGCACTTGGTTGTTTTAGGTGTGAAAGTTGCAATGTGAATTTAAGTGTGTGAGAACCCAAAACTTGATAAATTCTCACAGCATGAATGCTGTTTGACTTAGATAAACATTGATTTTTTTTCTCCCTCTAATGTATGTACACTTAGAGCTGTTTAAGATATGAATGAAAATTAGGATTTAAAATATGAATAGAAATTATAAATTATGAATGGAAATATATGTACGTTAGAAAACCCACAAGTTTAATATAATAGGAGCACGTTTGGAGAGTTATAACAGGCTTGTCTAAATCATAGGGCAGAAATAATAAAACCTTGATTTTTTTTTTCCCCCACTGTTACCCTTCTCATTTATTCCATTCTCTTTAGTGTTGTTGAAGTTAGACAAATTTATATAACCCAAGTCCTTGAGTCTTCTTTTACATATAACCTTCACTTCTTAAAGCTGAAATAAATTGCTTATTTTCTGGTTAACAGAGATTTCGTTTTAACAAGATACTAGTTTTAGTTACCAGTTTTGCCTTATCTCTAAAAAAGTATTCTTTTTAATATGTTTAGGGTGTGTGCCTATGCCATTTTGTTACTCTATAAAATTTATTTCTGTTATAAACCAGTTATATTAAAGTGGTTTTAAGAGTGCATCTTTTTATTGCACTTACTATTTTAACTGATTTTATCATGAGAAAGTATTCTTTCTACAGTAATTTCTCATTAAGTATTTTTGATAGTTCTGTAATCTGGCTAGAAGAATTTGTATTATCTGTTAATAATAGTAGCTCTGTTCTCTTATTCCTAGATTTTGTTTTTTTGTGTGTGTTATACCTACTGTGTAATTCTTTTTTCTGCCATTTAAATCCTTTAAACCTTTTCTCACATCTCAAATAAACTCATCTGAAATAAACTCACAAACCACCTACCCAAGAGAAATAACTACCTCGCCATCTTAAATGAGAGAAAAAAAGGAGTGAGGTCTTTAGGCCCTTCTTTTTACTTTTTAAGTAAAATTCACTGCAGGTAAGTTTTTTGGATCTTTGGTTGTTGAATCCCTGAAATTTGCAGTTTAGTATAAATTTTCATAGTTAATTTTAATAATCTATCGCAGTACATTTGAAGGCCCTCTCTAGTTTATTATAATGACATTTTATATATGATTTATTTGGAGAAAGTAAAACAGACTCCCCTTATTTTTCTTCTTTATAGGATCCCTTCAAAATAGTCTTTCAGATGAATTTAAAATAGATTTGATTTAGAGAAACTCAGTTTTGTAATTAGTCTCCTGTTCATGGTAAATATAAGGTATAAATGAAATGGAAACTAGATAATCTCTGTGTGCCAGGATTAGATTAGCTTTAAATTTCTTTGTCTAAATTTACTGTTTCTTAGTACTCTTTTAATCCTGAAGTCCCCATCTCTCCTAGGCTTTTTGAGCTCTTGTTACCAAGTTACCTGATTGATTTTATTTTGACTTTCTTCTCCTAAAATAGTTTTGCACTCACTGGTGCACACTGGTTTAGCTTCAAGTGATCCTGTTGCTAACCATTTATATCTAGGGATTACTGCATCAGTAAAATGTATGGGCTCATTGGCCACACTTTTAAAGAAGAGGCCAGTGTTTTTGTAAACTTGAGCATTTGGAAGATTTTAAAATAGACATAACTGAGAGGAGAGGACTTTTTTTCCTTTGGAAAATATATTTTGATTCAGTTTGGATTTTTTTTTTTCTTCAGAATTTCACATTTTAGATATGGCAGTAAAAGAAGTTCTAGTATTAAATATTAATACTAGTATTAAATATCTAGTAATAAAATATGCTAATATATCTAGTATGTTTTAATCAAAAATTAGTATTTTTTCTTAATTTTGTCACTTCATATTTAATTTTTGCTGGAACATAACTAGTAAAATATCATTTGCTTTAGAGTTTACAATGAGGTTAGCCTGTAGACTTGCTGTTTTCCATATCTGCTATTTTGAACTCTAACTTGGCAATTTTAAATGTCATTCATTTCAAATAAGGAGGTTGTCCTTGGATTGTACAGTAATTAGTCCATCTTTTTATTTTATGCCTTCTATGGAAATGTATTTTTCCATTCTAATGATCAGTTCTGAAATACTTCAAGTAATTTTTTTGCATTGTGGTTCAGTGTTTTTTAAAGTTAGTTTGTGTATATATATATATATATGTGTGTGTATATTTATATATATGTGTGTGTGTGTGTGTATATACACACACACATACTGAAAATGTGGGCTGAAGTATGAACATACTAAATTATCTCTTTGGTTAACCCTTTTGAAAGTTAAATTCAAATATCAACATGTCTGTGGTCATTGAGTCTTCATTGTACTTAAACATGTGGATCACTATTTCCAAAAAATATTTAGGATATTAATTTTAGATGGACGAAATATAGACCATTTATGGATTTGAGTTACAGTTTCATGGTGTGCTAGTAGTTCTTAATGTCAAAGGCACCACGCCACTTAACTAGATAAAATGTGCCTTCGTACAACTGGGAGGAAAGTTTTCTCATATAATCTCATTGTAAAATATTTTTAATATAGCAGAAGTTACATGCCATACCTTGCAGACATTGGGACCTCTATTATATTTTTCTTATATCTTGATTCCTCTCACATTTGCCTTATGTTGAAGTGTTTTTCTCATCTTTACTGTTATTTGAGTAGTGGCACCATATTATTGGGGAGATATCTTAAGTGCTTATAAAGGAGGAAGTGATTAATTTTGAGATAAAGGCAGTTTTGACCTTTATCCTAGTAGAAGTGGTTTAAAGATACTAAATTTGAAACTTTTTGTTCAGTTTTGAGGTAGTTTTAACTTCCCAGTTCTCTAACATACAGTATTAGGATGGTTGGATAATGATGTATATTTGACAATAAAGGCAGATTTTCTTGTTTCAAAGTTAAATTCCCCAAGTGGAATGATTAAAACCTTCAAATTTGATGGAAAATTTTTCTTCAAGAAATTTAATTATCCCACTCCAAAATGTAGAAACTAAAAAGCACTGTAAATCCTTTCAGTAAAATATTTTGCTTGGTAAATAGAGCACTGTAGAATAATGCCTAGTAAATTCAGTGTCTTTTTTGGGCTTAAAAATGTGTTAACTTACTATATTTGATTTTCAAATAGACACCAAATCCTACTGCAAGTGAGTTTATTCCCAAAGGAGGATCAACCTCCAGGCTGAGTAGCACGTCCCAGTCACATGCGTCTGCCTTCTCTCAAGTGTTCTCTCACCCATCCCTGGGGACTCCTGCTGCTGCTGGATTAGCACCAGGTAAGTTGAGTAACTGTTTCCAGTGAGTTCCAGGTAGCAAATCTCTAAGCACCATTTGCTGTTAGTTTACCAGCCCTGAAATTGTATTCTTCAGCAATTCATATCTGAACACATTAGGAGTTTTATGTTCTAAGTTTTGGTACCATAGACCAAGTGTGTAGTTAAAAATTTTAAAGTACAATTTAAATTTAATGAATAAAAGTTAAATATAACTTTGTGTTTAAAAGCACAAAAGTAAATTTAAAGGAGAAAATGGTTATGGAGGAAAAAATACCCAGATCATAATATTTTCTTATTTTTTATTAGCATGCTAATGCTTTTTCACTCAGAAACTTCAGTAAGAACATCAAAACTTAATTATTGTTGTACTTCAGGGTCTTCCCTTTGAAATAAATTTCTAAAAGAATAATTTATATCTTTCTAAATTAAAGTTTAGATGTATTGCCTTTTGGGTGTTTGATTATAAATCTGTGGTAGTAGTAAAGTATGATAAACAGTGGCAGGAAAGCAGTGTGAAGCGTTAGGGGTCATCTCAACACTTTCTTCCAAGTTTACCCAAAATGGCAGTGGAGAAATTTGAAGAAGTGCACTTGTACATCAGGGTTCCTGAGGCATGGTTCAGAGTAGCCCTATTTTCTTAGAAGTTCCTCTCTTTTATTTAAAAATTCATGCAGATTTTTCATTCTGCTTCCTAGCATAAACATTCCTATAAAAATATGGAAATTTTCTTAGATAATTAGCATTACCCATTCCTATTGCTGTGAACCTTAATTAGAAAAGTAAGATATGAGAATTATATTGAATTCATAATAAGTGCTGAGTGGGTTATCTTAAGTCTGTTCAGTGGTTGAGCTGCCCACCCAGATGATGATTCTAGAACCTTTAACAGATAATCATCCATTGATGACTTGGTCTTGAATGTTAAAAAGCAAAACCAGAGACAAAGTGAAATACTGTATGATAAATGAGCCAAAAGATCCATCTGAATTAGCTTGGAACTAGTCATGTCTCCAGGTCTTAACCTTATCAGTAGTGGTGCTAAATGATTGGCTTTGATACTGATACTGAAATCAGGGACCGTTTTTGGAATAAGAATGAAAGAAAATAATGATAACTTTCTGGAACAGGTTTAGTGTGTTAAGTGTCAAGTGTGTTCAGAGGCTTAGTGACCTTGTGTTGCCAAGGATTTTGTCAACACCCCCTTCCCCTCACCTCTATTTCTCTCTCCCTCTATTTCTGCCTCCCACCCTTCCCACTTATTTCCTACTCATCTTTTTTCCCCCCCAATGAGCATTTTATCATTTTATTAACTCAATGTAAGCTAAGAATTGCATCCCTCTCTGGTGAGTCTTTAAAGGTAGTTTTGTGTACAGGGCTTTGAGATACACCTTGCAAGTCCTTCCTCCTTGCTTGTGTCTTTTCTTCTACTTTGGCTCTTTTCAGATTCAGTTAAAATTGTAAACCTTTTCCCTTTTTCCCTAGAGAGCAGTGTCAGAATTGAATATCCCTGGTAGCCTTAAAGTTTTACTTGTAAGTAATATGCTACTGTGATTTTTCTCCTGTTGGGGTGTGTTTGCATTGTTTACGTGAGCATAGGCTACATGTCAGCTGTACAGCTGAAATTTCTTAGAGATTCTCCAGACATCTGAGCAGTGTTTATAAAACACCCATGGTAATGGGATCCATATGCCAGTCAGAAAATTTTGGCTTTCTTAATTAAGTACCAATTTATTTTGACCTAACAGCACCTCTTCCCTTGTTTAATAAGTAAACATTTTGTTCCTATCTTTGATCAGGCTAATTTAAGCTAAAAGTTAGGCTTTTAGAGTATTGGATGAATTTAAAATGTCAGAGGGAATTTCAGATATTGAAAACATTTAATTACAGTGCTGTGATATTTGTTTAAGCTTTCCAGTTGGTATTAATTTGTGTGTAGGTAGGTGTTTCATTGGCCCCAGTTGGGTTTCACAGTTTAGGATGAAATGAATTTAAAACTCTTCTGCATAGCTCTAACATTAAAATAGTCATTCTACTTCTTTTAATGAAAGGATTGATAATTACTGTCTGAAACTATTGGGAATAGGTCAGTATATTTTATTAAAGGTATTCCTGACTTCTTTATACTGACTATATAAAAGCTTTATTCAAATGACAGTCAACTAGGCTAAAATATTTCCCCAAATTTACATTTATTATTTCTTCATATTTTCTCGTTTTAGTTAATGGCATAACACTGTGAAGATGAACAAAGGAAAAAATGTGTACTTTCAGCAAAACATTTTATCCCTTCAGTGTTCTCGTTATTTCTTACCTATAAATACTATTTTTTTTTTCAAGCTCTAAGAAAGGTTCTTGGAATTTTCGCTTTTAGGTTGAACAATAAGAAAGGTTATAGGAGTTCATTTACCTGTGTTAGTGGGGATTTAATGGATCTTTAATCCTCCTCATCTTCTGTAGGTGTAACTTAGTGATAATTTTCAGTTATAAAGTTTCATTTTCTCTTTTCTTCAATTTCTATTCCAGAAATTATCCTTGAAAGTATGTCAAATCACTGTTTTACTAAAAAATATGAAACCTTAAATATTTTGGCACTCAGACATAAGCTAGAGTAATATCATTTTCATTATGTATGAAAAAATACATATTTAAATACATGTTTTGACCAAAAAATGTGAAAATATTTGAGCAAGGTTGAGTAGATGTTAAGATTTTGTATGTCCTCAGATTGTAAGGAACAAAAAACATAATGGCTTGAACAAAGTAAAAGTAGATCCTGAGTGAGTTGAGTTCTTTTAAAGCTTGTTTTGATCATTTTTAAAAACAATTTGTATTTTTAAAAAGTTTTAATGCAAGAAGTAAAACTTTATACAAAAGTTATTTAAATTAAAATGGGTTTAAATTAATTTACAATAAATTAATTTTAATTTAAAATTTAAAATAAGTTTAAATTGAAGTAAGTTTAAAACATATTTAAAAGTGTTCAAAATATGCAGCACATGTTAAGTTTCTGTTGACTTGTATATACATTTTATTTTAAGAAATGAAGGAGCTATAGTTGTTTTCTGCACATATAACCTGAGAACAGTAGCTACATTTCTAAGTATCTTCTACAAAGGTAGTTATAAGAATATTTTGGATATGGCACTTGACTTACTGTCTTTGAGAACTTCTTCAGTTATATTGGCACTGGAGCTCCAGTACTTTGGCCACCTGATGCGAAAAGCCGACTCATTGGAAAAGACCCTTATGCTGGGAGAGATTGAGAGCAAGAGGAGAAGGGGTTGACAGGGGATGAGATGGTTGGATGGCACCATTGACACAGTGGACATGAGTTTCAGCAAACTCCAGGAGATAGTGAAGGACATAAAAGCTTGGTATGCTGCAAAGAGTTGGACACAACTTAGTGACTGAACAACAATTATATACATATTTTTTATTTGTAAATATGCCATTTTCTCTGTTCTAGCTTTTATTGTCCTCCTGGAGGTTCACAGCTTTCCAAAGTTAAGAGTCACTGGTTTAACACACCCTTGGCAAAATTTTATTTCAGAAGTATGATATAGTAAGAATACTTTTAAAGTAATATATAAAGATAAAATTTTCTAGTAGTTTTAGCTTTAGGCTTCCCTGGTGGCTCAGCGGTAAAGAATCTTCCTGCAGTGCAGGAGATGCAGGAGACACTGGTTCCGTCCCTGGGTCAGTAAAATCCCCTGGAGGAGGAAATAGCAATCCACTCCATATTCTTGCCTGGAAAATCCCATAGACAGAGGAGCCTGGTGGGCTGTGGTTACAGAGTCGGAGAGGTCTGAACCACTGAGCACTAGCTTTAGGCAATCCATTTATAGAATAGCCTTTAGAAATGAAAATATGACTATACTGAAGACAGTTTATGCTTAATTTTTTGTGCCATGAAAAAGAATTTTATTATGTGAACTAATTGCTGAATGATATTCTATCAGCATTTTTCCTTTGAGTATTTTCAGTTGGTAGTAGACTTCAAACTTAGTTACCTCAGTCTTGGTCACAGTTTGTTTGAAGGTGATTTTAAGAGAGGTATCAACAGGAATGTATATATATTTCTGGGTAGTGTTCTGTAATATATCATGGGGTGGTTTAGTGCACAGTCGAGCATTTGTTGTTCTGCTTAATTGTGTGTGGACACTTGGGAGAGGTAGAGGAAATTCTTGAATTTGAAAGTGCCATTATTGATTTAGAAATGAGAGAGAGAGCTTTAAGTGACTTTGTAGCATTTTTAAATATTCATCCCTTCAAGATGAGAATGGTATATAGGTTTTTGGACTGTGAATGTATTTTATTGTAAATTATGGTGAATCGTGGATGATTGATTTTAGGAGAAGCATTTAATTATTATACTAGAGCTATCATTGTTATATAATTGTATTCCTTTATTAAAATTCAATTGTATTTTAGAAAAACTTTTAAGTATATTTTTAGATCCAGTGTTTCGAAATATTTAATCGTGTCTTATATATTCCTGAGAGTGCCAAATTGATAGATAAAATTGGCTAATATTCCTTATTACTTGACTTGGGCAAGGAATGGGGAAAAAAGGAATGGAAAAGACAAGGGGAAATAAATATTTATCCATCATTCTTGTTCAAAAATACTAAAATGTTACACTTTTAATATATATAATGTATAATTATAATGTCAAAAAGTGATCTTTTTTCCATTTTTTAGTTTTAAAGCTCTATGCTAAAATAAAGTTCTGTGATTCGTTAGCTTTATAATGTTTTATGTCATAATAAATGGAGTCTTAATTCATTTCAGTTACATAGTATTAGTAATTGACTTATGCCATAATATGACTTTGATCATTGGTTTAGGTGGAATATCTGGGGTTTACATGTTTCAGCTTTGTGCCAGTTTAGAGGTGGCATTCATTAGAGATTATCATCTAGCTTTTGCTTTTTCACTTAGAATAATAAGGAATTAGCTAACAATGGCAGCCCAGTATACATTTTAATAGTTTGATTAACAGAGACAAATAAGCTAAACTCTGTCTTATCTATTTTTTATCCACTAGTCCTAGGTCTTTCCCTTTTGTTAAATGGAATAACTTAAAATCTTCCTACACTGTAGCCCTTTCTGTTATTTTTTTAGACTAGTTGTATGTGTGTATCCATACACTGATCTGTTCATGAGACTCAACAAGAGAAAAACTGGGGAAACCCTGTTAAAATCAATAAATTGTGTAGGTCAAAAGTTATGAACCTCTTATAAGTCATAATGCTGTAACATAGTGTGAGTAAAATTAAATCTGCAGATATGTCTACCTACCTGTGTTACTGTCTGATATCTACCTAGGGGGAGGATATGTACCGTTGGGAAAGTAGGTTGCTAACAGATTGAAGCTATGGTTTTGCAGATGGTAAATATCTTAAGATCATTATTTCAAATTTCACTGTGGATTTTAAGCTCTACATTAAAATCACACAATGCATTAAATCTATTATCGTGTTAGATTATGTTTTACTAAGTAGTATAACTATTGACAATAAAAATTGTACAAAATACTTAAGTAATTCTAAAACATTGCCATATTTTGCATGATGTAACTAAACAGATTTTCCTTGTAATTATTTTTCATTAAATGAATTTTATGGGACAGTCAAGTAATCCTACCATGAGTTTTTTTTTGATATATCCATCTGAATTGATTTTTAAAAAATTATTTTTATACTTAATAGCATTTAGAGGTAGTTTATGATTAAAATATTCTTCTAACCTGTTTTAAATATCAATCTAGAATTTATCAGCATATTAGAAATTCCTTAAGAAGAGACTCTGCCATTTCTTATCTGACATAAATTTCAGCATAAAGATGGTGCCTAATAAATGCTTATTTAACTAAGCTTCATTTTTATCTCAGAAAAAAATTTTTTAATCAGTGGGTATCTCTTAATTACAGTGAATTTTAATGATTCCGTAAGCGTCTTTGAAGACCTCCTAAATCCTGCCCATGTTCAAGAGAGTGTAGGTGAACAGTCTCATGAGCAACAGAGTATGTTTGTTGAACGTTTAACTTCATTAGAACTAGAGTCTCCATGTGTTTTGAGGTGCTAAAACATTTTAAAAACCAGTTAAAATATTTGTATTATTTTTAAATTGCATGTTTCCATTTTTTGTAACTGCTTTGTTTTTCAGGTCTATTCAGCAGAATCACTCAAACCTGTCCAGGTTTTCTAATTGGGGATTGCATTCTACATTAAAAAAATAAAAGTTTACCGTTTAAAGTTAAGGGTCCCTAAGGTTTTTGTGGAAAAGGCCTGTCCATTTCCCTGTACTGTTGAGCCCATCCTGGATGGGGGCTGCCCTGTGTGTGCATGTGTGTGGGTACAGATGGTGATGTCTCAGGGAAGATGGCTAACAGTAGAACTGTAGAACCGTAACTGGGTGGGGAGTGCCTGCTGGCTCTCTTTCCTTCCCAGTTGGGAATTTCAGGAAACTGAGGCAAGACGTTAATGGCGCAGAGGGGGATGTGGCTGCTGCAGCTGGCTTGGAGACCTGTCAGGTAAGGCTGAAAATAGCTGCCAGTAGACACTGCTCTACTGCCTGGAGAATCCCTGGTTCGTGTGCCCCGTTAGCTTTGAGAGTTTCTTATTGTGGACTTCCTGTTTTCATCTTATGTATTGACTAACTTGTTCCTTAACTCTAAGAGGTAAGGCTGGAATGGGAGTGGGTAGGGCTTCCCGTCAGCTGTAGGCTCAGTGATCTACAGCTTCAGCAGCATCTCCTGCTGTTTTTTATTTTGGCGGGGGTGGGGAGGGTGTCTGCTTTCATTGGACCGGGACTTGATAATCGTCTTTGGAACATGGTACCACTTCTTCTCCCAAAGTAGCTGTGTAGCTTTCAACACATTGTTTGATCCCTGTGTTTCAGCATCTTCCTTTTTATAAGAAGATAGTATTATATAATTTATAGAGTCTTTCTAATCTAAAATTCAGTTATTGTTTTGTGACATGTTGATCACTGGGAGATAGATAGGTACACTAAAAAGAGACAGAAATGAAGACAGTGATGAGAGGTAGCAAAAGGGAGAGAAGCGTTTGATTTTTGTGCTAGACTTTAAAGAACTCTTAGAGGTATGTGGATTTCCTTGATGTAGTAGGTGTAAATAGAAAATCCTGTGTCTCACAAATGGAGCAAGGTAGGGGTTTGTTTCAGCAGTGTAAGGTTAGGGTCTGGGGTGAATCAAGTATTGTAGAGGTTCTAAATGAACTGAGAGGTGGGGAGAGAGCGTGTGTTAGTAGCTGCCTAGAAACTATTGCTGATTCTCAGCTGGAGGTGGGGAGTTGGAAGCCAGTCTTTTGATTTCCTTTGAGTCAAATAAGTTGGGAGCTTCAGGGATCATTTTTTCTATTTCCTGAGTCCTGTGGAAGTCTAGCTGTTCGGCTTAATGGTACACTATAGACACTCAGTGAAGAGAGAGTGTGAGTGTGGACAGAAGCACCGCGCTGTGTGTAATGTGTACAGATAGGAGCAGTCCTCTGTTATTTAGGAAGCAGTGGAATGGTGGCAGCTGCTTTGATTGAATTTTCCCTGATTCTTCTCAGCCTGACTGATCATATTCACGTTTAAAGTCATCCTTTTTCTTAACTTTTTGCCTTTTGGATGTGCAGTTACCCTAGAGTAGGGCATGTGGGCAGGGTCTCAGTAAAAGGAGAGGAATCAGTGGCATATCCCTTTAAACCTCAGTGCACACAGGTGTGTAAAATCTAGCTGTGAGTACTAGCAGAAACTCAGATATGGAGTATGTGTTGATGGTGGTCATGTTTACTCCTGGATTTTTCAGCCATGAATCTTGTACACTTGGATATGTCTGAAATTAGGTGTTTTCTTATGATTTCCTAAATATCTTCTCATATTTGAGATGTAGTTGTCCAGATTTTAGATTGATAATTCTATAAATGATAACTAGTAACTAACAGTCCCTTGTGGGCTGTACCTTTTAGAAAACAGTTCCCAGTGGCTCAGTGGGTAAAGAATCTGCCTGCAATACAGAAGACACAGGAAACAGGGGTTCAATCCCTGGGTTAGGAAGATCCCCTAGAGAAGGAAATGGCAACCCACTCCAAGTATTCTTGCCTGAAAAGTCCCACGGACCAGAGGAGTCTGGCGGGGTATAGTCCAAAGGGTCAGACGCAATTCAGTGACTAAGCACAGCACAGATGAGTAAGATATTAATATAAATGTCACCAGAATGCTCCCCCAGCCATAGGTACTCTGGGCCATAATCTTGTTGCCTGTTGTTGTGATGTGGTAGGTAAACTGCTCAAATATGGCGATCCAAAATGTAATGACTTTACATGACAAAAATTTGTATCTTGATTTTGTAACAGTCTGGGACAGATGGTTCAGGTTGTGTGGGGCGCCCTCCTCCATGTAGATAAGGACCGGCTTCTTGGCATCTGGTCTTCAGTCAGCTGGAAGCGGGAAAGCATGGAGAAGCCTGAGTGGGAAGTTGTTATAAACAAACCTGGAAATTGTCCAAAAACTATCTCCACTGTGACTGTCCACTAAAATCCAGACTTTTCATTTTTTTAAGTAGTCTTCTTGGGAGAAGACTCATTCTCCAGTCTTCTTTGGATGCAGAATTTAAAGTTGATTGTGGCTATCTCATATAAACACATTTGCATTTATTTGTATCTACTGTATTTATTTGCATCAGTTGTATCTACTTTAGAGAAATCACCAAAACAGCTGCAGTAACTGGTTTGTCTAGCATCATGGGAAGTACAGCTTTCCATCACACTTGAATTTTTGAATGTAAGAAGCTTTATGGCTATTGCTGTCAAAACATTATATTCTCAGGAATTTTTCAAAGATTTCCAAAATTTGTAGTTTCTGTTGCTTCAAACACAGCTAACTTTTCTCTTGTGACTGATCCTCAACTTGATGTGCCTCAGCTGGTTGTACTGAACCTGAATCCATCCACTACCCTTTAAGTGTGTTAGAGCGTGAAGAACAGTTTGCTGCGGTGTTCCATAGTACTTGGGTTGTTCGCCCTTTCCGTTGTCCTCCTGCCTAGTTAGCTTCTGACTCCTTGGAGGTAATTTCTCCTGCTCTCCGATCTGTTAGAGTGCCTGGATAGACTCAGACAAATTTATTTGAGCCATGTTAGTACGTTCTTACTGGCTTTTTACTGATGACTCTGCTGTGCTGTTAGTATTCTTCTCTCTAGGACAGTGGTTCTTGAGTCACATCAGAATCACCTGGAGGACCCGTTAAAACCCAGCGCTCCCTGGGGCCATCAGTTCCTCTCAGTGAGCCAGGGAGTTGTTTCCAGGTGATGCTGATTACTTTGCCGGGGACTCTGCTTTGAGAACCACTGCTCTGTTTACGCTCTGAGCTACCTTCCATCCGCTTTCTTCTTACAACCCTTTTCTTCTCCTGACCTTCTGCTTTCTTTAAATAAGAAAAAGACTTTGAGTCCAAGACTTGAATTGTTGGCTGTGAATAAGGTACATGGGGCTTTAAGTTATTCTTTAGCTGAGGTTAACTTTGCTTTTCTGGATCAAGTCTGTGTTATAGTAACTGAAGATATTAGATAAGTAATTGCTGAATTAATTGTTACAGGGGTTCCTGAAGCTCAGCCAAGATCACAAATACCATTTAAGTAAAAGCAGGCAACAGGGAGTTCTTCTACCTTAGTAATGCTAATGGGCACAACTAATGTAAATTAATTATTCAGAATACCTGAAAAATGAATAGCACAAGTACTGTGGCTGTTTAAAATTTTAAACCCCTTGGATCTAGAACTAGTAATCAAATATCTTCTGTTGCATGTTGTATTTTAATATGTATAAGATTTTTATGTAAAGATCAACTGAATTATTAATGTTAAAGAAATAAGTGTTTATTGATTCAGTAGCAGCAGTCTTAAAGTCAGACTTTAATTTTTCTTTTTAATTTGGTGCTAGTTTTTATTCATTGGAAAGAAATTTAAAATTACATTGTTAACTAATATTAATCTTATTTTTTGTGAATACAGTTTTTTATAATCAGTCATCTTGGAGTAATTTTATTGTTAATAAACAGTACAAGATAATTTATCATTGTGAATGAAGCATACCATTTAGTCATAAACAGTCACTGTCACTTGAGAAGGAAAATGATTCTTTTGATCCAGAAGAGTTATGTTTGGTTGCTAACTTCGTTGCTAATCTCCCATTTTCTTCTGACTCTGTTTAAATAATACAAGTATTCGGATTTAAAAGCTCGCCACCATTGCAGAGGCTAATTTATCTGAATTAAATTTTCTGTTAATTTTATCAGGTAATTTTAACAAGTTTGGGGGCAAGCAAGTCACTTTTCTGTTTTTTCAAATATTTCAGTGATCCAAGTAAATTACTCAGTGTGCAGGCCAGAGGGTATAATTCTTAAAATTGTAATTCAGTTGTTTTCAAGGCAGAAATCTGGGTAAGTTATTCATATTTTTAGAATTTAGGTACTGTGGTTTATACATAATCTAATATTTATTGAATTAATTATTGAAAACTCATATGCAAATGAGGCTCCTTGATGAAGGTAAGGTTGAAGTTGGCCAAGTGAAAGATTACTGTGTGTAGACATGGAAAAAAGCAAAATAGTTGTGCAGGCTGTAGTCTCCATCAAATATTATGTAAGAGTATGTGTTTTTGATAAAACTCAGGTTAAATTCATGAACTCACAATATTTGCTTAAATTTGGTCAATGAGATTAAATAAACTCTGTGAGGAAGCTTTAGGGCACTTGATAGTTTTATTAATGCTTACAGTGTTTCTAATATCCAGGTAGTGTAAATACCTTTTTATCACAGATAGATATTCAACTAAAATGAAGTATGATTACTTTGTCAGTTGCTGAAATTCTCTAGATATTGAGGGGAAATTAGAGATGGAAACTGAATTGCATTTATATTGGTTAGGTCCATATAGCTTTTTTTTTAAAGAGTATTTATGTTTTTTAAAAAAATAAAGTATTTTGGAGTATATTGAAACGTGCCATTTTTGTTACGTAATGTAATAGAGAATATTTGTACTCTTAATCAAATGCAGTTTTTAATAATTGAAATGTTTCTGTAAGTCAGTGAATATTTTTTACTTTATGTTTTCCTAAAATTAAATTCCCTGATTCTTTATGCTTCTTAGAAGAATGAGAAAGAATACTTTATTTGTGCTATCTTCATGGTCCTATTTAAGTAATTTTTAGTTCAATTTTTTCTTTTGATGGGGGCTTTAAAAACAAGAATCAAATTTTTTCTACTCGCTAATATATTAACAGGGTTTAAGGTACACATTGAAGGGTGGCAAAGGGTCTGTACCAACATTTCCCTAAATATTTTTAAAATATATGTGTTTCTGACCAGGACCTATGCTAAACCTGCCATTCCAGTTTCTCACTCAGATCCTTCCTTCCTTTTCCCTCCAGTTCTGCACATGTCTGTTTTATTGAGGGGTTTTGTTTCTGGTACTTAACTGCTGGAAATAATTTTGTGTACACTTAGTATTTGCAGGCAATAACATTAGTGCCTCATGTGGGAAATGTTCAGAGAAACTTTTAAACAGATACTTAGACTTAGTTTAATCATTTAAGTAATACTGTATTTAAATGAAAATCAGTGGAGAACATGACCCACCCCCTAAAAAAAAAGAAATGTTGTAAGAAACATAATTGTGTAATCTTTTTTTTTGCTTTCATAATTTTGATTTAAAGACAAATGTACAATAAGACAATGTACTATTGCTTACATTAATGAAATATTTCTGACCATAATGGATTTATCTCATGGCTTGAAATATTAGTGCTTAAAAAAGCTACTAATTAAAATTGTTTGCAAATTATCTTGGTTCAGTGTTAACCTTTTAAAGATTAACGAAGGATATGTACCAACATTTCTTAGGGTGCTCTTAAAATGTATGTCTTTCTTTCTCACCAGGGCCCATCCTAAACCTACCATTCCAATTTCTCACTCAGATCCTACCTTCCTTTTCCCTCCAAAGGGAAGAGTTCTTCAGAGAGCTGTTTTTAGAAAGCCTTTCTGGTAATTCTGATGTCCATTTCTGGTTAAGAACCAGTGCTTTAGAAGGTTTGGGGCAGTGGAGAGCACTGGTCTTGTTACAGTGAAGTGAAACAGGAGTCCCCTCCCCTCCTTCAGTAACTTTCCATTCCATAGGTTTATAATTAAAAGAAAATGTTCACATGTCTTAAAAGGTTTCATTTTTTTTTTTGAGTTTTGGTATGATTATTATGGAGCTATTATTGCTGTGTGCACAAGAATGTATAGTTTCTATGTTACTAAAAAATTATAGATAGCAAGGATCCTAAACTACGTAATTCATTTTCCCAGCTTCAGTTCCCTCTAAGCTAGCTAAGCCATAAGAAAGTTACCTAATTACTTTAAAGAATACGTCCTAACTTTACTTGGTACGTCAGTTCATTTCAGAATTCATTGATTCTTCTTCTGCATTTCATTTGTTGGGTTAATGTTTTTTCCTTGTCTGAGCTTTTATGAAGTTGAGTAAACCTCCTGTAATGCTCAGAAAGATGCTTGAGCAAGAAATTTAAGGTTCATCTTTGTTCATTTTCCTTCATCTTTACAGCTAGTCTGTTAGTAATCCTGTCAATTCAACCTTCATATTATTTAAATATCTCAGATACATGTTGCCTCCATCTTAGACCAACCCATCGTTGCTTCTTTTATATACTTGTTTTGTCTGATTGATCTATCCTGCATTTCTTTTTCCATGTTAAAAGCCGAAGTCATCCGTTTATGGCTTACTAATTGTCATTGGAATAAAATCCAAGCCCCTTCCTGTGGTGTATAATTTGTGTCTTATCTCACCTTTTCTCTTTGCATTGTGTGCTCAGGTCCAGCCATACTGGTCTTCCTCACATATGTCAAGCTTCTTTGTGGTTCATGTTCTTTGTATACATCGTTTCAATTTGTTCTTTCCATGGAAGGTTCCTTCCCTTCTCTTAGGCATCACTTACAGAGTGACTTCAAGTGTAACAGAGAAAAAGACCTTTGACTAATGGAAAGGAAATTTCCCATCATTATCTTTCATTGTGTTCTCCTGTTTGTTTCCTTTTTAGAACTTACCATAGTTTGAACTTGTGTTCTTCTTTATATTAGAATGAAGGATCCACTTCATGCCCACTGGGATATAAGTTGCCTTGTGGAAGGAACTGTGTCTAGATGCTTATTAAATATTTTTAGAATGGAAATAATTGAAAATGACTTTTAAATGACCACCAGCTTTATTTTCTAAGTGGAGGACCTCCTCTGATATAAAAATATGTATCCTGTTGAGAATATGTATTTGAAAATGGCCAGCTTTTCCCCCATCTCTGTGCTGTCCTCTACTTAGATGGCCCTTCAGTTTCTTGAGATTTTTCCTAGTTTTCATTGATTAGATCAAGTGAAAAAGTGAAGTCGCTCAGTCGAGTTTGACTCTTTGCGCCTCAGTGGACTGTAGCTTACCAGGCTCCTCTGTCCATGGGATTCTCCAGGCAAGGATACTGGAGTAGGTTGCCATTTCCTTCTCCAAATGCCTCTTTTTTTTTCCCTTGCCCCCATCAAAGCCATTTCTGTTTTGCTAGTCATCATTACTGTCTTCTGTCTCTGTGCTTCTATAATGTTTTCAGTATCTCTTAATGTTTTTTAATTTCTGTATGTTTTTTATGTATTTATTTCCTTCACCAAAGTTAAATGCTTCTGGAGGCATTTTTATCATTTTATTCACTATTGTGATCACACATGGAGACCCAGAGTAAACACTAAAACTGTAGAGTTTTCAGCACTGGAGTGGGCTTTATGTGTATAGTATGAACTTCACTAGATCAGAACTGGATCTTATTTCCTGAATGCTTGGAACCTTGCTCAGTGCCTGACCTCATGCAGTGGTTCCAGTAAGCTTTCGTGTGTATCAATAGTTACAGATTAGCCTGTGGTGCTTTGAATGTACAGCTTCCTGTGTCCCTGTTGAAGACCCACGGGGTCAGAAGCTCTGTTTTTGGAGCACTGCCATTACCTACATGTTTACAAATTCCACAGGAGATTCTGACATCTACCCTTTACTTTGAGAGAAAAATAAAAGTTCAAAATTCCAGAAAATTTGAAGGAAGGTGAGAGTTTATCTGATTTGAATGAGGGTATCCAGAATGAAGGTTAATGGAACACCCAAAAGATGGGTTTTAAAGGGTGTATAGGATTTCTTTAAACATTTGTGACACAGGCAGTTGAGAGTCTGTGAAGCTTATTTTTTCTTTCCTATTTGTTTTAACCAGTTTATTACCACAATAGAGAATTTTTTCACTCAGTGAACTTTCAAAAAGTAATTCCACCTGAGTTAGGTAAAGACTGAACAAATGTAAAGAAAACCTCAGGCGTGGTGCTGAGCCGTAGGCTTGGAGCAGACTCCTGCTGGAAAAGGTGTTACCGAGTGCTGACTGTGGAAGAGCACTCCGAGTCTGCTTGGAGGGACTAGGATGGGGTAGATCTTTTGCCGCCTGGTACTTTGTTTCCTTTTTTTTTTTAAACAAACTCTCCGTTGGTGTTCATATGCAGTGATTCCTCATGAGAGTTGAAATTACTGTCATTAAGTAGCTCACTAACTAATAGATAGTTCTGTTTCTGTACCTTCTGCTCTCAGTCACTGCTTTTGTTATGGGGAGTTGCTTTTTCATTTATCTTTTCAAAGAAGTATTTTTGAAGTTTGTCATTTGATGTGGAGAGCTATCCATCTCTAAAATATCAGAGGAGGGGAATTTTGTTTTAAAGTTAAAGTTACTGGGCAAGGTTCGAAAAAGGTTAGATTGGGAAGGAACTTGGGAAAATGAATGAAAAATGGCACTGAGATAACGTGTGGTGTCTTTGAAGTACCTGGTACTTCTCTCTTAAAATCGTTACCAATTTTATTTGCCATTAGTACCCCCAAGGTTGGTACATTGTTTCTTGAGGGCTGTCAGAATGTGGGGAGAGGAGACAGGACTGGACAGGTGGTTTGGAGCACATCAATAGCAGGCACCTGGAGCTTAGCAGACATCGCAAAAGTAAAACTTAATTACCATTTCTGCCCCTAGAGGACCTGTGAGCCAAGAATACCAGAGTTTAATTAGAGCTTAGAACAGTGGTTTTCAAACTTTTTTTAAAAGCAGCAGAACTTGTGAAGTCTGTATGTAGTTCCCAAACCTAAAATTATGTAAGGCAGATAAAACCAGCCTTTACAAGATCAGACTTCTCTGGTGGTCCAGTGGTTGGGACTCTGCACTTTCAGTGCAGGGGATGCAGGTTTGATCCTTGGTCAGGGAACTAATATCCCACTTGCCATGTGGTCCCCCTCCCCCCCAAAAATTAAAAAAAGATCAGGTTTATTAAACTTACTCATGAACTTATTCAGTGAGAAGAGAAAGTCTGTGGTATTTTGGTGAACACAGTAACTTGAAACTGGTGGGTGAAGGACAGTAATTAGTCTTAAACATTTCTCAGTCTCCTTTTGTGTGTTTTCTATCATATAGTAACAAAAAAAATCATGATTCACATGAGTAAGTTGTGCACCCATTTTTCCAATTTTTTTCTGAGTGCATGTGCATTCAAATAAAGTTTATTGCAGTTACTGCCTTCCTAATCAAAGATCCGTTGTATATACACAGGGGTGAAAGAAGAGAGGGTCTCTATTCTGTAGTCTCCATGAAAAGACCGTAACGCAGCACACGTATGTCGGTGATGATCTCTAGTGTGTTGAAAAATGAATTCATGCTAATTTGGACCTGCATTTGTGATTTTACTGTTGATTTACTAAAAGTGAAAAAAAAATAGATGAAATTCACATCAAGGATTCACAGAGCCCTGAAGCATTTTTGGAAGCTTAGGGTTCTGCTCAATGCAGTTCGAAAACCCCTGGCACAGAGGTCTGCTTCTGGACGGGAGGCAGTCTACTGGTACTCAAGATAGGAAATCTGGAAGGGTTGCCCTTCTTCTCACTCGAACCACAGAATACAGGAATAATTTGAGTGGTTGTCTGGTGAATTCTCCCAAGGATACTGTATGACAGGTAACATTACATACAGTCGGTGTCTTAGGACTTAGCTCTCCTTTATCTGAGGAAGGCTAGGAAATTGAGGAATGAAGGAAGGCTTAAGACCAAACCAAAAAACCCCCACCACCTGTCAAATTCCCGTATTCAAGAAAGAATACAAGTTTCAAGACAGTGTGCAGGGTTGTATTGGCCATCTTCACGCCTCCTTCTGGAGTCAGTCTTGAGTGATGTGTTTGTTTTATGAAAAGCTTTTAACCGAATTCATGTGAAAGGACAAAATGATGTTTCTGAAGGTGGCTTGAGTTCTTTGGTTGTCTTTCTTACAGAGGGTTTTCCCCTCTCTTCTTCATTACAACATAATTATTGTAGACAGAGAACCCCCTAACTCATGAAGTGGAAAAGCCCCCTAGCTTTGTTGTGGTATATTTTGAGGTTCAAAGGTTGTACATGTTGAGTTTTGATTTTAGAAATAATAGGGAAGTCAGTTCACCTTTGCAGGTCTTGAAACAACATGTTACTCTTTTTCTTTTAATTCAGAATATTTTCTTTGACCTGTGACTATGGGGACCTTGTGTTTAGGGAATTAAGTAACATTCACTAGCTTTTTATGTATTGCTGTAAGCAAAGCTGCTCTAGATATATAGATGACTTCTGGGTAGATGTATTTAATCCCCCCACTCACACACATGCATGCACGCACACAAACACACACATGCATACGGAAGGCAGCTTTTCAAAGTTTAAGCAAAACACAGTAATAGCTTTGGCCCTTGAAGTACTTCCCACTTATAGTTCCTGCAAATTTCTTGTTGGATGAGAAACCCTATGGTATGGGTGATAGCTCTTCTGGTAAGCTTTCTAGTTTTAACATTTCTTATTATAACCAAGTTAATGCTTTAACCAAGAACTGCCTGTGGCATATAGATGCCTTTAGTTTACCAGCTACCCTTGTAGCTGAAAGGAAGTTGAACTGTTTTTTTGGACCCATTAAGTTGTCCTTTCCACTTGGGTGTTGAAAGAGCTTATGAGCAGTAGCTGTTCTGATTGTTGTTGGTTGTTTTCTCTAGGGAACAAGCTACCCTCTGAGTCAGCACTGGACTTGAAGATAAATCCTACAATTCATGAAACTGACTGATTCGACTAAAGGATGGATAGTTTGGGCAGCGTTGGACAGCTCTGAGGGGTCTGTTTGTTTAACTGAAGGGATTGTTGAGTTCAGCAACTTTTAATTCCCCTAATCATAAGGGGTTGCTGTTGTGAAAACAGGGTTTCTGAAGGAATCAGTTCTGGCAGTTAACGTCAGTAGTCTTTTTGACTTTGTTTTCATTTTATCACCACACTTGATTAAACAGTTCTTTAAAAGCATAGAAATTTTACTGCTATTTGTTGCCAGCAAGAATTAGTATGCCCCTGAGAGGTCCACACAGGGCCTTTGCAATCTGTTTATGAATTCAAGTTATCCTTTTTGTGGGGTTCATACACATTTCTCGCCTGTAAACCTTTTGGCAATTGGGTTGTCTTTGCAAAGGTAGTTTGCATTTGTGGCTTGAAACTCTGAGGATTAAATTGAACTTAATTTGATTAGCATCTGTTTTATTAGATTAGCAAATAATTTTTATTGTGGCTCATGGCTAATATTGTAATGTTACCTTGATAATTAGCAATGTTTAACCTTAAAAGGTTATTGTTACTTTTTAGTCTCAATCTTTAAGGAAATGAGAATAATTATAATGTTGAATTAAATGGATTTTTTTTTTTTAATGAAACATGAGGGTTTTAAGTACAGAGAGGAAATTTCTCATATCCTGATATTCTGGGCCCTTATAAATTGCACAGGAATACTGCATATTGTCTTTTTGGAGGCTTTTAAAAACAGGGTGTGGAGTGATAAAGGAAATACCTCAACCAAAGGTGTATGATCCAAAGGTGGTATGTTACCAAAAGTGGTAAGAAATAATTTCTGTGGTTTGAGAGTTAAAGGATTATAAATATGTTAATTTTATTTTAATCATTTGATATTTTGATTTAAAATGTATAAAAATAAGAGGCATTTTACTTAATATTTAAATTGATTATAAAATATCTTTCATTGTTTAGGCTAGAAATGCAGGTGATCATTGATCATGTCTGAGTTTGAAAAATTGGGCTTTAACTAAGTGAGCTTTCATACATTTTAGCTTTAGGTTCATTAGTTGCATGAGTATTATTACCTTAAGTCTGGTACTTTTGATTAATAAAATTTTTAATCAGTTTTGATAATTATCTGCAAAGCAGAATTTGACTGAATGATGGAGTTTTTATGGGGAAAGAAGTAAAGACTGTAGAGACTAGTATTATCTTGGCTTTCACATCCTAATCCTGTTGCTTTTTGGATAGTGAAGTTTTTTTTGTTTTGTACAGTCTGTTGGAGGATTAGATCCACATTTAACATACAAACATGCCTAGGTGATGGTTGCCTCAGCTAAATGTTTACTTATGTCCACTTTTTAAGTTTTCTTACCTGAGTTTATAACTTAAAGTTGATGGTAAAATGTTCCCAAAACAAAATTTAGCAAAATATTTACTTTTTAAAAACTTACTGGCAACATCTTGAAGGATTATTAATTGCCATGTAGTCCCTGGATTCTTAGATGCCATCTCTCATAAAATGCACCCTGTCAGTGTAATAATAACCTTTTGAGAGAAGGGAAGAGAAATTAGTATCATTAGACATAGAAATTTTATAAATCTTTAAACTTGTGTATTGCTAGGATTTTTTCAAAACACTCATCAGGTCTTTAAAATCTAATTCTAATTGTCTTTAGGCTCAGGTTTTCTGAGTCACCCATGTCCTCAGCAGTTCTACACAGCTTCGTATGACTTGTTTATTCTTGCAGTACCTAACCCTTTAGGATTGATGGTAGAATTTAGAGGCTTACCCTAGGAATCCAGAAGCTTGGCACAGATAAATGCTTTAAACCTGGTGTACCATCCTCCTCCTCTTTAATATTGTATGTGTTCTGATATTTGGCAGTTCTTCTGCCTTGAATCACATTTCCTCCTTATAACTTTTTCTTCTAAGTGCATTATTTTTTTATGACCTTTAGGGATTTAAATTTGGGTTAAACTCAACAGCGTGGAGTGCTGCAGTGGGTTGTAACAGTGCTCAAGGGCCTAGAGTTTAGCTTCGTTTCTGCCTTCAATGAATATGTGCCCAGGCTCTGTTGGGCACCAGTTATTCTGTTTGCAGAAAGAGGGGGAAAGCTTGGTCTACTTCTGGATTAAAAATTGGAAACTGTAAAACATTCTCCTCAAACCATTGGCAGTTTATGAAGTAGATTCCTTTTTATCTTTTAAGTAATTGTTTAAGTGTGACTTAATGGAGTGATTATCATTAAGGAAAAATACTAAGGATTTTTGAGTTAGGATTTTTAACTTGATCTATTTTTATTTATAAGGCAATGAAAATGATAACTTTAATATTGATGTAAATAAACATATACTCAAGGTTATTCAAA
The DNA here is from genome assembly GCA_007570785.1 of Antilocapra americana. NCBI lineage: Eukaryota > Metazoa > Chordata > Mammalia > Artiodactyla > Antilocapridae > Antilocapra > Antilocapra americana. The sequence goes on from ML663566.1 coordinate 33,687,998, forward strand.
ACAAAGTTAAAAGAAGCTTTTTAAGGTAAAGTTATTAAGTATTCAAACAGCTTTTATTTCTTAATTAAATACTGTGTCATGGGGAAAATTTAGTGTATATCAGAGAACATCACTTTTAAAGAGCTATTTCCCGCTAAAAATCACTCTTATCACCTTAATAAACTTAAACTTCAATTGATTGATAGTGTTTTCTCTGTCCTTCAAATTGCCATTCAATTTTAAAAAACTCATCTATTAAGATGTTGAATTACAGTGATACCATTTAATAGTCAGCATATATGTATGTGCTCTGGGTATATATTCATTTATTGTAGCTATAAATAACTTTCAGGATTTAAGACTATTTCTTTAGGCTACTTTCCAGAACTAGAATTTCTGGGGCAAAGGCTGTGCATAGTTTTTGTTGAAAGCAGTTGTTTTTTTTATAATGTGTGCAACAAACTGTGGTCTGGGTGGTGCTCAGGGTTACTCTAGAAGTCCAACAGTTATTTACTGAGAATAAAGTTTTGTCTTATATACCTCTAATTTTTAAATAAACTTTTGAATCGCTTCTGTAATTTTAGTGTACTAGACAAATGTGCTAACTAACGGTATCATACAACCTTTTCTATTTATTAGTACCTGAATTCTCATTATAAGCCACAACATAGCATATTTTCTTTTACTGTGTATGTTTAGATAGTTCAGATACTGAAGAAAAGAGCTGATAAAACACATAGGTTCAGCTCCTTTTTATATGAGCTAAATTTAATTTTTCTTTGCTGTATTTCCTAGCCATGAGAGTACATCACTAGCTGTATAATTTATCTGAGTATGTATGGGCCATACATAGTGGAATCCACATAAGTCCATTGCCCTAACTTCAAGCTTCCTTGTTTTTCCTTGAGGAATATGTTCAGATGTGAGAAACACATTTGCCCTGATATTTCTTTATAACAGTATTTACCACAGAAAAGTGGTGACTGTACTGTAGTAGACAACTCAGGGTATCTGTGCAGAAGTGAGTTAACATAGCAGGCTGAAGACTGCTGTCCTTATTAGCAAAGCCTGCCTGCAAGGTTGGCCCTAGGCTGACATCTGGGACCTGGGAGTTGGCGTGTTCCCGCTGTTCCCTAACTGATAAGGGTGGTTTCTTGTGCCTAGACCCTTTGTGAAAACACTGTGGTTTGTGCTATGTATGTGCTTTGCTGCCGGGCATGTGGAATTCTGGTGGGTGCTAGGCAGAGGGTGTTTGGGTGACCAGTCACCTATCAGGACCTTGGTTGTCTTGCCTCTGGTGGGCCTCCCTGAGCAGATCCATTGCATATATGTTCCTGGAGGAAGAGTGACCCTTCATGAGGAAGAAAGCGTAAAGAAGCCCCTTGGTAGCTCCCTAGACCCTGTTCCCTTGTGATGTGGACGTGGACATGCTGCTCTGGTCAGTCATGGTCCCGAGTGCAACTCTGTGCCGAGTCCTTCCAGTTTCAATCTGTTTCTGAACATGGGCGTGGTCTTATTGATCCCCAGTCAAGAAACTTTGTTCCTGAATTTACTTAGAAACTATAGGGATTACATTTTAGACCAGTTAATTAATGCGATTGTTGTTGACATCATATGGAGAATTCAGTGCATTTCTGACGTTATTCTGTAGCTTTTTAACATTTTATTTTAGGAAGTTCAGTAGAATAGAAATCTACTGTCAGTAGAACTCTGTCCTGCATATAGTATAGCTACCTAGAGTATCCTGGGGGTTTGTTTGACAGGGTGTATGAATTGCAGATAGCTCCATATTTTTTATTGTCAGTGATTACAGTTAAACACTTATTTTTAAACTCACTTTCTCCTTCTGCTAAGAGCAGCTAGTGATAGAAATGGACTAAGAAATAAAGCTTGTTTCTGAATCACTGAAGAGCAAGTTGGAGCAGGAGGGGCAGAAAGTTCTCTGAGCTCAGTTTTGGAGTTGACCTTTTATATCCATCTTTTAAGTCATCATAAGCAATATCAAGGAAAAGGATTTATTAATTTGTTGCATGTTTAAGATCCTGTTAGAATTTAGGAGTATAAATTTAGTGTCTGTTATTTGAGCTGTCACTGTGCATTGTTTTATTTGGGAGGGGTTGTGATTGGGGACTTTGGTTTGAAAAAATCCGTTAAGTAAGAATCATGAGTTTAGTAGTTACTTTGGTTTTTGTATTCCTGGTTATGATCTTATAAATTCCTTACTCTGATTTTGTCTTAAATGAGGCCCTGTTTGGGGTTAGAGTTGGCCCTCTTGTTAAGAAGATGATGCTTCCTCTGTCTTTAATTCATTCATCTGTTCAATATGAGTTACAGTTTGGTGATTTCTAATCTAAACTATTCTCCTTTGTGTAGTCATACATGACAGTTTATTCCTGAGGATTTAGTTTGGTTATTGGAACTTTGATGAAGATAACAACTTGAGTTACAGCAGCTCATCGACAATTTTAATTAAAATGCTGGTGTAATCTGGATTTACCCAGGCTGCATAGATCTGCAAAGAATAGTGTGAAGATACTCAAGACGGCTCAGAAGAATGCCCTTCATCTCAAATTCTTTCAAGTTCTTCTTTCTCTTTCGCATTTGCTTGTTTGACATTTACTTTTAAATAGGGACAAGTGGCATCTATGCCACTTGACAGCATGAACTCTTGCTTTCTCCTCCCAACTTCTTGTTATGCTCGGATAATTCTGGTGGTGGCATTCTTCATTTCCTGATCAGAGCTATTGCTGTACCAAGAAGAGGAAACTTTCACCTCTTTCTCTCTTTTTGACAAATGTGTTATGTGCCAACACCATGCCATTGAGGGTGTAGTTGGGAATGCAGAGAGGATTGAGGCACAGTTCTTCCCTTACACAGAGACAGTTTGAATTGTGTGCTCCTAGCAGCAAGTTAAAGTACAAAATGCTGGGAATAATGTTTAAATTTGAACATCTAGAGAATTTTTATAGAGTAAGAAGATTTTTCAGAAAGTTGACCTAGAATTTGCTGTGAGGATGGGGTCTAGAGAACTCGTTGATGACAAGGAGTAATGTTGATGGGGATACCCAAGGAGGGGACAGCCTTGAAGACTGTGGATCCATGAAGCAGCCGGGCACCTTCATGGAAGTTGTATTGAATCTTTAGGTGAATCGAAGAGGGTCGTTAAGATTTCAGTATAGTCTTTCTATCCATGACCATGGGCTCTCTCTCCAGTTCTTTTTTCCAGGCCTTGTAAAATACCCTCAGCTGGCAAAGAATCTGCCTGCACTGTGAGACACCTGGGTTCAGTCCCTGGGTTGGGAAGATCCCTGAAGAAGGGAATGGCTAGCCACTCTAGTATTCTGGCCTGGAGAATTCAGTGGACTGTATAGTCCATGGGGTTGCAAAGAGTTGGGCACCAATGAGTGACTTTCACTTTTTTCCACAAAGTTTTATAATTTTTAGGGTTTTCTCTCTCTCTCTTTCACATGCAGCAGTTCCACCTGATTGGTTGCAAGAGGTTTGTCTTTACTTACTCTGTTCACAACTCTTGTTTAGTACTGCTTGAGTGAGGATTTCTTAGCTCTTGAAAAATCCCAAAGCTTTTCTTTGAATGTTGCTTCTCCAGTATTCTTGGTCTTTTTTATTCTGGAAATTCACCTACTTATTCTTCGTTTTGTGTATCTTAATCAGTCTTCTGTATTTTCTAACCTTTATTTCTAGATTCTTGTCTGGTTTACTTTTCTTGTCTTTGATTATGTCTAATTTTCTATTTAACTCATCTGTTAAAATTTTTTTCTCTCTTTAATTTTAATGGTTATGTTTTTTGTTCTTATAGAGTGTAGTTTGTTCTATTTAAGAAGAACAAATATCAGGGGTATGTGTGTGTGTCTGTGAGTGAGATGTTTGTCACTTTTTTCATGACCTTAGTCATTTTAGCTGTAGATTTTTAAAAATCTCCTTTATAGGTTTCTGTTATCTGGGAGTCATTGTTTTGTGGGTTCTGATTCTCAGTGCATTGGTCAAATATTGCACACACGTGATTCTTGGAGTTCGTTCTTGTGGAGTTATTTTCTAGAGAGAGATCAATCTCTGTGTGTTACACATTGTAGAAGTGTTATTTGAAATAGTTGGTGTTTGCTTTACCCAGGTTTCCATTGCCAGTGCAATTTTAAGTTTCATACTCATCCCTTACCAGGATCCCCAACATGGAATCTCCTGGGAATTTTCTCTCCTGCCCCAGTGCAGGGTGCAGGGATTGGGTTTTCATTTCTCTTGACACCACCTCAGCCTTCTCAGACAAGACTACCTTTTGCCTCTGTGGGTGGGTGGGTAGAAGTTTTCTCCTCCAGCAGGACTGATGGTACAGCTTTTCCAGACTCCTGGCTTTACACTGGAATTTGAATTTCGTTCTCCACATTTAATGTGCTGAAGGCTGTGTTTCATATGCCATTGTGAACATTAAAGCCTCAACTTGTAGAGTCTGTATCTGGCCTAGGATGTAATTTTCCAGAGTTCCCACGATACAACCTCTAATTCATAATTTAGCCTTAATTTCTTGCTCTTAGAGTTACTGTTTTATTGTTCTTTTTATTTCAGCTGTGTTTTAAAATGTGTATATTATGTTTTATCTCACAGTTCTGTGTGTTCATAATTTTGGTTGTGGTTGAGGAAAGACACTTATTTTAGCATTATCTTAAATGTATGTTTGTATTTAAGACCAAATGTTCATTTGATATATATTAATATTGGAGCCATTTACTTAATGCATTCTGTCATTATTTACAAGAGTCTTTTTTGTTTGTTATCTTGGAATTTTCAGGTATAGAATAATGTCCTCCAGAAACACTGATGCTTTTACCTTCATAAGTTGTGCTTGAACTTTTTATATCTCCCTTTATTTTGTTAATTGCTCTAGTTAATTCATCCAGTGAGCATCTCTGCCTTGTTCCTTACATTTATTTAAATTCGGCACTTTTAAGAAGGATTTTTTTCAAATGTTCTAAAGCAGTTAGCTTATCATAACATGACTTAAATATCTAAGTTTGCATATTCACCTAATAAGAAATTATAGTGTAATTATTGTATATAATGTCATCAAAATATCATTTTGGGAGTGAATTACAAAAATAATGCAAAAAATAAGTACACAAGTGAAATATTTTTTAATTAGCTTGTTGTTTTAAGTCAAGATTTTCATTCTTCCAGATTGTCTCTCATGGTATCCTCACTCTTTTGCTGTATTTGCCCAAGTGTTCCAGTGAGTGAGTACTAAGTATTAGCAGGCTGTCGTAATAGCCACAAGTAGCGCCCTGCCTCCACCTCACCGTATAAGGAAAGATGAAACTTGCAAAGGAACATTTACATGTGAGAGAGATGAAATGAATTCTGTTCGTTTCACCTCTATTTTTAACTGTTCATTTCTGTAGTAATGTTCTGCTGCTCTGTGCCATCTATAGTGCTGTATTGGAGAAGGAAATGGCAACCCACTCCTGTATTCTTGCCTGGAAAATCCCATGGATAGAGGAGCCTGGCAGTTGCAGTCCATGGGGTCTCAAAGAGTAGGACACAACTGAGCGACTTCACTTTCTTTCATAGCATTGTATATGGGTAGTGAGTATTGTGTTGTGGTTATTGTCTTCTCAATACCAGACAGAAAAACTCTGACCAAGCAGATAATATGCATATTTTACTCAATTCTGTAACATGTTGGTAAAACACTTTGGTGCCACAAAGCTTTGCCCTTTGTGACTAGATTTGATATTTTGGTAGTTTAGAAGTTAAATTTCATTTCTAGCTTCCTATGCAATGTAGTTATCTTGTTCTGCTTATGGGCTGTGATACTTGTTACTATTATGCATGTTGTGTTTTGTATGTGTTTAAATAATTCCAGTCAGCCTCTGCTCAGATACATGAACTCAAACTTCAGTGCTGAAACTTTGTAGTAGAAAGTCACAAAATTAAGAGAAAGCTTGTTACTTACAACTGGTAAATTCTACAAGTTTGTTTTTGGTAATCTTTTTCCACGTATTTAGCCTTAAAGAGAGAATTCTACCTTTTGTTTCACTGGTACCCCTATATAAGACTTAGGGGTTGGGCACCTGTATTGGATATTGGCTAAGAGGACAGGCTTTGGAATCAGATAGACCTGAAGTTGAATCTTAGTTCTTTTGTTTAATAATCTATATTTGCCTTTACAATAAATTTTTTAAAGTTATTTTTAAGTTAGTTTCTTCCTCTGTGAGGCGACTATGATATACCTATCTCACAGGGTCTTTGTGAGGATTAAATAGGCTGGTGTTTGTGAAGCACTTTCTTCAGTGCCTGACACATGGAAAAGTGCTTAAGAATTGGTAGCTGTATTTGTTGCTGTTTATTTAATTCAAAGGTAATAAACAGATTTACTCTTTAGTGGCTTGGCCAGCTTTATTATCTAGGAAAGGCTTAGAGATAAGCTTTAGGAAAACTATGTAGATGCACTTCATACTCGATAATTGGGGAGTAGTTATCTTTTGAAAATAATCCTCCCAATTTTTACAGTATGGATTAACCTACAGTTAAATGTATAATATACAGAGTTAGAAAACATAGAACTCTGGAACAGTTTTTTTATTTTTTTAATTAGGCCTATATCTTAATAGCTTGATTTCCTTATAAATATATTTTTAAGGGTTTTAGATGTTAAGACATATTTGCAAATTCTTGACCAGTTTTAATGTCAGTTCAGTAGACATTGTGTTAACAGCAGAAAGAGTTAAGTTGTAAGTGTGGAGACTTGGGTTTGAGGCCTGGCTTCGCTATTGACTACATGCGTTTGTCCTTGGTCAGAGGAAAAAAAAAAACCCTATGTCTAAATTTTGATCTCTACTGTGGTGCTTGTGACCTGACCTACCTCACTTAGTTGCTCAGAAAATCAGATGACATAATTATGTCAGGACTCTATAGGAAAGTACAGAGGGCTATCTAGAGTAAAGATAAGTATTATCTCCGTTCTCACTTTATTTTTGTTTACCTACATCTTTTCAAAGAACAGTGTTAATGTTTTATGAATCCTTAGTATTTGAAATTCATATTCCTGCTTAATGAATCATGTTTTTGTGACCAGAGGCATTTTGGTAATACTTTTTTCTTGAATTGTGAGATGGCCTATTATCCCGAAGGTGAAAAAGGTTTTTAATCATTCCCCAAATAGCCAGAAAATTGTTTCTGGATAAACTGTTTTTTCCCCCTAGAAAGTGTAACTGTAGCTCTAGAAACTATTTTCAGTCTGCTCAGAACTGATCACCTCCATTAAGCCTTTGATGAACTCTACCTGGTTTTACTTAATTTGCATTCCACCTGCATTTATGCATGTAGTTTGCAGTATATTTGGTTTATATTTGAGTGTTTCTGTAAGTCATTTTATGTCTTCCTCATGTGATCTGGTCTTGCTTCCTCAGCTAGTCTGGAGTCTCCTCAAGGGTGAAGACAGTTGTCCTTCCCCTTTCTTCTCCATAGATTCATGATAGAGGAAGCTCTGCATACATTGCTTTCTTACTGGTTGTGTTTAGGTAAAACTTGCAAGAACAGAGTAATACCAGTTGGCCTAAGTATGCATCTGCAGAAATTTTATTTGTCTACTATAGTGTATGCCTGTTTAAAGACAAAAGGCGTCAAAACAGTATACTTCTTGATTTAAAAAAATATGGTATTTAAGCTGCCGTGTATTTCAACTAGGACTAAGTTTTCTTTCGCTTTTTCAAACCATTCTGTTAAATGTATTTGGCCCAAAGAAATCTAATAAATCTCATTGAGTAATTTGATTTTTTTGATACTAAATCATTTTTTAGGAAATGTGGTAATTGTATTGTTAATAACCACAGTTTTAAATGATTCTTTACAAAAAAAGGAATTGCCTTTTATAAAAGACTTTCATAAAAGGCATAATTTTATAGTCACAGTTAATTTATCATTTTTCAATTAAATTCACCTATTAAGTTAATAATTTTTATTTCTCATGTAAACCTTGATATGGAGGAGACTTATTCTTACAGTAAATTTCCTAATTTATTTGGATTGACTGTTTTTGAGAAAAAGAAATTCTTTACATTCGCTTTAATCAGAGCTTTCTCTAGGACAAGATAAAATTCTTTTTCTTTGCACTTGAAGAATTTTGCTAAAAATGTTTTCTTCCAAATGCGTATTTGCATTTTAGTTTTCAGATTTTTTTCTCTAAAACCAATTTTCACTCTTCCATCTACTTTAGGAATGTCACTGTCTGCTGGATCCTCCCCTCTTCACTCCCCCAAGATCACTCCACATACTTCTCCTGCTCCCAGAAGAAGAAGCCACACTCCAAATCCAGCAAATTACATGGTGCCTTCTAGTGCCTCTACGCCCGGGAATAATCCTGTTTCTCAGACACCATCTTCTGGTCAAGTGATCCAAAAGGAAACCGTTGGTGGGACGACGTATTTCTATACAGACACGACTCCAGCACCTTTGAGTGGAATGGTATGTCTGCTTTAAACAAGGGAGAAAAGATAGGGCCCTTAGGGAAGCTCCCTATTAATGAGAGAGATGAGGAGGTTACCCCCTCTTGTATCTTTTTACTGTGATGTGGAAAGGTAACTCATTTCTAGCTCAGATGATAATTCTAATCTCTTCTTACTTCTTCAAAGTAATCTGTTTCTACAGTAATAAAAACTTTTGGGTTGCCATTCCCTTCTCCAGGGGATCTTCCCCACCCAGGGATTGAACCCAGGTCTCCTGCATTGTACGCAGATTCCTTACCATCTGAGCCCCAGGGAATCCCAATAATAACTCTGGTTTGGACAAATCTGGTTGTATTTATATTATATTCACACTCTAGTTTAATACTTTATAGCACATCTTGTTTTAGGAGTCCCCTAGTACTTGTGCCAGCTGGGATCGCCATTTGCTGATACTTGTTTGTAAGTGTAGGTAGACTCACCTCTGGTGAGAAGTTAGAAAAGCCGATCGATTCTTAACAGTAGTGACTGAAAGCAAACTGATGGTCAATACTTGCCAGGTGAGGCAGTGATTTCATAGCTGGAACTTAGGGTGATGGAGTGCATGGTAATAGGAGGCCTCCAGTGTGGCTCACTGGTCAGGAAGGAGGAGTTCAGGGAGCCCTGCTTAGAGGTAGGGAAAGGGCTACCAAAGGACTGCAGGGAGGAGGGGGGAGGGGCAGGGAGGGAAGGTCATGTTCCATAAGGTGTACCTTTTCAGTTTCGTAATTTTGTCCATGTTCAGAAATTTTTTACCTATAGAAAAGTAAGTAGTAGATGCAGCTCTCATGAATAAGAATGCCAGATTCCATTAAAATATGAAAGCTGGTCTACACTATAAACATTGGACAAAATCATAGCTGATAGGCTTATATGAAAAGTGTATTTGGATTTTAGTAAGCAAGCAGATTTTGATCCCATAAATTAAACTAATGATTTATTTTGGTTGATTACATTTCATATTTTACTGAAAGACAGTTTGAGTGGAAAGAGAAACAGATTTTTATTTTTCCTCTTTTAAGAGTCCTAGTTCTGCCTTCGTGTTGTGACTCTTGAATCTTAGTGTCTCTGAGACTGATCCCCCAACTGTAAGTGACCACCGTCTGAGAAATAAATGTGAAAACATTTATGGAAATACTTGTGAATCATGTGAAATGCTTTCTAAAAAATAATTAAGCAGCTAATAGTTTTTTGTTCTGTTTTTGTTTTTGGTCAGAGATCTTTCAAAAATTATCACAGAACAGCTTGCCGAGCAGAAGGTCAAATAATTGAGGTAGAGTAGAGACTTTCCTTGGTTCTTTCAAGTAAGGATTCCATCAATGTTTTGCTTTTGGGGAGGGGGTTATTATGTTTCATAATTACTTACATTTTTGTTTTATCACATTTGTAGAAAAAAGTTCAGTTTAACGTATGAAGAGATTCTTTTGTCACAAAACTGTCTCAAGCTGTTTCTGTGGATATTATACATGGCACATTTTCACAATGTTTTTATCCTTCAAACAGCTCTTAAAAATACACTCCTGGTAAACCTGAGGTAGTTCAGCCCAACTGTACTATCTGATGTAAGGAAACCACAGCCAGGGAAAGGAGGCATTGTTCTCCTTGCAGGTGTAGTTAAAGGAAACCTTTCAAGTATTGCAAAACCACTTCCTGCTTGAGATCCAGAGCAGAACAATCATCTGAGGGCAGTGGAAATCAGCTGAATTCATTTTTAAAAGAGAAAAAAGGGTTTGTTTCAGCTTTAAATATGAGAGGATAAAATAGAAGATATTTTAGAGTGTACTTTGATTTTGTGCTGTGGACCAGTGGAGGGAAGGAGAGGCAGAGGAAGATGGGAAGAAAGCAGGGTAATGGGAAAAGCCCAGATGGAAGGGTCAAAGACAGGAGGCTGGCAGCAGAATTTAGTGGCTTTGTTATAGTTTGATTGGAAGGTACATACTCTGTCGCATGCTTCTGTTCACCTTCATTGCTGACACGGAGGATACTGGTCCTCTTGCCTGTTCTAATCGGAGGTGTTAACAAGCATCTAGATAACACTTTGTTCAGTTTGGCTGCAGGAGACCCTTCCAGAGGGCAGTTCTTTGGGCGGCCAGGGCAGAGTTACTCCATGCTCTGACTGTTCCCAAGTAGTATCTACTTTCTTCCTCTCTTCCAATTGCCTTTAAAAAATACTTCCAAAAAACTACCTGTGCCTCTCATTGGAGGTAAAATTTTACCATATCTGAAGAAATGTCTCCTTTCTTATTAGTTTAAAAAATTGATTATTCCAATAAAGATTTTAAAAATGAATTCATTTAGAAAGTGTGCTGATAACAGCTATTCTCTGAGGCTTTTAATTCACTGTCATATAAAGACTAAAAGTAGAAATTTATTACTGTCATTTAAAGATTAGAACTTTATCACAGTAATGATAAAGCTTATCAGCTGAGAAAAATTGATCATTCTACTTTTCTCTTCCCTATCTTTTAGGTATTTCCCAATTACCACATCTATCCTCCAACTGCACCTCACGTTGCTTATATGCAGCCAAAAGCAAATGCACCTTCCTTCTTCATGGCTGATGAACTGCGACAGGTACGCTTTCAGAGTTCAGAGTAGAAACACTTGATGTCTGTCGTTCTTTAGCAAAGAACTGGAGAAACAACAGAGCTCCTTTCAGATCGTCTTATTTAATTAGATATGCTGTACTGAGGCAGATAGAGTTTATGAGTTCTAACTGATATATTTATTTAAGGAAACATGTTTTTCAAGACAATTGCAGGTAGCACAAAACATAGACTAGCTATTTAAGTGGACCACCATTTTGCACCTCACGTCCTGTGCAATGAAAAGCCTCTGAAGTATGTAAAATAATTTAAATGGTTTCTGATCTCTAAACAAATTTTTGCTAATATCTGTAGTTGTTAGCTAATAAGTAATTTAACTTAGAAATGAACCTCATTTTAAGAAAGCTCAAAATTTTCTACAGAGTAGGTTTTATAAAATAATTTAATTTTGTGTTGTTAAACAGGTATTACTTGATATGTAGGATTTTATTTTATATTTAGATCCTCAGAAATGTTTTTATTTCACAGAAGTAAGTTACACCCCCAGAGTATTGTTTGTGGAGTGAATTATTGACCACAGAGCTAGCTGTAGGCTCTGGGTTGTGACACTTCTACTTGAAACCAGCTAGAGTTATGGGCAGGTCTAGCTGGGACTGGAATTTAGACATTTTACCAGTATTGAAAATGTTATTTCATGATATCAGTATTGAAAAGTGCACATGCCAAAACTATTAATGGTTATGCTATTCAGTTACAATAAAAAGTCCATATTTCAGAAGCTGTGTTTAGATGTAAATAAACTTCTTTTCTTTTCTTAGGAGCTCATAAACAGACATTTAATAACAATGGCTCAAATTGATCAAGCGGATATGCCAGGTAAAATGCAAGTTGATTGATCCTTCCTTTTAAAGGAGAGTGTAATCCTTACGTAGTCCCACAGTTTTTATGCCTTAAGCCAGCTAATTACTCTTTAATGAATATATTTGTTTGAAATCTAGTTAAGAATTCCAAGATGCCATTGGTCATCTGCTAAGTCGCTTCAGTCGTGTCCCACTCTGTGCGACTGCATAGACGGCAGCCCATAAGGCTCCCCTGTCCCTGGGATTCTCCAGGCAAGAACACTGGAGTGGGTTGCCATTTTCTTCTCCAATGCATGAAAGTGAAAAGTGAAAGTGAAGTTGCTCATTCGAGTCCGACTCCTAGGGACCCCCATGGACTGCAGCCACCAGGCTCCTCCATCCATGAGATTTTCCAGGCAAGAGGACTGGAGTAGGGTGCCATCATCTAGTGTTTTTCAAATAATTCTACATGTAACAAGATTCTAGTTTATTCAAAAAATAAGACAGTTTTAGAATTTCCAATGTGATTTATCTCACTGTGCACTAGAATGTTATCTTTTGAAACCTGACAAAGTATAGGTACTTAAGTAGGAGTGGGAGGTAATTGTTATTGTTATTAATATTGAGACTATGGCGTGCCGGTGTACCAAGGCTTTCTGTGTGTAAGTGTTTTCTTTGCAAAGCGCCTGTGGTGTACTTGCTAATATTATCACCTCTGTTTCGCTTGTGAGGAAACTGAAGGTAACAGGCAGGTCAACCTAGACCAGTGGCTAGTAATTATCTGACCAAATCAAGGTTTAAACCTATATTTCTTTTGGCTGAATTGTAGTGTTTCTCAGAGAGCATTAAAATCTCTTTGCTTAGCTTATTCTGTAAAGGCAAGATTAAATGTGGTTTAATTTAGCCAAACTTTATAAATAATACAGCAGGAATACATTTACTGTAGCAGTAATCTCAAAATACCTGGTTGTAATCAAGGACTCAGCACAGTCAACTGTGTATCTTCTTGACTGCTAAAGATTTCAAAGGAGTATGTGTGGCTATTATGTTTTAAGACTGATCTTTTCCACTTTAGATGGGCAGGAAACTTTTCTGTCATGGCCTTTGAAATGTTCATGTTAGAATGTTCCTTATTATCAAGCATTGTCTTTGAGGCCCTAGCCAAGGTAAAAAATAAAAAATAAATAAAATGAAGATGCTATTTACAGTAGTTTCAGAGTATCAGTACCTAGAAATAAATACAATAAAAGATACAAAACTTCTCAATGAGGGAGATTTACTAAGAAATATTAAATAGGGTAAATGTATAGAGTGAAATACTATGTTCATGAATAAGAAGACATAATGATTATCAATTTTTGTAAACTATAGATTTCAGTACAATTTTAGTCAAAGCGCATGAGTTATTTTTACTCACAGTACTAACACCTGCGTCATGGCTTAACAGTTTAATTGTTAAGGAAGGGTTCAATCCCATAAGACCACTCCTGCCTCAGATGTCAGCTGAAAATGGCGTACCTAGGCTTCTCAAACTTCTGTCTGGGCAACTACAAATTTGGGGGTTTCTATGAGATGCCCTCAGGTTTGGTAATAAGCTGGGATGACTCACAGAACTCGGAAAGACACTGTATGAACTATTACTGGCTTATTGTAAAGGGTACAACTCAAGGAACAGCCAAATGCAAGAGACATGTGGGGCAGGGTGTGAGGTGGGGAACCTCCTTGCCCTCCCCAGTGTGCCACCCTCTCAGTGCCGCATCAGGCCCACTAGCTGTGAGCTCTCTGAATCCCGCCGCTGAGGAGTTTTTATGGATATTTTGTTTTCAAGGCATGTTGGTTACATCTCTGGCTCTTGGCAGTTAACTCAGTCTTCAGCTTTTCTCCCCTCCCTGGAAGGTTGGGAGATTGGCTGAAAGTTCCACTTCTAATCAAGGTTTGGTCTTTGTTTGTTTCTTTTTTTTTAATTATATTGCACATAACAGAGCTTTTCATAGTATACGATAGAATTTATCAGAAAGTGAAGGTAGAAGACTCCCTGCGACACTCTGAAGATTGTGATTAGGGTTCTGGTGTGTGGGGAGGGCAGGCTTGGCTTGAGTCTGTAGTCCCTGCAGTAGTGAAGTAATGGCACTGGGCTAGACAGATGGACTCCTGGAACAGGCTAGAGAGAAGTAACACAGGTGGCAGTCAGTGGAGGCAGGAAAGCACTGGGAAAAGTGGTTTTTCTTTATGGTAGAAGATTGTATTGTTAAAGTTGTATCATCTCAAACCACATGCAAAAACTGACTCCAGATAGATTAAGAACTTAGATGTCTAAAACAAAATCTGTAATATCTCTAAATGATAATACAAAGCTTTAAAACTCGTGCTATGAAATATATATGAATAAATTTAATGTTTCAGTAGGGAAAGGTTTCCTATACTGGAGGCAAAGTTTGTTGACTCTTCAAATACTGATAAATTTTATTGAATGAAAGCTAAAAGCAACCCAAAGATATCTATAGTAGAGAAAAAGGTTAGAAGATGTTTACATGTTTGACAAACAAAAGAAAATTAAAGCCACAAATTAGTAAGAGCCTTAAAAACAAAACTGAAAAGTGGCCAAAAATAGGCATAGGTATTTCAAGAAAGTGGAAATTTGTATGCCAAAAATTATGAAGCAGTGTTGAACATCACTGATGATTAGGGAAAGACAAATAAGATACCATGGGAAAGTTTAATATTTATAAGTGATAATCCAAATTGTTTCTAAGAGCTGAGAAACAAGAGTTGTGCTGTAGCAAAGATGAATATTTTTGAGTTAATGAAATCTAGTTCTTTTATTGTGTTATAATGTTTATTTTTATTGATTTGTGAGACTGGTGTGCCCTGTAGAATGGACACACTCTGAATGTTGACACTCTTCTAGAATACAGAGTGTTTGATACCAGTTGTTTGTGGATTTGGTTTCTTCTTTATTTCTTTGAGATCTGATAGGTTTATGAATGTCTGCAAGCTAAAGTCATCTTCTTATGAATTACTCTAGCAGTCCCTACAGAAGTTGACAGCTACCATAGCCTGTTCCCTCTAGAGCCACTGCCACCGCCCAACCGGATACAGAAATCAAGTAATTTTGGATACATTACGTCCTGCTACAAAGCTGTAAATAGTAAAGATGATCTGCCTTATTGCCTTCGGAGGATACATGGTAAGGAAGATAATTTATTCTCTTTTAGGAGCATATTATTGAGGCTGAGATTATTTAGATATTCCTGAATGAGTTTATTTAATTAACATGAATTTAAAGGATAATAAATACACTTATTGTTTCATTTGGAAATTAGTATTTCATAAGGGATATATTGGGCTTCCCAGGTGGCTCAGTGGTAAAGAATCTGCCTGTCAGTGCAGGAGACCTGGGTTTGATCCTTGGCTTGTAAAGATCCTCTGGAGAAGGAAATGGCAACCCACTCCAGCATTCTTGCCGGGAGAATCCAGTGGACAGAGGAGCCTGATTGGCTGTAGTCCACGGGGTCCCAAAAGAGTTGGACATGACTTAGCAACTAAACAAGAACAACAAAGGATGTATGACATGGCTCTTTTGGCATGTTTCTGGGGAAATAAGGGGGAGAAGTCATTTCCAGTTAAGCAGAAAATGTTCTCTTTTTCAGGTTTTCGTCTTGTTAACACAAAGTGCATGGTATTGGTCGATATGTGGAAAAAAATTCAGCACTCAAATATTGTAACCTTGCGTGAAGTATTTACCACTAAAGCTTTCTCAGAGCCTTGTGAGTGACTTGTAATTGTCTCTCTGCTGGTGGGCTTCATTGTTGGAAGCCAGGTTGCAGTAATGAGCGTTTGTGTTTTATTTCAAGCTCTTGTGTTTGCATATGATTTTCATGCTGGAGGAGAGACCATGATGAGCAGACACTTCAATGACCCCAGTGCAGATGCCTATTTCACAAAGAGAAAGTGGGGTAAGGAGATGATGCGAAAAAGCTGGGTTTGACAAAGCCTTTGCTCTGTGAAAGAGTAGTTTTGTGTTTTAAAGTACTTGTAAGTTTAGCCTTATAATCATTCAGTTTAAAGACCAAAAAGAAATACCTTAAAGAAATGGAGTCGGTATGTAACAAGTTAGGAAATAACGTATTATCTGTAGATGGAGATGAAGATGGATTACAAAAAGAGTCGTGTAAATATCTATAATTTAAGTAGCTGGGAATATGATAAAAGTTTTTTTCCTCTTGTTTTTTCTTTAAAAAATGTTATGCTTTCTGAGGAAAATGGTTTGGGAAATTGATTAAATCGAAAAATAATTCCTGTAACTTCACCACCCAAAACATCATCATTATGAGTCTGGACATTTCTTTCTTGTCTTGGTTTTTTGTTTTGGTTTGTTTGGTCTCTTTGCATAGTCCAGTGTGACTCTCTGTTGTTTATGTAATTATTTCCCTGAACAAATATTTTGCTTTAAGGTAGGATTCTGTGTTACTGAAGGAACTAGTCTTCAAAAAGTTTTCAGGTAACTTTTACTTAAATGGGGAATATTTTCTTTGTTTAGTATTTAAAGGATTGTTTTATTGTTCATATATTGCAAAGAACTAAAATATTGTAATTACATTCTAACAAATGCTTATTGAAGGGTAAATCATTTTAGAGTTAAAAGTAAAATCATTTTGCCATGTCTGTTAATTAGTTTGTTTTGGGGGAAGGAGAATGGATATCATTTTCTTGTTTGGGGGCAGGAAAGTGTTACCGTGTATGCTGAGGTTTTTAATTTGTTAAAGATTTTCCTGAATGTATCCTGAGAGAAAGCAAGGAGAGAGAAGACTGGAGTCTGCCTGGCATTATAGATAAAATATATTATTTCTGTTTGCTTATAACTTTGCTTTCTGACAGTTGAAAGAAACAAGCTGTGGTTACATGACTGTTTCGCATTAAAAATCTGGTCTCAGAGTGTGGTCATTTTTTTCCTTCTGCCATGTCATCTGTAGCACACACAATTTTGTTGAAAGGGATGTGGTATAACTTTTCCTATAAAGAAATATAGCTGTAGTTGTTCGTTTATTTTAGTAACAACAGCTGTGAAATGACTGTTGGCTTTAATTTATAGCTGGGTTTCTCAGCCTCAGCACTGTTGACATTTGGGGCTGAATTAATTATTTTTGTAGGGCCCTTCTCTGCCTTGCTGGGTTTTTTTGCAGCATCCCCACCGTGTACCCACTAGATACCAGTAGCATCCCCCTCCTTCTGTTGTGACACCAAAAATATCTTCAGACACTGCTAAATGTCCCTGAGGTGGCAAAGTTGACCCCCGTTGAGAACTCACCACTGATTTATAGCACTCCTTTTTAGTTTTTTTTTTAATCTTAATTGTGCTTTTGGTGTTTGATTATTTGGAATGTTTACATTTTCTTAGGAATCAGTTCATTTTCTAGTATTTGAAAGTATTGCTTGATGGTACTAACTCCTCTAAATGTACGATATATACATTTAATTTATAGCAGTTTATAATCTCTGTTCTCCCAGTATGAATACTGAAAATGAAGGAGGTAAGAGCCAATGTTTGTATAAACTTGTAGAGACATAGATGGAAGTATAATGCTTTCTTATACTATTTAATTTGTTAATTTAAAACAAAATAAAAAATGGCATGTTGTAAGAAATATACTAATAAGAGAGTGGGAATAATAATAGCATACCTTATAGGGATTGTGGTAAAAGGTTTAAAATGACATAATGTGGGTAAAGTAACTAGACAGAATCTGGCACAAAGTATGCAGTGTATTTGCTACAAATAGTTTTTCTTCTATTACCACACTTATTAAATAGCTTTATTTGACTGCTTCCTAGTTGTCTTTGATGTTGTCTTGACATATATTACTAGAGCTACTTTTAGAGTCATTTAACATGGTTTTCCAGATGGTATTACCTTCAGTTCTGTCTAAATTTGAGGGATAGCAGTTTTTGAATTTTGTATTTGTTCTTCCCTGGAAATTTTGTCTCAAGCCATAAGTACTTATTAGCTGTTTATTAGCTCCACAGTTAACCATTTAACTGTGTTGCTTTTTAACTGATTCAGTAAAGATTTGTTTACAACCATTTGAACACTTGGATTTATAAGGTCATGTTCCCTGAAATAATTATAAAATCTAGATTAAATGTATGAGGCCCCTTTTCTCTTGGTTAACAATGACCCAGAAAATTATATCAGGAAGCACTTACAAGGTTGATAGAATCAAAAGGATTACCTTTCATGGTAGACTGGATTATTTTTATGTTTCAACATTACTACACATAAATGGCATAAGTGATGTTCAGTGTTTTACATTTATGATTGGACGTGGTTGTAATAAAAGAGGCTGGGCAGCATAAGGACAATAAGAAAACACTCCACAGAGATGTTGATGGTGACTTTTGTTTCCCTCAAGCCACGGAAAGAATAGTTCCCACACACCTGAGCAGTAATAGAGACAAGGTTTAACCACAGTTTAAGAAAAATAATCCCTTCAGTTCCTGTTGTTAATCAGAATTTGGTTCACAATTAAGTAGAAGTTCTTACTTTAATCATTTTTGTTTGCTACGCAATAATTATAGTGGTCACAGAAAAGAGAAATTCAGTGAGAGCTCTGCTACTGTTGGAAGTATAATACTGAGGTATAATATCATATGTAAGAAAATTTGGGTTTGTTTCTTGAATTCTTTTTGATCTGCATGTTTTAGTCTTTTAGTTAGCTAAATGTGAAGGTGCCATTTTTTTATTTGTGTTTATAGGTCAACATGATGGACCGTTACCCAGACAGCATGCTGGATTGTTGCCAGAATCTCTTATTTGGGCATATATTGTCCAGCTGAGTTCGGCACTGCGTACCATTCATACAGCAGGTTTGGCATGTCGCGTTATGGACCCAACAAAGATTCTGATAACTGGCAAAACAAGGTACTGGCATTTTGAACTCTGGCTTCTTTATCGATCATCTAACCTATGACAGCTTAGTAAACATAGCATGACAGTTTGTTTTAATTCTACCTTTCATATATTCCATCCAGAAGAACTGCTGTGACTTTGAGTTCATTTGTAAGTTTTTTTTTTTACATGCTGAGTTTGTAATAAAATGCCCTGTTATTAACCAAGATCTTGTAGGGGTTTGCGAGGTACGTATGGTTAGGGTACGGGGGTTTTCAAGCAGTGTCGGTACAAGTTTCATATGTACAACTGTCAGTCTCAGATTTTGACATGAGTCACCATAATCTGGAGAGGCTTAGTCAGCACAGCCTTCTGGGCTACACCTCCAGAGTTCCCATTCATGAAGTCTGGGGCGAGGCCTGGAAGTTTGCATTTCTAACAAGCAGGCAATTGATGCTGTTGCTGCTGACTGGGTTTCATGCTTTGAGAATAAGTGATTTTACAGAGACCTTGACTTCACCAGTGTTTGATTTGAGTTGCTGAAATTTTGAGAATTGTCTTGGGCAGCATAGCATGAGGAGCTCAAGGTCTTAGTACCAGGTCACCTGGATTCAGTAACTAGCTCTACTAGTTAACTTAACTAACAGCAAGTTGCTTGTGTGTTCAGCAATCTATGAGACAGGTGCTATTGTTATCTCCATTTTCCATATTTGTAAGGTTCATGCCTCATAAGATTATTGAGAGGACCAAATGAATTAATACATGTAAAATGCTTTGAATGTGCCTAGCACATCTTCATCGCCTGTTAAGAAGCTAACTGGTTCTCTTTTCATGCATAACTAGTAAGGAAGCAGCTAGGTTTGGGGAAAAGAACCAGTGACCTGGTAGTCAAAAAGCACAAGTTGCAGTCCTGGCTTTATCCATTCCTGGCTTTCACAACCAAAGGCCTGTCACTTGAAGTCTGTGACGTTCTCTCTATCATGGTGACTGACAGGGGTTACATGGGGGTAGGGCAGGCGGAGGGACTGGCCAGGATGCTGAGATCCCAGTATCATGAAATGTTCAGTTCCCACTGGTATGTAAGTTTTCAAAAGTCTCATTTTAATTATTCTCTCTAAACTTTCTGATCTTTAAAGGTTGCGAGTAAATTGTGTTGGAGTTTTTGATGTTTTAACATTTGATAACAGTCAGAATAATAATCCATTGGCATTAATGGCTCAATACCAGGTGAGTAAGAATTAACATGGACATTTACTTAATAACTTAAGGCTTGAATTTTTTAAATAATTTTTTAATAATTTTTTTTTTTATTTTAAAAGCATTGCAGGATTTTAAATGTAGATTTCAGTTTATTCTGGGGGTGGTCTCTATGCAGACTTGGAACGTGCATTTCTTAACCACTATGGTGTGTTCAGTGTAGCTCCCTTAGGAGTTGTAATATACAGAATTAGTGACAGTGTCAGAGACTAGTTGTTCAAATGAAAATGCATTTATATAACTAGGAAATTTGTCCTCAGCATTAGGACATTAACTAGCTGAATGAAATACAGTAAATGACATTTTACTTAGTTTTCACTTTTTAGTATGTTACAATCAACACTTGTTATTTTTACTTTTACAGTTGTCCCACTGTCAATCCAAAACTTTTATTTTCAAAGGTGTTGTATAGCTGTTTTCTAAAGGATTCTTTTTCTTTTCCTCAATCAAGACCTATCACTCACTTCTTGTACATTATTAGAATTCGGTTATAGTCTGACTTTATCATAATATTGTGGACTGAGGTTCCATTGTGTTCTTAGCTATTTCATTCTTATTTCTCTATTAACGCAAGGCATAGGTAAGAATCCACCTCTGCAAGGAGCTTTCAGTGTGGTTGCTTTCGCCTTTTTACTCTGTGCAAGTGATACAGCTATTTAAAGTCAGTCTCTCATGTCATTCTGTTTGTATTCATATTTTTTGGAGGACATGCAGTTGTCATTTTAAGACTTTGTTTTTTTTCATGTAAGGAGTTTCTGATGTTTCTGAACATTTATTAGGGAGATTTGATATAAGGCAAAACCTCTTATTTACATGGAGAAACAGGGAGAATACCTTACCTTCCCACTGCCCTTCTCATTTCATTTTCTTTTCTTTAAATCTTTGAAAGATTTTAGTTTGCTTTATTAAAATTGAGACATTCAGAACAAAAAGGAAAGGCCAGAGCATTAGAGCATTAGAGTGCAAGTAGTGTGTGATATTCCGGTTAGTTCATGCTTAAACCTCTTCCTTTGCTGCTGGATGGTGGACGGCATAGTCCCGAGACTGAGCCTGGGATTTAATCACTCGTACTGTTCAGTTGTTTGCAGCCTCTTTACAGCTTCCTTCCCCTCTTCTCTGGCCCATCTACCCCCAGCAGCGGTCAAGCTGTTCTGGTTGGTAGCGCCATCTAGTGGGTTCTCTGTGGAAGAACCTGGCTACCCTGCAGTCCCCCCATCCTCACCCAGCCCCACCGCTAGCAGCTTTCTTCTGCAGAGGGGAATTTGCTCCCTCTTTCTTATCCTGGTTGGTTGTTTCTTAGCTACTTTCCTGCTTATCATCTGTCTTATACATAGTGCCTGACTAATTGGCTCTGAAAATTTTCCTTCATAACCTTTGTGCTACTGAAAGTGACTTATTGACTGTTAAAATGCTAGTGATCTTTATATATCCAAGAAAATAATATTAAACTTTGGAAGAGAAACCAGACGTTATTTAGAACCAGTGCCATCAGCCTCTATTACAAGTACCAGGAAACCCTTTGTCCACAGAACTGATTTGGTGTTGTTTATGTACAGCCTCCTGGTACCTCTTCATTCCTCTCTATTCCGAATAGTTCTTTTTTCTTTTTAATTACTAGTGAAAGATAAGATTAGTTTGATTTTGTTTTTCTGTGAATATCACAGCAGGGGTGTTTTCCATTTTTTTATTTTCGAATGTCCTTTATGTTTTGGATTTTATAGTTAGTTACCTTGAAAACCACACTTCATAAGAAAAAACAATTCCAGAGTTTCAAAACAAACAACTGTAAAGTAAGCATATGGGCCAACTGATTGGTAGGTTAAGAGCTGCCCCCATTCATAAACTTGGGCTACTTTCAACCAATTGTCAGCCTCCCTTTATTTTTCAAAGGCAAAGATTGTATTCGGTTTCCTTTATTTTTTTTGGAGGGGGTGTATATATGGATTTTCCATATAGCTTATATAAGTAAGGTAAAGGAGAGAATTAATGGTAGTTCCTAGTTGGGGGGGTTATGATTTTACAGAGAAGAGGGTACATGAGAAAGGAGTGTATTGTTTCTTGTAGTCTATTTTTCATAGTCTGTTTCAGACACGTGAATAGAGACTGACTTTCAGTAAAATGGACATAAGTAGAGCCATAGATAGAATCAGAGAAAAATCAAGAAGTCAAGAATCAGGAAGAAACTGAAAATGAGTTGGGGGGAAAGCCTCCAGAATTCAACAAATGGGGGGAAAGCCAGATGGAGGTAAGAAGCAAAAATAACAAATGGAACACTATTTAGCTGGGAATAAGGAAAGGAGAGTTACTGAGTGCTTAATGACGACATTACAATGTCTCTATCGCTCAGGACTTCATTAACCTCTTTTTTTTTGGTTAACAATTTTTATTGAACTATAGTCACTTTACAATTCATTAACCTCTTTTATTTGAAAAAATCAGTTCTGATTTAGTCTGGATTATGTGATGTGTATACTTCATTTCTAGGTGGGTATTCCCACCTTGAGTCAGCTTCAGAAAGGTGGCAGATATACTCAGAATCAGATGGACTTATTTCTTAAACCCATATAGTCCTTCAGCTATTTTTTGCTTTTGTTTTCCTGTCTTGTAATAGGGGATGCTCTAGGTGGGAAATTTAGTTATAGCATTGATTCAGGGTGGAGCTAAACTGAAGATTTTGCTGTTTGAGGGTGGGGATGTTGTGTGTTGCTACATGCTGCTGAAATACTTAATAAACAGTAACAAGCTTAAGTTTGCTTTGCTGGTGACACTGAATTGAAGCACTTGTAGACTTTTACAGTTTGCTTTCCCATGTATTGATTTCTCTTAATCAGCATGTTTATGATTTCCTTTATCTAACTTGGAATGTTTTATTGATCCGGAGAGAGACTTGAGAGGAGTCCTGCCTGAGTTCAGTCTTGGCTGTGGGTCCAGAGAGTAAGGACGATGCCACAGCGTTCATGCTCCTGTGGCACCTGACCTCCCAGCCTGATCTCCAAACTCGGCCACTGACGGAGTCTTACACAGTTTCTCTGACATGAATCCTTGGCATCTCTTTTCCTGATCAATTCTGAGTTGTTTGTCGAATAATCAATTTTTCCACTGATTATATTATAGGATCTTAGGTTCAGAGTATCAGATTCACCAATGCTAGATTTGAACTTTTTAACTTTATTTTAGTCATGGAGTTTGATTTCTTTTTATTTTTTACTCTTTGGGAAGGATGTTGTTAAGGATAGCTGTGTAGTCCTAAAGTTTCATTAGCAGTTGCCCTGAAATACTCACCTGATTTTGCAAATAACACCATTTATAAACTTCTACAAAACCAATGGCTCTCAACCCTGGCTGCATATCTGAATCTCTTACGAAGTTTTGAAAAATATCAATATGTAGATCTTACCCCAGACTAACAGCACCAAAATAGGATGGAGGGATAGCCACCAGGTATTTTTTTTTTTTTTTAACTTCTCAGGTGAATTTTATTGTAAAGCTAGGTTTGAAAGCTCTTATGGAATATTTATTTATTCTATAAATTAAAATGTATCCAGTAATTCAAATGAGATCTCAGATTGTGAAGATTTATGTGAGTTTTCTGTAGAAATTACTTAAAATGATTTCCTAGAACTATGAACCGTTCCACTGTCTCGGAGGTATATGATTACTGATAGTTAACCTGCCAAGCAGGGCCACTTAGGTGACCATTCTGTTTCTAGGAGTTATTATTATTCAGTCAGCTGCCTTTTACACATTCTTTTGGAAGAAAGCCCTCAAAGGGAGAAATCTTTAAAACAAAGAAACAAAACAGGTAGGAAATGACTTGGTTACAGAGCTCAGAGATCAACTAGAGTGTAAAAACCTGTCTGCTTGGAAACAAGGACAGATGGACTATCGAGGAGGTTTGCAGCATTGTTGATGTCTAGAGAATGTGCTCTGAAATCAGGTATTGTGGACATTGTGTTTGGAGTAAGGGAATTACTTCCCTTTCAAATACACTCTCGCTTTTGTGCATCATGGAGAATGAAGAAAGTGCCTGTCGTGAATGTAATGATCACTGTGAAGCAGCTGTTTGGTAACCAGCCTGAAATGTCCTGTGATAGTAAGAACATGAGCTTTATTTAAGTATAAACATTTAGGGGAAAAAAGAGACAGTAAAGCAGCAGTTCTGTAGGTGGCATATGAATTGTTTTGAATAATGTTTCTTAAAGTAGCCCCTAGAAGTACCTTCATTAGAATTACCTGGGTACTTTAAAAATGTTGGGCCTGTTCCCAGACCTACTGAGTGAGAATCTGGGGTAGAGCTGCTCAGAAAGAGTCTTTTTAATGAAGCTCCCAGGTAATTCTGATGAGCGCCAATATCTGGGGACCTTGTGCTTAGTTCTTCAGCTTCTTTGTAAAGATGCTTTTTCCATGCAGGCAATAGTGTCAGTGTATTAAATTTGTACCTATGAAAGAAAAATTAAAAGTTATATTTATTCTTTCATGTCAGCAAGCAGATCTGATATCATTAGGAAAAGTTGTGTTGGCTTTGGCTTGCAACTCTTTGGCAGGAATTCAGCGAGAGAATTTACAGAAAGCCATGGAACTGGTGACAATCAACTACTCCTCTGACCTGAAGAATCTGATTTTGTAAGTTTTAATATAATGATCTTATGAGATAAGACAGATTTTTCATAAGAGTCTTTTAACAATGATTCTATTGATTTTTAGTTTCCACTATTTAAAATCAGGCAAAACATAATTAAGCAATTTTTAATTTATTTTTATTGCTAAGTATGTATTTCTTGAAATAAATTCATAAACCAGTGTGTTTAAATTAGTTATTGGTGTTTTAAACATTTGGCCAAAGGGTAGACCCCCTAGAGCTGCATTGGTATCTCCGAGCTACATTTGACCTTTTAAATTTAAATGAATTACAGTTAAATAAAATTGAAACGATTCAGTTCCTTGGTTGCACCACGTATATCTTAAGAGCTTAGAAGCTGCATGTACCTTCTGGCTCATATACTGGACAATATGGACATGGAACATTTGCATCATCTCAGAAAGTCCATTAAACAGTGCTGCTCTCCAGAGTGGTCAGTATCTTTGTAAGAGCTGTCATAAATAACTCCATTTGCAGCCCAGTTGTGTGGTGTGTGGCCACACTCCTGTTTCAGAGAGCATGTGTGTCAGGGTCCCTGTGCTTCTCCCCCAGTGGCTTTATACTCCAGGAAATCCTTGACTGTAAGTCTGAAATGACTGGGGCTTAAGAGAAGCCCAGTCCGCTGTGGACTGCTGTCACAGTGGTCTATAAGATGCCTCTGACACTGGGGATTCTGGAGGGGGGACAACCAGAACTCTTATTTTAAATGATTCAGGAGAATAGATGCCAGGAAGTCTCCTTTGAAATTTTTTTTCTATGATGTTCTAGAAGCAATTAGAGCTTATTGATCCTTTTCAGTCTCTTTTAGCTTCCAGCTGTTCCTTCTGATCTTTCTGTGTAACCCTGGATGATCCAGTTTCTTTTTGGACTAGCCCTGTGGTATGGAACTGAGGGACGGAGGATGGGGCTGCCCACCTGTGCTTTGTTACACTGGCCTAAGTGTCCTGCTTGTGACAGAGCACTGGAGCCAGTGGTTACCTGGTTCCTCTTATGATCAACTAAGATGATTTCTCTTAAAAATATTTGTTTCATATATTATCACAGCAGTGATTTCTAGCCATAGCTTGCAATATCTAGGATGTTTTAAGTAATCTCAAGTTATAATTTTCCCTTTTTATAAAAGTGAGAGTAAAGGATATAAATGTAATAAATTGGCCATAAGTTAATAATTATTGAAACTGGGTAATGGGTACATGAAGATTCATCATACTCTTCTCTCTCCTTCTATAAATGTTTGAAATTTTCCTTAATAAAAAAAAATGAATAAACAAAAAAGTCATACTTTCATACTAACCAGTAATCTAAATTTACAGAGCAGTAAACTATGTATCATGTACTTTTGAGCTGATTGATGTGAATTATGAATTAATTCACCTAATTCTCCCAATAACCCTTTAAATTAGGTACCATTATTAGCTCCATTTTAAAGATGTCAAAACTGAGGCTAGGAGATACAAAATAACTTGCCAAAGTCACATAGCTTATAGTAACTTTAAGTGTGAGTAGTTAGATATAAATATGTCACTAATTACAGATGAATAGCTAAGATATAGATTGTCCACATGAGTTTATAACTGTTCATTTATTCACAAGAATGCCTAACTAACTCTGTGTCAGATGCTGAAGCTACTTTGTATGAGATGAACAGAATCCCGCATCTTCTGGAGCTTCCCCCCATTATAATGGGGAGGAGTTAATAAACACATCAATAAGTAAGATGTTTGCAAGATAGAGATAAGTCCTATGGAGAAAATAGGTATAATTATAAGCAGAGCGCAGAAGAGTTGGAAGCTGCTTTGTTATGAATGGTAAGGACACAGCTGACTTGTCAGAATACTAATACTAAATGATCAGTAATCATTGTGTTCTGACAGTTAGCCCTTTGAGACAGGTAGTATTTTTCTGCCTTAGTTATGATGGTAGAAGAAACTACTCTTTTTCCTGATGTGTGTTAGTGCACAGAGATTTCTCGGGAATAAAAATACCATGACAGCTGGTAAATGAAGTCACAGAGCAGGAGACAGCTTCCTAAAAAGTTGAGGCTTGTTTCCCTTACCAAAATGAAAGTCTGAGTTTTAGTTTAAAAACTACTTTTGAAGACTAGTGGAAAAATTTCCCCACCTACAACCACCCCTCCCAAAACCTTTGGATCTTTTCATCTCCCACTATTGTAAAGAAGGGTTTGAGAATGGAAATATGGTAAGTGTAACTCTGTACCCAGCTTTCCTTTCTCATTTTCATAGTAGTAAAAGATTTAGAGAAAGAGACGTTTTTACAGTTTTTTCCCATTGGCTCTTAAAAGTTTTCCAGAGAGAAGAAATACAAATCAGTAAGCTTTAAAAATGAATTCGACTTGCATGGAAAAAAATCTCTGAAATTGTGCACACTAACATGCTGGTGGCAGCAGTCCCCGTGTGCTTGTGGGTTGTGTTGTTCTGTGAACTGCGTGTCTGGCATTCAAGTGATCCTTCTCTATTTTGGTTAGATATTTGTTGACTGACCAAAACAGGATGCGAAGTGTAAATGACATCATGCCCATGATTGGTGCTCGATTTTATACTCAATTGGATGCTGCTCAAATGAGAAATGATGTCATAGAGGAAGACCTTGCGAAGGTAAAGTGTGTAGTTAAAGGAGTGTGTACACACCCGCATCTGTGTGTGTCAGGAGATGTAAAACAGAGTCATCACTGTGCTGGGTATCGTACGCGGCTGGCTAAGACTGTTTGCAGATATTTTTGCCCAAACTTAGTGTTCAGTATTTTGATTTCTCAGGTCCTCTGGGCATTTGTCTTATTTTTTTTTTCGTTCATGGGTTTGCTGCAGTCTTGAGATACGATCTTAATTTTTTTTTTTAATATGCCATCTTAGTAGTAGACAGCTATAGTTAGGGAAGAATAAATCACAGGCTTGTGATTAATACATACACCCTACTGTATATAAGATAGATAACCAACAGGGTCCTACTGTGTAGCACAGGAAACTATTCCAGTCTGTGATAATCTATATGAGAAAAATCTGAAAAAGAATGAAGACATATATATGTGTAACTGAATCACTTTGCTATACACCTGAAAGTAACACGAAAACTATAATCCAGTAAAAAAAAAGGGACAGTTGCATAATCTTCTTGAGTATTACAGTATGTGAAAAGAACATGTTATATTCAAAAGTATAACCAAAAGGTGGGGATATCAGGGTTTATGGTTTAAAGCTAATATTGGTACAGGATACCAGTTTTATAAACATTTGCTTTTATCTTCAGTTAGCTGGAACATTAATATTCTCTCTCTCTTTAAAATGTTTTATAGGAGGTTCAAAATGGAAGACTGTTTAGGCTTCTGGCAAAATTGGGAACAATCAATGAGAGGCCGGAGTAAGGATTTACAGTATTTTACATCATGTTTTCAATCAAGGGCACTGTTTTGCGTAATCAGAATGAGTATACCTTATTCTTACTGATTTTATTTGGGAAAAGAGAAGAATTCTCATGTAAAGTGACCTTAAGCCTGTTAGCCATTAAGGTGGTGTTTTTAACCACAGCCCCGGTTGTGGTTGTGCTTAGAGATTACGCATGCACACAGAGAGAGACACACACACACAGACACACACACACACAGAAAATACACTGTTAAAAACCTCTGTTGCGGTTTTCCTGTGAGGGAACATTTTCTGCCTGTCAGTACTGCCTCTCCCCGTCTGCTTTTTGAAGTCTGTTCCATTTACCATGGTCCAACTGGATCTTTTTGATATTTCTAATTGTTTCATGCCTCTTATCTTCTATTAAAATGCATTGTTTATAGCTGTCACATGAGTGACACTGGAAAGGCATCACCATCTTACATTATTGTTTAGTTCTGCCTTGTTTGTGAGTTAATTGTATGTTTAAGAAAGAAGCAAGATTGATGTTTATGCTCCATACCTGTCCCAAAGACAAGGTAAGGTGAAACAGTAGTATAGCTGTGGTGATTGTGGTACAAGCTACATTTCAGGATTGTTAACTGCTGTTCATAGAGATAGGTGGTAGATGAATACCATTCCTTGAGGGAGTCTTTTTGACCACAAAATTTAAATTCACTTACCTTTCTTCAAAGTTAAAAGAGTCAGTTAGCATTTTCCCTAGTGATTTTTCTAGATAAAGAGAATGTGGTCATATGTTGAACCATTTTAAAAGTTTTTAATTGCTTCTTCTGGCATTTATCTCTTTATTTAAAAATATGTGCTTAAGTGCTGTTTCTTGATTTTTCTTCAGTGTTTCAATTTTTCTTCAGTATATAACTCAGCTAATGACTTTGTCCTGTAGCAGGTGAGGCTATATTTCTCATACACTCTTAACTAAACACACACACACACACACTGTACCATTTAACCCCTGAATTTTGAGAGGAGTATTCAGTGTTGACATTATTAGAGCAAGGTAAATACAGTTGTAGCTTCACCACACAGTAAATCATGACTACATTTCTTTTGTTTTGTATTTGGTTTTTTGATTTTTGTTTTCCTGGTGTGCATACTTGTCTTAGGTAGAAAACCAAGCAAATGAAAAATATTTACCACTAGTTCATTCTAAATTCACTGCCGAATATAAAACACCCTTCCGTATGGTCAAAAAGAGTAATAACCTCTCAGTTCCCTTTTTTCTCCCCATTAGAGAAATTACCCACGGGGCCTCTGCCCCCTGCCCCTCTTGGGGCTGGTTGTCTTCCAGCCTGCTCATGCCCTCAGCTGAGACCCCAGGCTTCCCTTCACTCTTGCCCTGGGAGCTCTCCCTCTTTTTGTCCCACTTCTGTGTTGCACGCCCTGTTTCTTGCTTTTTGCATTGGTTTACTCTTCTGCTTTAATAAATCACATCCTTCTGTAGCCTCCTGAGAAAGGGGAGTTTTTCCCAGTGTTTGGAAGTCTAAAAGTATCTTTATTCTGTATTGATAATATGATTGGGTATATGTCCTCAGAAAATTCTTTTTATTAATGAAATCTTTTGAGTGTAGTGTGTATGAACCAGTTTCTTTAAAAGTAGAAAACGTTTGCAGTGAAAAACCTTTCATACCTGACACCCCCAGTTTCTCCACTCCTCCTACCAGCCTTTAGTTTATTAGTCTCTTATACATATTCCGAGTTAACAACTGTATATTCTTATCACCCCCTACTTTAAAATGTGTACAAACTGTAAGTTATGTACAGTGATCTGTATATTGCACATGACAGTATGTTTTCTCGTAACAGTGCATTTTGGAAATCTTTGTACAGAGACATTTAGTGTACACCCAGCAATCTTCTCAGTAGTTAACAATCATGACCTCACTGAATCCTCGTAACAGCCTGTGGTGTGGATACTTCAGTATTCCCTTTTAATAGAGAGATTGAAGCATAGAGAGATTAAAAGCCTCCGGGGTCACACATAAGTCAGGACTCGAGTCCAGACAACATGTGGTTCCAGAGTCTATGCTGCCTTAACTACAGTGCCGTGCTTCCTCACGGTCAGTGGCCGTGTAATAGTCCATCCTGTGGATGCTCTGTAATTTATCCCTCCAGTTCCTTATTGATGGCCTTCTACGTTGTTAACCTTTTGCTAGTATAAGCGGTTCTGCAGGGACTGACTTAAGCGTACTTAATTTTGTGTGTGTACAAGCATAGGTCCAACTCTGATTATGAGGTCAGTACCTGCTAGAATTTGTGACTGTAATTTGATAGCTGTTAGAAAGATTTACCAGTGTACAGTGCATGAGAGTCTTTCTCTAGCAATACTTCTTCCGAACTTCTGGGTTTTGACAACCTTATAGATGAAAAATTGAATCTCAGTGCAGGTTTTTTGGTATTTACTCAGATACCATAATGAGCATGTTGCCTATTTTGCTGATTCATTTCTCTTTCCTTTTCTGCCTGTCTGATGCTTTGCCCATCTTTATTTCCAGCTGCATTTTCTTTTTGCTGTGTAGGAGCCAGAGGGATCTGACCTTTGTGATCTTTTCTTCTAAGTTTGTCATCTTTCTTTTGACTCTGCTTAATTCTTTCCCATACAGACATTTTTATAGTAGTCGAATTGATCAAATTTACTTTTTGCTTCTGGATTTTGAGTCATGGTCAGAAAGTTAGCATTTCTACTCTTAAGATGATCTTATGAAGGGATCATCAAGTATTTTCTAGAATACTCAAGGTTTCATTATTTTTTCATATTAATTTTTTTATATGTTTGGAATTTATATAGGATGTAAGGTATGAATTCACCACCGCCCCCACCAGATGACTATCCAGTGGTCCAAAAGCTATTTATTGCATAGTCTAGCTTTTCCCACTGGTTTATTAAGGCAGCAGCTCTTTCACACTATCTTAATGAATGGCATTTAAAATCTAGTGGTGGTGGCTCTTTCTTATCTCTGTTTTATTGGTTTTATTAAATTTATTAGTAAGCTTAAGGAGCATTTGTGTTTTTTAGATATGGAGTCACCTTCACCAAGATAATGGCATGTTACTGTATTTGCTGATGTCTGCTTTAGTATCCTTCATAGTTTGCATTGTTCTTCATATAGTTAACAATACACTACGTTTATTCTTAGGTGTTTCTCCTTGTTGCTGTTCTCAATGGGAATTTCATCCATTCTGTCGTCTTAGATTCTTTGTTATCCGGTGTATGTGAAAACAATTGATTTCTATAAATTTTGTAGCGTGGGACTTCTAGTGTTTGGGTAGTTTTTTAGTAGATTCTTCTGGGTTTTTCAGTCGTGTCTTCATATACTGATAGTCATATTTCCTCCCTTCTCATTTCTGTACTTTTGATGTCTCTTGAGTGACTGTTAGTACCTCTAGTGCATAGTTCAGTAATGCTAATGATAGTTTCTTTCAGAATTTGAAGCACTGCTCCATTTATTGTCTTTTATAGACAGACTCAAAGCCATTTTCTTTCCAAATTTTTCTTCATCCCCATGCTTTTAGGACAACCTCCCCTTTTTTTAAAAAGTCATTGCTGTGCAGAAATTCACAACCATGTGCTGTGGTGGTGAGTTTTTGATTCATTCTGATGAATCAACAGATGGGCCTTTTAACCTTGGGAATTGATACCTTTTAGTTCTTGGAAGTTACTGTTGCTTTGCAAACCTTTCTGGAATTTGCGCTGCTTAGATGTTAGACCTTTGCAATTGATTTTCTAATATTTTCTTCTGTTTTCCATATTGTATCTTAGTGTTGTGCTTTGTAGCCAAAAATCTCAACTTCTTTTGTCTGAAGTTAAAGTGTTTTTTCCTAATGCTTTAAATTTGTACTTTCTAAGCAATAATCTCAACTTACTTGGTCTAAAATTAAAAGGTTTTTTCCCTAATGCTTTAAATTTTTTGAATTTCTGCTGTATTTTTTAATTTCCAAAAACTTTCTGAATATTTCTGTCTTACAGCATTTAATTCATTTTTCTCTGAGGCTCTCAATTACAGACTGAGTGAGTGGGTTTTTAAAATTTTTATTTAACTTTTATTTTGTCTCCTCCAATATCTCATAGGAAACCTCACTACTGACTTTCCCTTCAAGCACCCCACAAAGCATTAGAGCTCAGGTTTTTTTTCGGATCTGCTAAGTCGTGCCAGTTACCTGTCTGCTTTTCACCTTTCATATTTTTGTGAATATTTTTTGTCTCCTATTGTTTCTGATCCCTTTGTCCTTGTGTGTCTATACGCTTTCTTAGGCACTTACTGTCACTTGGCTGGGGTTTTGAAAAGGAACAGATAAATGGGTGTGTTTAATCAGCTTTTAATTGAAAGATCCTGGAGTGATCTTAATAAAGCAGACACATGACTGTGGGGTTTTCCCTCTTTATTTTCAGAATGCAGACCTCATTTTTACATGTGATCTAAGGCTTCATGGCCTGACCTCTCCCTTTTCATCCTTGCTTCAGATCTGCCTTTTTTTCCTTTTAATTTCCTCCTTGTCTCTTGTGCTGTCTGCCTGTCTTTTCTTATACCCCTCCTTGTCCTCATTCCGGGCCTGTACGCTGATCCTCTTTTCTACCCCAACGCCATCCAGCCTCACTTGTCTTGTTAAGGTGCTCCTTGCTCTGTCCCTTGCACATACTGAGGCCTCTGACCAAAAGGTATGCCTCCTTGGGGAGAGCACCCATTCCCTCTCTGGAAAGCCTTCCTTGGCTTCCCAGGTGAATTCTTGTTTCTGTCTATACTGTGTCCCTGTTTTTAAATAGCATTCTCTCCATATGCAGTTGCAGCTTTCTGGTGTTATTTGAATATCTTTTCCGCACTAACCTGTATGTTTCATAGGTCACTGAAAACTAACAGTGACCATCTGGCCAGTTTTCCAGCTCTTTGCCACTCACTTTCACATCATCATATGATGGTAGGAAACCAGTATCTACCCCATTTTGTTTAGTCCTAATATTGCCCTGTTTTATGCCCCCAGTAAAGCAGAAGACATGTCTGACATCTCTCTCTGCTCTATAGAAAGAGGTCATTTGCTTTCTTCCCCATTTTATCTCATGGTGGGGGCCTAAGTGAGGATAGGATTGTGAAGTAGCTGTATGTAAGGGGGTGATTGCTTTGAGAAGTAGAAAATGGTATTCATATACTTCCATGTTCAGTGAGATTATTTTTAAAAATCTATGGGCACTCTGGACATAAAAATTAGATTTAAAAAAGCTACACACAGACCCTACTTTCTGGTTGACTGTAGACAACAGTAAAACTGGTTTTGAGTCTGAAGTATAAACATACAGCTTTTTGGTGTAAGCATGGGTTATTGAGGTTAATATTCCCTTCCCTCAGGTTTCAGAAGGATCCTACCTGGTCGGAGACGGGAGACCGGTACCTTTTGAAGCTCTTTAGGGATCATCTTTTTCATCAGGTGACAGAAGCGGGTGCTCCTTGGATTGACCTCAGTCATATCATTTCTTGTCTTAACAAGGTAATCTGGGTCCAGACTTTGAAGATTATGATGCTGTAATCTCCAGTTTGTAGAGCTGCATCTTGTACAAATACTGAGAGACATAAGGAATTACATCTCACTCTGCTGTAGTATACAGGGCATGTTAGTCATAATAATTAGCTGCTCCCACTTAAGTAGCAGTTTCTAGAATGGAAGTATTTTTTAAAATCTGCATGAATAATTTCAGAATTTTTCATGGTGGATCTTTTTGTTGTGATCAAATGTCACAAAATGATTGCCTCTTCTCCCCCAACCCACCCCCACTGTATTTGATTTACCAGGTGTAGTTTGTTTCAACGTATGAGGCCATGAGTGGGAAAGACGAAAATACTTTGGCGTTTAAATATCTTTAAGAGTTGAATTCCTTTCTTTGCAGTTGTGAGTCACGTTGAGTACTCTCAGCTCAGGGTATCAGTCAAGTGTTAAAAGTGAGAGCACAGTGCCGAGCATGCCAGCAGAGCCTGCTGTGATAAATGGGGGGTCGGTGGTTAGATGAACCATGTTGGTAGAGGCTTGTCATAAGTTTATTTAAGAGGCAAGCCTTATGTTTTAGAGAGGACTAGGAGAGATGGGATTTACAAAGGAAGGGAGGAATGCATTTTCGTCGTGAACTACTTGTAATCACCGGGAGAAATGGGTCTCCAGAGGTAAATCCTTGCCTTTGTTTAGGTTTGTATGTGAAACAGGGGTTGACTGCCTGTGGCCTGTGGACCAAATCCTTTGCCTGTTTTTAGACAACCTACAAGCTAAGAATTTTTTCTCACATTTTAAAAAGATTGCAAAAACAACAACAGCTAACACTATGAAACAGAGGCTTGTATATGGCCCTGAAATTGAAAGCATTTACTTTCTGGCCCTTTTCTGCTGACCTCTGGTCTAAGCTATCCCTAAATTTCAATGATTAGAGCAGAAACTAGCCACTGTGGCCCATGATTTAGATCTGTTGGTTATAGTGTGCTCACCCTCCAGCTAAAATGGGTTTTATTTTTGCCATGTTTGAATTACCTTAAAACTCTTTGGAGAGTATTGCCAGTAACCTACATTAAGACAGAACAAGATTGTATGTATAATTTAGCTAATCTGGTACGATTTATATATTTGTTTGTCCTTTTTCTTTCGGAGAAAACATTTTTTCTTAAGCACCAAGTGGAGAATAATGCTGCCAGATTTTAAAAAACAGTCTATAGTATCAAAGCTGCTGCTGCTGCTAAGTCACTTTGGTCGTGTCCGACTCTGTGAAACCCCATAGACGGCAGCCCACAAGGCTCCCCCATCACTGGGATTCTCCAGGCAAGAAAACTGGAGTGGGTTACCATTTCCTTCTCCAATGCATGAAAGTGAAAAGTGAAAGTGAAGTCGCTCAGTCGTGTCCGACTCTTAGCGACCCCATGGACTGCAGCCCACCAGGCTCCTCCATCCATGGGATTTTCCAGGCAAGAGTACTGGAGTGGGGTGCCATTGCCTTCTTTGAGTATCAAAGCACCAGTGTGTAAAAATACGTAAAACTGGAGTAAATACTGACAGGGAGAGCCTGTGGAATAAGCCATGGACAGACATTGTAGATGAAGATTACTTACTAAGTATTAGGATAACTGAAGCTTTGGAAAAAATTCTGTTTCATTTCATAAAATAACTGGGAGTAAATAACTCAGAGTAAAATAGGAGTAAATAAGTGTATCCTAAATCTGAAAATGTGACAATTTTTTGTTTAGAAAGAGTGTAATAAATTAAAAGGGATGGATGGTCATTTTGGTGATACAAAAATTAAATTTTTACATAGATTATTTTGGTGGAAATGAAAGAAATTAGATGGTAAAATGATTTGAAAGGCTATTGTCTTCAGAATTAGTGTTAAACATTTTAATGAATTAATGAAAAGGGAAGGAAAAAAGTACATTGAAAACTAACAAAAGTAAAGTGAAAATACTAACAGGAGAAGTTATTTGATGGAATCAGGATTCTTACTAATGCTTTATAAAGGCCTCATTGAAATATTATTGCCAAATCCTGATAGATAAAGATGTGATGATGATCATATACGGGCTTTCACAGAAGTGGAAATAACAGAAGTAAACACATGAAAACATTTGGTAATGTTAGTTAAAAAAAACATTAAAAAAGGTAAAATAGCAAGGCACTGATTTGATGTGGTGTTACTGGTAAATTGGTACAGATCATAGATTGGTGCTGTTCGATGTCCTTTGGAAAGCAATTTGGCTGTATGTATTAAGCTATAAAATTCCTCAGACTTCTTGATTCCGTCTCTCCTAGGGAAGTAATTCTACAGAAGAGAAAAATTAAGTAGCCAAATAATGTTCATTGCACTGTAATTCATGACGCCAAAAGACTGGAAGATATTGGGGGAATAATTGAAGTCTGCATTTTATGGAGTATCAACTGGATGTAAAGTATTGCACTCACGTGTTAAGTGTGAAAGACAGGCAGCAACATAGGGCAAGGTTTTTAAAAAACACACCTGAGTTGAAAAGTATAATAGTGATGTAGAATATTTATGATTATCTAGAGGGGGATGTGACGCAATTTAAAAAAATTTCATGTATCGCTGTTGCACATGTTGTCCTAAAATAGGCTTGCACTTCACTTTTTGTGTGTCTGTCTGTTTCAGTTAGATGCTGGTGTGCCAGAAAAAATAAGCCTCATTTCCAGAGACGAGAAGAGTGTACTTGTGGTGACTTACAGTGACTTAAAGCGATGCTTTGAAAATACTTTCCAAGAACTGATTGCAGCTGCGAATGGTCAGTTGTAGTATTTGCTTAAAAAAAAAATAGGCGGGATATGGCCAAGGAGCTTAACCAGTAGCAAATTGCACTACGGCTGAACTGTTCTCATCCTCTCATCTCACGTCGGGGAAGCCGCGGAAGATGAGCAGAGCTGCTTGCACTTGGGTCAGGTGCGCTGTTACTTGAAAGAAAGAATGTCTCCCTCAGCCCCAAGCTGTGACTGCCGGCGGGGCCACACCTGTGAAGAAATTAATTTAGATCAAGGAGCACCATTGGTGAATGATGTTCCAGCTTTTGTTTATTTTTTTCCCCCCACTTGTATATGCACTAATTTTAATTTTTTAAAGACTTTTTTCTGATCTTTGAACTTTTGCCATGTTGTATACTTATTAAGGGAAACTATTTGCAAGGACACTTTTGGGAAACCATGCTGGGCAGCATTTTTGTTCACTTGAGGGGTGCAGCATTTGCTGTTTTTGGGGGAGGGGTTGCCCTGAATAACAAAACGGACCAGGTCAGTGATTTCATGGAAGTACAGTATAGTGCATAGTTTTGTAAGAGTATTGTATGCAAGTTCTGTATGCCACCCACTGTTTGTTCAGATTTTTTGTTTTGTTTTTAAGAACACAGAAAAATATCAGTGAATTGTTGGGCATGAATTCCCCTCTCAGCTGATTTAAATCCTTTCTGAATGAGGATAGACAGTCACTGAAGGAGCATACAGAACTCTTCGCTCCAGATTCAACCAGGGCCTTTTTTTAAAAAAAAAAAAAAAAAAAGGTGTTCCCCTGCTAATCAGATACATTTACCTTTATGCCATTTTTTTTTAATAGAAAAAAACATGAAGAAATTGTGTTAAAGGCCTGAAGGTCAGGAGTCTGTTGCTTTAGGTTCTTTCCAGTTTGCTTTTTTTGTATAAAGTTCTGTTCTTTGAACCACAGCTTTACTATGGTACTTTACACTGGACACAGATGCAGAGACACTGTTCAGAAGACAAACTGCACACAGCAGTGGTCTGGCGTCGGCGTCGAGAGCTTTCTGAAGTCTTACAGCCTGGATCTGGAAGGATCACAGTCTGCTGTGCCTTTGCAGTCACTGCTTAGCCCAAAGTCATAGTGCTTTTGATAAGAATAACTCTGTGGGATATTCCTGAGTCAGTCAATCTCAAAAGTTTGGAATTTTACTCCTCTTAACTTTCTTAACATTTGGACGTGCAGTTGTCGCCAAACTTGGGTATTCATGGAATTTCTAGTCAATGAAATACCTGTACTTAGATACTGAAGACTGCCAAATACATAGGAATTTTCTTTCATAAAAACCAGTAATGAAGACTCTTATCTCCTTTCCCAGCACTGAATGTTTTACTAGCACTGGGTGCTCACCACACAACGATGAAGAAATGTGGAAACTCAGAAGGTCGAGAGGGACTTCCAGGCACTTGCAACTGATGTGACAGTCTTCAATTTTAATAACTATTCATATTTGTAGTTTTCAGAGAAGTTTTTAATATTTCTCTGTCCACTTTTTATAAGCTTTAAAATGATTTTCTCTGCCTTGAGATTTGCATCAAGAAAAAGCACCTCTTCACCCAAAAGCTTTGAAGACTAGAGACATGCTTTACATGTTTTAACAAGTGTGTTTGAGTCCATGTTTGGTAGCATCAGTTGTTGAGTTTAAAAGGAAATCAATTATTGCATTTGATCAGGATGGATTTTAAAAAGAACATAATGTTCACTATTCAAAGGATAATTAACATTTGCCACCATAATGTTCTTTTCTTATGTAAAAGGAACAAGAACTTGGAGACATTAACACGCAAAGGTCTTTTATCATTATTAGCTCATGTATTTGAGGAAGAGCAGCTGTCTTTTTATATGTTTTTTGACAAATCATATTGTAATTCTTTTGTACAAAAAAGAACTACTTGTATTCTAGAAGAAATATGAAATGCTTAATTTATAAGCGGGCTGGAGATTTTTTCCAATATTGTTTTCTTTGAAAATGAAAGGGGATCATCTACTTTAGTTTTGGGGTCTGGGAACTTTTTGAAAATTTAATTTGTGGACCAATGTTATGTGAAAGCTAAGGAAGGGCAGGGGTAAAATAGGGCTTGATATTCTCATTCTGTACAGACCAGCAAACTTCCCTCTGCAAGGCAGGCTCAAATCACAAACCCAAGAGTGTTTGCGACATAAAATGCTAGTTTGCTTCAGCCCCTAGTAACCTCAGGACTTGGTTTGAATATAAAAGGTAGACAACTGATATGTTTTCATGAGTAAATATTGTCACCCAGAAAATAGTTGATGTCAGGTAAATGTATTTTTTTTAAGCTTTGTTTTATATTTATTTTTCATTTAGTTTTTATTGGGAAAGGTTTTCAATAGCACTCTTATTAGTTCTGCTTAGGTGTTTTTTTGGGGAGCCCTCTTTTCCATAGTGTAATTCCACTTAAGAGGTTGTCTAAAAGTTAGTCTTTTTAATTCATAGGAAGATTTTAATATCTGAAAGTACTCAATTTAAGGATGTAAACTTCCCACACCTTCCTGTTATGACAGATATAAAAGCACAGAAAGGACAACCCTTGAAATCATGTAACGTTGGTCATTTCAGCTTTTTTTACCTATTTTAAATTCTGTCAATGCGTTTACTTCATTGTAAATATTTTTGAGGGCACCTTTGTGTTTTTGCCTTCGACCTTGGTTCTGTGATTTGGATGTCAACAACTTCCCTGAAAAGCACCAGTGTGTTAAGTTCTAATGTCATGACCCCGGTCTGGGTTATTTCATCTTTAATCCTGTTTTCAGTCTCTATGTGTACAGCAGTATTTTTAATAAAGAATTACAGAGAGAACATTGTCCTTTCCCCCCCCATTTTTGGTACCAGTGCATTCAACAAGATGATGTTTGTCTTAATGATCAGGACTTAAAAGGCTGAATATTTCATATGTGTTTTGGAGGAATTTTTGGTCTTTGGATAAAATGGTGGCAGATTTATTTACCAAGTATCTGTTAAATGTTTAACTTAGACCTGTTCTAGGCACTAAAAATGCAGATATGAGTATTTGTTATTTACAGAATGTATAGTTACACCCAAACATTTCTAAATAGTACATGGCAAATGATGTAGTTCAGGGGAGAGGACCTACTTCGGTGAAAGGAATGACACCTAGCTCGTCATTGATTCAGACTCAGTCTACTGTGTAGATGAAGGTGCCCTGCCCCCCACGCCCTCCAAAAACATCATATAAGGGTAGAGAATGAAAATATAGCAAAATGTTAATACTCATCAAAACTAGATACTTTGGGTTCAGACCCCTGCAGTAAAGTGAGTTGCATGCATTTTTTGGTTTTCCCATGCATATAAAAGTTACATTTACACTATCAATAGCATTATGTCCAGAAAAGTGTATATACCTTGATTTAAAAATCTTGCTAGCCATCATCTGAGTCTTCAGCAAGTTGTAGTCTTTTTGCAGTAGTAACAGCAGAGATTCCTGATAGCTATAACAAATACAGTAAGAATGAAAAAATTTGAAGCACTAAGAGAATTACCAACACGAGCCAAGAAGTGAGCAACTGCTGTTGAAAAATGGTGCCTTTAGACTTAATTTGATGCAAAGTTGCCACACAAACTTCCAGTTTGTAGAAAACACAGTAACTATGAGGCCTGTCTGTACTTTATTGAGTGCCTATTATCATATTATTGACTAAAGATGTATTAATATGTCTTTTGTTACTTAGATGTTATTGACCAGAGACATAGCAATACTTTTTTTTTTGGAAGACAGTGATGCAATTAACACTGTGCGAAGTTGTCAGAGCTTGAAATCGATCCAGGATTCGTTATACAACTTAGGATTGCCATCATTCACATGTTGTTCCATTAGGTTTTTGTTCCAGTCTTGTGTGTATCATAAACAGAAACTTCTCAAAAATGGTGCATCAAGAAATTTTGAGTGAAAAACTTTTTGGTGAACTTTACACAGACATTTTCTCTGATAGGCCGAGCGATATATATATACTGTTGTCCTCAGAATATAGTTCTGATTCAGATGATGTGAACATCACAGCAACAAAAAGACAAAAAGCCTTAGTGATTGATTCTGATACAGAAAGTGGACATGAGACTCACCGGTGCTGGGGGATGCATTCTCCTTTGCTTCTGCTGAAGAGTAGATTGAAGACAATGTTTCACGAAAATTAGAAGACTTTACAGGTGTGTCAGGTGTTCATGTATTGAATGTAGTAACCCTCAAAGTGTTAATGAAATAACAATGAATTTTGGGCCCAGTCAGAATAAAAATTGTCTGCCACAGCTGTTAGTATCTGCAGAAAGCCCCCAGTCAGTAAAGAGTTAATGCCAGGCATTGCTCTAGGAACTGACAGAATCCTGACCACAACAAGTATTTGTGCTCTTGTTGCCCAGTTGTGT
This sequence comes from Antilocapra americana, assembly GCA_007570785.1. Taxonomy (NCBI): domain Eukaryota; kingdom Metazoa; phylum Chordata; class Mammalia; order Artiodactyla; family Antilocapridae; genus Antilocapra; species Antilocapra americana. Next base: position 33,728,720 of record ML663566.1, read on the forward strand.
CCGATTCTTTGTGACGCCATGGACTGGCCCGCCAGACTCCTCTGTCCACGGGATTCTCCAGGCAAGAATACTGGAGTGGGTTGCCATTTCCTTCTCCAGGGGATCTTCTGACCCAGGGATTGAACCTTGGTCTCCTGCATTGCAGCCACCAGGGAAGCTGCCATATAGTAGTTAAGAGGTAATAGTGATTATGTGATTGACTAACACATAAGTGATTAAGTAACATAAAGGATGTGGATCAAGTTGCCAGGTTGAGCAAATTAAAACAACACCAAGTTAGCCTCAGAGTTGTGCAGTGTCACTTCTGCCACATACTGTTGCTTACTGGAGAACTGGCAGAGCCAGGGCTGGGAAAGGGGCAAGAACACTGCTGAGGTTCACATGGGATGGGAGAGTGTTGAGGCTTAGTGTCACGAGCACATGCCATCAATTTAGCATTCGCGTGAGAGTTTGGGGAGAGATCTGGTATATAAGTGTAATTTGCATGTTGTTATCCCATAGATGTCATTGCAAGTCTTGAGGTTGGTTAGATCATGAAGAGAATTAGTATGGGCTTAGAAGAGCAAAGGTCCGGGGCAGTGCCCTGGGATCTCTGGAACACTATCCACAGATCAGACAAAACCAATATAAGATAGAAATGGCCTGTGAGTTGGTGGCGGGGTGGGGGCGGAATCTGGCAAATTCAGGAATCAAGGTGTTGATAAGTCGAGAAAGATTGAGACTGAAAAGGGCCGTTGGGTTTAGCAACATGGCATTGTGGATGATCTTGTCAAGAACATCTCCATTCAGTGAGAGAGAGAGCTTGGCTCAAGTGGGAGGAAAGAGACCAGAAACAAGAAGTATAAGCTCTCTTTGAAGGAATCGTGACAAATCGTGAAGAGGAGTAGAGAAATGGGGTGGTAGCTGGAGAGGAAAGTAGGGATGGTTAGGATTAGGGTGTTTGGTTTTGCAAGATGAGAGAGGTACTAGTGTGTTCATATCCAGTGGGAAGGGGGGTAGTGGGCAGGAGTGGGGATGGTGAGGTGCTGGCACAGTGCCTTTGAGTTGAGTGTGGTGGGGGGCTGAGTACACCAGCGGGTGTTCTGAGTCAGTGTGTGGGTGCAGATGCTGCTAGGTGGGCAAATGTCACCAGGGATTTTGAAGTTCTCATGATTCCTTCAGTTTTCCCATTAATGTGAAGGGTAAAACTGATGGTACCTATCACGTTGGGTTGTTGTGAAAATTAAATGCTTTTTCCTCATTTTTTTTTCAGCACTTGGAATAGTTGCTGGCACAAAAAATTCACTTGCTGTGTTAGAATCTGAGCCTAAGCCTTTACCCTTTTTAAAATTGATTTTTCTTTCGTGAAAAGTTGTAGTCAAATCTTTTTTTTCCTTCTGAATATCTTTTATTGAAGAATAGCTTACAAACACAGGTTTGCAAGTAAGTGGACAGCTCACTGAGTGATCACAAAATGAGTGCACCTACTATGCCACCCAGATCAAGAAATAGAATCTTCTTTGTGGTATCTAATTGGTTTGGAGGTTGGTTTGTTTTGTTTTCTCTTAGATGTCTTGAGTTTAGAAAACAGAATGCTTGTTTGGGACCCAGGATATTTTTGAAATGTTTCCTGGCCTTTGGAACCCAAAGGTTTGATAACATGTTTAACATTGAAGGGTTCCGTAAACATTACTGGGCCATCCTTCTGCTGGAGGAAAGAAAAAAAAACTATTCCCAAATGTACTGTAAATTTCTAAAGTCATGAGAAAACTTCTGAACTATGACATAACACCAATTCCTTGAGCATTCTTCAAATCTTCTTGCCTAAATGAGTGACTTCTGTGTCAAGAAAACCAGTAATATTTTAAAAGGATTTCAGATTCTCAAAATGCTTCTTGCCCTCTTTGACTAATTGAGATTAGTCATTTATCCCCTTTTCTTGGTTTTATCCTGAAGAAAGTAGGCTTGTTTTCTCAGAAACTATTTCTCCAATCTGGTTTGCTCGTGGTGGTATTAGGAAGGTGATGGTGTGAGCGCTTTCTAAGACAATGTGGGGGTTGCTTACTCTATGTCTCTTAGTGATTCTCTTTTTTCTTTTTCTACGATGTAACCCACAAAACAAAGTTGAGTACTTAGCTAATGTTCCTTTCTTATGGAAATTCTTGTGTTTCTGGCTTTTGCCTATTCTGTATGCTTTTCTGCACACAACCTCTAATACACACACACAGTTCAGTTCAGTTGCTCAGTTGTGTCTGACTCTGCGACGCCATGGACTGCAACACACCAGGCCTCCCTGTCCATCACCAACTCCTGGAGTTTACTCAAACTCATGTCCATTGAGTCAGTGATGCCATCCAACCATCTCATCCTCTCTTGTCCCCTTCTCCTCCTGCCTTCAATCTCTCCCAGCATCAGGGTCTTTTCCAGTGAGTCAGTTCTTCGCATCAGGTGGCCAAAGTATTGAAGTTTCAGCTTCAGCATCAGTCCTTCCAGTGAATATTCAGGACTGATTTCCTTTAGGATGGACTGGTTGGATCTCCTTGCTGTCCAAGGGACTCTCAAGAGTCTTCTCCAACACCACAGTTCAAAAGCATCAGTTCTTTGGTGCTCAGCTTTATTGTCCAACTCTCACATCCATACATGACTACTGGAAAAACCATAGTTTTGACTAGATGGACCTTTGTTCCAAAGTAATGTCTGCTTTTTAACATGCTGTCTAGGTTGGCCATAATTTTTCTTCCAAGGAGCATGCGTCTTTTACAAACACATTCTTCATTATGGTAATGTTAGTGTTTGGGAAAGCCTGCCTGATTTTTAATTGATCTATAGCCAGCACTCACCCTTAGTCTGTACATTTTACTTGTGATCATGTTTGATCTGTAGCCAGCACTCACCCTTAGTCTGTACATTTTACTTGTGATCATGTTCACTTGAGATTTTTTTTAAAAAAATTTTTATTGGAGTATAGTTGCTTTATGTGTCCTATTAGTTTCTGCTGTACAACAAAGTGAATCAGCTACACATACACACACACACACACACATCTCTTTTTCCTCTGGAGAGGGCATGGCAACCCACTCCAGTATTCTTGCCTGGAGAATCCCACGGACAGAGGAGCCTGGTGGGATACAGTCCACGGGATCACAAAGAGTCAGACACGACTGAGTGACTCAGCACAGCATACACAGATCTCTTTTATGGATCTCCTTCCCATTTAGGTCATCACAGAATGCTAGGCAGAGTCCCCTGTGCTCTACAGTAGGTTCTCATTAATTCTCTAATGTGTAGTATCAATAGTGTGTATATGTCAATCCCAGTCACCCAGTTCATCCCCACCCCTCCTTCCCGCCTTGGTGTCCATACATTTCTTCCCTATGTTTGTGTGTCTATTTCTGTTTTGCAAACAACTGCATCTGTACAATTTTTCTAGATTTTGTTGTTCTGTTTGCATGTCTTGATCGTTAATACAGCCACTTGGTGGGCTGATGGATGATCTGTTCCTGTCTTGAGCTACACTTCTCTTCCTTGTGCTGGTTTAGCAATGGGTATTTCTCCAATAACACCTGCCCCCCCTCAACATCACCAAGAAAACCAAGACCCCTTTTTAAATTTTTATACAAAATCGAAAATATATGGATGTTTTTGTAAGTTAATTTTATTATATGAAGATAACATACAAAATACATTCATAGTGACTAGAGATGTAGGACAAAATTCTGTCTCACTTATAATCTGCAGCATATATTCTTGGTTTGTATAAAAGTAACTTTAAAATTCCAGTTTCCTTAAATAGTTCTGCACAACACACACACACAAATATACATATAGTTACCACCACTGTCAGTCAAAGGCATGCTCCTTTAATCAGTTAAAAGAGGCCAACAAGTGTTTTTTTTCCCGTTTGACATTTGAAGGTAGCCTTATCAGGATTTTGAACACACTTGCTCCTCAGGTCTGAGCGTCATTCTGAGAATAACTAGAGACAAGCTTGTGCGTGGTTCCAGTCCCCTCCCACCCACCATGCTCGAGTTACGTGATCTCACAAGTCCTGGAAAGGGGGTCCTTGTCCCCTAATTTTTCATGCCAACCATTTTTGTCTAAATTGACAAATGGGTCTAATAATACCATCGATTCATTAGTGATTTAATTTTCTGTGCTGCTTCAGGGCACCTACCTATGACAAGCCCTTTCCCATTGGAGACCATCTTTCCTCCTGGTTTCCAGTTTTCATTCTATGTTGAGACCTCAGATGGAGCTGGACTGCTGGACAGGGTCTCTGATCCCACTGAGTCTCTGAGGAAGCCAGATTAACACAGTCTGAAGGGTTCTTTGTCTTTTGGAAAGATGGTATTACTAAGGCCTCTTAAAGATGAACTTATTACTGAAATCAAGACGTATATGTATAGCTAATGTTTTTCTTTGTTTTCCCTAATTGCTGGATCCTCAACTGACTTGAAAAAACCAGAAACTTAATTTCAAGCTTCTAATATTTTGCCTGTTTAACCTCCTCCCAGTTACCTGATTGCTCCTCTTGCCAGTGGTCGCAGGTGCTCTTGTGCTTGTAAAGAAGAGGAAGAGCAAGGCTCTCCCCACCTTTGGTCCCTGGTCCCATGCTGTCTGGACTCGGCTCTTGGTGGAGACTGGCCGGAGGCTCCTCCAGCAGAGGCCCCCTCCCACCATCACCCTGGGAGCAGCCGTCTGGCTGGGGACAAGCCAACTCTCCCATCTCTTCACACCAAGAGCCTTGAAACGAGACTGTGACCCCACCCCCACCCCCCACCCAGGGCAGAATGTCCAGGCCTATCTATCACTTTTGTCTCAGGTTCTAGGGTTACATCACCTGCATCAAGGTAAGCATCCTTCTCTCCACCAGGAGTGGTGATTCCCTGTGGCCTGCCCAGCCCTGACTGGCCCCAGAAGGTAGGCACACATCCTAAACACACAGCATCACGCAGAGATGGTGGTGGACCCAGGGCCTCTCGGTCCTGAGAAGTGGGTGCCCCTTTGTACCCTGTCCCTATTTCGGTCCCAACTCAGACCTGAGGCAGGGCCCAAAGTAGATGAAAAGAGGCTTTTCTCTTACTGACGGCTCATTAACTAATATCCTGAGTCCCAGTTCTAGAAACATCTTGCATAAATCACACACCACCTTTTTCCTCAAGGAGCATAAAGTGCTTCATAGACATTGGTTAATGCTCTTCTGTCCAGGAGACGAGCGTGAGAGAGTTGGGGTCCCCACTGAATAAGAAGGACATGTGGCTGACTTCCTGTCTTCCAGTCCCCTCGGGTTCAGGCAGTTGGTCTGGTGCAGAGAGGGGGTTTTCACTCCGCCTTCCCTTTTTCTCCATCTAGCCTAGTTTGGGTCTAGAGAAAACCTCCACAAAACTGTTGCCCTTCTCCTCAGCTTTCTTTGATTACTAACTGAAACAGGTTAGAACAAAGAAGTGAGTTAAGTGGACTATATATGAATACTCAGAAGCTGACGTTATCTGTGAAAACGTGGCTTTAAGCCTAAGAGGTGACCTAAGAGGTAACAGACCAGACTCACTGGGGTGAGCCCACCTAAGGTTTTACAATCTGCTTGATAGTTCCAAAATTATGTTTGGCTTTTTTTTTTTAACCTCCCATCACCGCTCCGTCCTGTCTGCTCCCTGGATGGATTCTCCAAGGTGGACCCGGTGGCATTGTCCCCTACCCATTCCCTCCCCGCCCCTGACCTGTGTGCTCTCCCCATCCCTACTCCCCCCAACATACAGAGCCTGCTGGAGACCCCAGAACCACTCCTTTGAGCACCAGTCTTGCCGGCCTACAGAGTCCGAGCTGCAGTGACAGGTGACAGCGTGTGTCTTGAGCCGCCTGGAGGCCTTGGGGTCTCCGGGGTTGGGGGAGAGGCAAGTCCAGGGCAGGGTCAGATTTCTCTTCCCTGCTGAGTCCTGCGAGGGTGAGGGTCGGCAGTGGCACTCTTTGTCACTATTCCTCTATCTGGGGTTACATTCTTGTTAGTCAAAAGAGACAAAAGCACTATTAAAAAAAAATCACAATAAAAAGCAGCTGGCTCCTGTGGAAAGGAAAAGGTGTTGGTTTCTATACGCATAATACTGGCAAAAGCTAGTTTTCTGGGGGGTATAAATACACATGTGGTTCTAGAAAGAAGGCTGTGCAGAATCGGGCTTTAGACTGGTGGGGTTGAGTACAGGACCACAGAGTTGTAGTCGGGGGGAGGTGAGCAGCAGGAAATCTTCCTCTCCAGCTCCGAGTGGTCATAGGTGAATCTGCGGTGGCCTGTGCCCAGGTGCCCACAGCTGGCGTGGCAGAACATGGGTCTGCTGAGGTCAGAAAGGCCTGACTCCTTACTCTTACTGGTTACTCTCAAGCTAAAGACAGAAAAGAAAGAAAAAAAAATCAATTGTACAAAATGGATTTCTTGGAAACACTGAAGTCCACTCTTTAGTGGGCCGTTTATTCAAGCCCAGAGGGTTCCCTGGTCGGTAAAGAATCTCCTTGCAATGTGGGAGGCCCGAGTTCGATCCCTGAGACATGAAGACCCCCCGGAGAAGGAAATGGCAACCCACTCCAGTATTCTTGCCTGGAAAATCCCTTGGACACAGGAGCCTGGTGGGCTACAGCCCATGGGATCTCAAAGAGTTGGAGTCGGCTAGCAGACTAACACTTGTTCAAACCCATTGAGAGTGAATGTCTGTTGAGTCCCACCTCGAACTAGGCTGGGGTTTCTGGAGCTGCCCATGGCCTCTCCCCCACCAGCTGGGGGTCAGTCCACTGGCTGGGGGCGGAGGGTGGGATTAGTTAGAACAAATCCAGAATTCCTGGTGGAAAACATCTCCCCGGCTTGGGTCCAGTGCTCCCCTCCACGGGTCGGTTAGCACCTGGGATTGGCTAAAAGATGCTGAACCTGTGAACAGCATCTTCTAAGGGGAGAGCTGCGATTAAAATAGAGGAACCTGAGAGGAGGCACCTCCTGCATCACCTGAGTGGGCCCTGAATGCAATCCCACGTGTCCGGGCGGGGGCGTCACAGCACCCGCAGGAGGAGCGGGGGCATCTGGGCTGGGGGAGGCATTGGCCGGGAAGTCCTGGCAGGGAGAAGGCCTCATGGCGGGGTACAGCCTTGCCAACATCTCGTTCTGGGACGTCCAGCCTCCGGAACTGCAAGAGGATCCATTTCTCCCCTTCTGAGCCACCGACCTCATGCAAGGTTGTTGCAGCCGCAGCGACGCCTAGGACGTGCCACAGAAACTTCGGGCATTTCTCCCTCTCAAGTCTGTGCTCCAGAGGAGAGAAGCATTCGGTTTGGTTCGGTTCGGTTCTGGGCAGTGTGTTGCTGGCCAGGGTGAAAAGAATGGCTTCTGGGTTGGATCCACGTGGGGCAGGGAGCTGGTCTGGTCCTTCGTGTTTGATGGTTTCAGCAGCGCGGGTGGGAATGAGAAACCCGCGTGCCACTGGCTGTTTGGCTCGGGATTGGCGCACCCGGCCTTTGAGCCATGTTCTGTATGTTGGTCTCGGAGTGGAGGAGGCAATGGATGTCTTTCATTTCCTTCCCACAAAGGTTCTGGAAGTGTTTCGAGGCAGGGAACAAGAACACGTGGGCCCCGCTTCCCCGCCTCACTCGGTGTCCTGTGACCTGCCCCGGACTGGGCTCAGGGTCCCTGGGTGCCCGCGGAGAGGACACGGGCACAGGTGTTCGCCAGGAAGCGTCCTAGCCCTCCAGTCCTCTGTGGTTGATGAGCTGGGGCCCCACCACTCAGAGGTGTCTGCGGACACCCTTTGGTTTACATCAGGGTCTGCAAACTAGCCTGGAGCTGGCCACCTGTTTGGTTTGTTTTAAAACAATAATTTTGTTGACATGTTTGCATATTGTACAATTCACCTATTTAAAGTGTACAAGTCAATGGTTTTTAATATATTCACAGGTGGCTATCCTGGGCACTTCATATGAATGGAATCATACAACTGGCTCCTCTCACTTAATTCAAGGTTCATCTGTGTTGTAGCTGCCTATCAGTACCTTGTACTTTTGATTGACAAATATTCTCTTGTACGGATATATGCATTTTATTTATCCATTCACAAACTGATAGACACTAGAGTTGTTTCTACTTTTGGGTCTTATGAACAATGCTGCTATGAATATTTACATATATATATATATATACGGGATATATATATACCTACAGAGTTGCATTGCTGGCTCACAGAGTAACTCTATTTAACCGTCTGAGGAACTGCTAGACTTTTCCAAAGTGGCTGCAGTATTTCATGTTCCCACCGCCAAGCATCCAGGGTTCTAATTTCTCCATGTCCTCACCAACATTGACTCTGGTTAGGGAGGACCAGAGTTCTAGAACGATGTCTCTGGTTCAGACCATCCTGGTGAGGGTGAAGAGGTGTCTCATGTGATTTGCATTGCCCTGATGTCTAATGAGGTGAAGCTTATTTTCACGTGTTCCCTGGCCGAGGCCACCGGCTCTTGTGAGTATGGTTGACTGGACACAGCTGCATTTTATTGCTCGTCTATCAGCTGCTTTTATAAGTGGCAGACGTGAGCGGTTGTCACCGTCTGGCCCCTTCTGGTCTGCATTCAGTAGAAAAACCATCTAAGTCAAGTTTCGTACAATAGAAACTTCTCAGCAGTCAGAATTTAGACTGTAAAAAAACACATTCAGAACATACTTTTCTGAAAACACTTAAATCTGAACACAGCACCAAACTATACAAATGCAGAATGAAAACAGCATTTCAACTCCACCAAAAGTATTGATCATGAAAGATGTAAAAAGTCACCTGACTTCACTAGGCACGGTTCCCTTTTTAAACAGGTCCACCCCCAAAGTACTCTTATTCTCCTAGCCCTTCAACTATATGGAAAACACAGGGTGCTTGAGAGTTTGAGGAAATGAGAAGGTAGCACTCCACCTGTGTTGTGGAGGAACGGAAGACTTTGTTCAATTTTTAAATCTTATTTCCTGGTCCTTTGCTTACCAAAGGAGGCCCAACTTCTCCCAAGTGTTTTGGGAACTCTTGTTTAAATAAACACAAGTGAAAAGACAGGGGGAAAAGGTCTGCAGATCCCTGATTGAGATAAAAGAGGGGCATAAGGTTCTGTGTGGGGGGAGGGTCAAGGGCAGATGTTTGAACCGGGAAGGGAAGGCAGATCTGGTGGGACTTGCCCTGTCCAGCGATGTCCCTGGGCAGAGAGGATCACGGCGAGGAGTGGGCCTGTGCAGAGTCCAGCGAGAGCCCTCATAGTTCTGACAGCGTTGTCACTGGATGCGGGGTGGAGGCAGGAGAGGGGGATCTAATAGGAAATGAGCCTTCATTTGGAAGAGCTGGGGTCTCAGGATGGCGTGTCTTAGGACTAGACGACTGTCCCAGGGCCCTTCTGGTGCCCTCACTGTGGGCCCTGGGCAGGTGGGGGGTGGGGTAATGGGTGTGCATTCTCTCCCTGCCCCCTTGGAAAGGTCTCTGGTCTGGACTGTACACTGTTCACAGTTGAGGACGTCCGGCTCCTTTCAGCTGAAAGACTGTGCTTCATGTGCTTGGACTGCCTTCTTTGCTGGAATGTTCTGTCTTCTCTCAAATCCCATTCTTCCTTTCCAGAGCATGGTGCTCAGGTGTCTGTTTTTTTCTGTTTTCTTTTTCTTTTTTTAATGATTTTTTTAAAAATTTATTTATTTTTAATGGAAGGATAATTGCTTTACAGGATTGTGCTGGTTTCTACCAAACATCAACATGAATCAGCCATAGGTTTACTCATGTCGCCTCTCACTTGAACATCCCTCCCACCTCCCTCCCCATCCTACCTCTCTGGGTTGTCACAGAGCCCCGGTGTGAGTTTCCTGAGTCATACAGCAAATTCCCATTGGCTATCTATTTTATATACGGTAATGTATGTTTCCACATTACTCTCTCCATACCTCCCACTCTCTCCTTCCTCCCCTGACCCCAGCCACATCCATATATCTGCTTTTATGCCCTCTTTCCTGTCCTTCCAGGGAAAAGCGCTTTCTGCACGGCCTGGACATTGTAGTTTAGGAGGGCAGATAGCCCTCAAGTATGGCCATGAAACCCTCCTCCTGGGCATCGTCCCTCTTGTCCCTCCAGAAAGGGAGCAAAGCCCCGCGCCCCCACTTCCTTACTCACTTCAGTGAGGCCTTGGGTTTGCTCTCTGCCCAGGTGAAGCGCTTCAGCAAGGGGGAGGCCAGCAGGGCGCCACTATCCAGCTGGTAATCCTACAGGGAAGAAGGGAAAGTTACAGCTCCTGCTTGAGCCAGAGGTGCCCGTGACATTGGGATGCGTGTCTGAGATCACTCCAGCATCTGGCCTCCCTGCCTGTGAGGACAGAGCACTCTCTCCATACTGGCCAGTCTAAACCTTGTCAATTACAAGAGGCCCCTATGTCCAGTGACTCAGAGACCCTTCTTCCTGCAGGTGAAGAAAGCAAATATAATCAAAATGGAAAATTGCAGGTAACAGGTGAGCATTTTTTGTAGTCAACTTTTATGCTATTTTATGTAAACTATTGCTTAAATATGTTAAAGCTAATTGGGCAGATGACTTGGCAGTGATATGTAAAGATTCCCTGGTGGCTCAGATGATAAAGAATCTGCCTGCAATGCAGGAGACCCAGGTTTGATCCCTGGGTTGGGAAGATCCCCTGGAAAATGGAATGGCAACCCACTCTAGTATTCTTGTCTGGAGCATCCCCATGGACAGAGGAGCCTGGTGGGCTACAGTCCACGGCGTCACAAAGAGTCAGACACAACTGAGAGAGAAATAATAAAGACATGGTTTAATTTTCTTCCTTGAAGATTCTATGGAGTTTTGAGTTACCGTGATATTTAATGGTTTGCCTTGGAGATGAACAGAGATCATTCTGTTGTTTTTGAGACTGCATCCAAGTACTGCATTTTGGACTCTTTTGTTGACTATGGTGGCTACTCCATTTCTTCTAAGGGATTATAGCCCACAGTAGTAGATATAATCTTTGTTAAATTCACCCATTCCAGTTCACTTTAGTTTGCTGATTCCTAAAACGTTGACGCTCACTCTTGCCACCTCCTATTTGATCGCTTCCAATTTGCCTAGATTCATGGACCTAACATTCCAGGTTCCTATGCAATACTGCTCTTTATAGCATCGGACCTTCTTCCATCACCAGTCACATCCACAATTGGGTGTTGCTTTTGCTTTGGCTCCATCCCTTCATTCTTTCTGGAGTTATTTCTCCACTGATTTCCAGTAGTATATTAGGCACCTACTGACCTGGGAAGTTCATCTTTCAGTGTCCTATCTTTTTGCCTTTTCATACTGTTCAAAGGGTTCTCAAGGCAAGAATACTGAAGTGGTTTGCCATTCCCTTCTCCAGTGGACCACACTGTCAGAAATAAAAAGACGCTTGCTCCTTGGAAGAAAAGTTATGACCAACCTAGACAGCATATTAAAAATCAGAGACATTATTTTGCCAACAAAGGTCTGTCTAGTCAAGGCTATGGTTTTTCCAGGAGTTATGTATGGATGTGAGAGTTGGACTATAAAGAAAGCTGAGCACCGAAGAACTGATGCTTTTGAACTGTGGTGTTGGAGAAGATTCTTTTTTTTTTTTTAAATATCCCAGAAATTTATTTAATGTTTGCTTGATACATTTTATATAGAAAGGTTGGAACTATTTGCTTTGAGTGCCTCCAGTAAATTTCATGGAGGCACTAAACTACAAAGGGGTGCCAATCTGGAGGTATCAGAAATGGAAACCATAAGCCCAATTTATGTCTCGTCTTGAAGATCTGTCTCTAGTGAAATCAGGCCACTCCCTTAAAAAATGCTCAAGGTGTTGGAGCTACTGTGTGAAAACAGCTAACATTTAGGAGGGCATTTCATGTTTTGGTCTGTCGGAACATTTAAATACTTAGAAATAAAAAATATTCAGCTTTGAAGTTTTCAATACTGGAAAACTTTTAAGTCTAGGGTTTACAGCTCGGAAGGCTGCTTTGTGTTCCTTAAACTGGACTCTATTTCCCACAAAGTTAGTCTTCAGCTTTGGCTTCCATTTCTTCTGCATCATCATCTCCATCTACTTCTGCATTTTCTCTCTCAAGCCTCTCCAGCTGCCTTGCAAGTTCGGTCTCATCTGTATCTGTGACCACTTTGGGCTCCATTTGAACATTGAAGACGCCCCTCTTTTCCTCAATTTTTTCTTTTATAACAGCCATAGCTTGATTGAGGACAGAGAGCCCTTCTGTTCTCTCCAGGGTGGTTGTAGTCATTACATACCGAGGAGGAGCTATTAGATTAATCTTGATGGGCATGGTTTCTGTAGAACAATTCAAACCTGCTCTCAGAGCTTCTTTTACAGCATCGATGCCTTTATAACCATAACAAGCCACTTCAATATCTGCTCGAATTTTGACAGCCTGTGGGGTCAAACGCCTATTAATATTGTTAATGAGTACTTCTCGTTCATCTTCATTCAAATCTAAGCTATCCAAAATAGATGGGTCTGAGACTGCGTGCTTAAATGCATCATAGGCACCATATCCGGGTCTCTTGTACTTGTCATCGAAGACCCAGGCAGTCCTCTGGAACAGGCTTTCCAGCTGCTCATCCTTGGTGTATTCTAAGACCTCGGCAACATGACAAAGAATGCTGTAAACAGTTTTGGATTTGGTAAATTTATCTTCACATTTGATTGCTTCCTCTGGTGAAACTCTTCTTTTTGACAAATCAATATATCCTTTTTCTTTGTCCACTCTAATAACAACCACACATTCATTTCTGCCAATTCGGATGAGTTTGTTTATAGAACGGATACGCCTTCTTGACAACTCACTCAGAAGAATCATGCCTTCAATGTTGTTGTATTCCAGCAAGCTGACATAAGCGCCCATTTCAGCAATGGACCTTACATTCACCATCACTACATCTTCCACCTCAGGAAATTTGTGTTGATAAAATCTACAACTTAGACCTGGCATTCTGAGGTATGTGTGTGAATCCCACACCAGGGTCCCACGCCACGCTCTTCAGTCGGAGAGACGACTGGAGAAGATTCTTGAGAGTCCCTTGGACAGCAGGAAGATCCAACCAGTCCTTCTTAAAGAAAATCAGTCCTGAATGTTCATTGGAAAGACTGATGTTGAAGCTGAAACTCCAGTACTTTGGCTACCTCATGCCAAGAGCTGACTCATTGGAAAAGACCCTGATTGAAGGCAGGAGGAGAAGGAGATGATAAAGGATGAGATGGCTGGATGGCATCACTGACTCAATGGACATGAGTCTGAGTAAACTCTGGGAGGTGGTGATGGACAGGGAGGCCTGGCGTGCTGTAATCCATGGGGTCGCAAAGAGTGGGACACAACTGAGTGACTAAACTGAACTGAACTGAGTTAGAGTTTCCAGCAATTCCGCTTCCTCATTGGGTCATGTTTAGCACCGAGTTTTACGCAGGGTCCTCCTCATACTGTCAAAATGGCGTTTCCAGTGAGTGGACCCCACATGTGGCTCCTGCTACCCTTTGGGTCTCTTTTGTGGCTCTGTGTGCCCTTGGCTATCAGGGAGGAACCTAACCAAGGATCCTGCCCTAGGGCCCAGTGCATCAGGGTCGGGAGGGCTAAGGGTCAAAGAAATCTTGCATGTTTTGTCCAGGGCGTTTCCTTGGACTTAAAACCAGCATTCTAAGCAGCAAAGCAACATTTCCACCACTTTGCCTTTGTAGTCACAGCTTATTTGTAATTTTCTTTTTAATGCTCGTGTCATCTTTTCCTCTCTACCTGGTGTTTGAAGGGTTTGGGCGTTCTCCAGCAGTGACCACAGCATTTGAGGTCGCCACCTTCTCACCACGGTAGGCTTTTCAGGCCTTTTTGGGGTTACGGCTCTGGGAGCATGGGTGGTCCTGGGATCCAGTGGCTGTGTCCCTGGAGACCACGCTCTGGTCCAGCTCTCTGTCTCTTCCCCTTAATCTCTCAGCCCCATGTCCAGATCTTTAAAAGGACAGGTGAGTTGAGGCCTCTTGTTAGCCAGGGCTGTGTGGATCACTTCTCTCTGTGTGGCTGGGTGGGAGCATGGCTGCTCAGCTCTGGAAATTTCGTGGGAAAGAGCAGGAGTTCTTGGAGATTCTTCCAGGATCTCAGAGCAGAGGCCCCACCCCTCGCACAGCTTTGGGTTCCTCTGATGCTCTGATAGCAGGCTTCCATCCCTGATAGCCAAGACGCTTAGAAACACCCAAGGACATTTCCTAAGGGACTGAGTTCTACCCCGCCAAGGACTTGGGCCCTGGCGTGAGTTCTGCGTCATCTTCAGACAACAACTACTTTCAGATTAGCTCTGTATATCCTATATATTGGTGTCAGTCCCCCTGGAATTGTCATTTCAGCCACCACTGATGACTGGCCCCTGGTGACCTAGAGCAACCGGATAGTTGGGGTTTGTGTTTGCATGGGGGGCTGCCCAGGGTGTGCTGAGTAAGTTAATTCTGTTACTTACATCAAGCAGGGAGGTGATGTTCGGTGAGAATTCTTCAAAGGTTTTGAGTTTTTCCAGGCTGATGAAATTGAAAGCATTGACGTATCTGAAGAAGCAGAAAGAATAATCAGGTCAGGATAACGCCTTCAGTTTTGGTTAGTCAGGAGATCACAGGCACCCCATCCCGGCTAAGATGAACCTGAATGCTGGAGGAGTGACCTCACCACACCTTTTGAAGCTGCAGGACCCTGGCTGTGTCCCCCGGGAATCCCGGCAGTGGTTGCTAATCACTCGTATGGCCCTCACTGCATAGTTGTGAGCAAAACCCCGCAAGGACCCTTGAGGGACTCAGCAGTGGCCAGGCCTCTGGTCCCTCAGGGAACCAGATGACGTCAGGCCGAGAAGAGTACTGAGTTGTCATCTGGTCTGAATGTGACGGAGGGAGGAGATGATGCCCCAGAGGTGGTGTGGCTTTATCACGTGTACAGCTGCCGCTTCTGGAAGGCCATAACCCGTCAGGGTTGCACCTCCGATTCAGTGTTCTATATCCAAGCTCCTGGGCTACTCTGGTGTTTCCAGCGCTGCGATTACAGATCGGGATGAAGGGGCAGTAACTGGATGATGTCCCTGTGACTGCCTGCTGAGCTCGGTGGCCTACTGTACACACACTCGCCTGAGACCCTGTCACCACCGACAGGGCCCATCTCTGAGGCAAGAGCCCTGTCTGGCGAAGGCTAAGCAGCAGGCTGGAGGGGCCTGTGCCACTTTGATACTTCCCTCCCCCATGTCTGACCTGATTTGCCTCCGCTAATGTATTTAATCCACGCTTACTCGTCTCCTCTTTAAAACAATAGATGACTCATCTGGGCTGGTCTGTGAAGTATGAATCTGTCGCTGACCTGTGCCCCAACCCCACCAATTTGTGCTGGCCACTGGATTCTTCCAGTCCTGTCCCAGGCCGTCAGCCCTCCCAGTTCTTCCCTGGTCTCCTGCCAAGCATGGCTGAACTGAGGTTGGCGGTCTAGGAAGATACCTCCGTCCATCCATCCCATGTCGCTTCAGTTGTGTCTGACTCTGCGACCCTATGGACTGTAGCCCACCAGGCTCCTCTGTCCATTGGGTTCTCCAGGCAAGAATATTGGAGTGAGTTGCCATTTCCTCCTCCAGGGGATCTTCCCAACCCAGGGACCAAACCAGTGTTTCTTCAGCCAGCAGGCAAGTTCTTCACCACTAGCGCCACCTGGGAAGCCCACTGCAGATAAAATTGCTAGGAGGCCCAGAGAATAGCCTGCAAGTCCTAATACCAGTTCTGACTGGCTGCAAAGGGACAGGGACAGAGTATCAGAACACCTGGATTAGAAACTCTGTTCTGCTACTTTCCGACTGCACGGTTGTGGCAAGCTGTATTCTGTAGAACCTTAATGTCTCCATCTGTGTCACAGGAATAGTACCTCCTTCTTAGGACTGTCTTGAGGAGGTGATGTATGCAAAGAGCCCAGTGCCATGCCAGACCACAAAGCATGTGTCTCGCTACACAGTAAGTCCCCTGCATGCGAAGTTGTGAATTTTCAAAGATAGGAACGTGTGTTCGCATGTCCAATCGCGTAAGTTAGTTTTCCTGTCTAGCGTACATTGCTGTGTACGTGCCTCCTCTACAAGTGGCTGTGCCTTGGAGTGCTTTAAATATTACTGTTCAGTAGAGCACAGGAGTACAGTATCTTCATATCAAGCCCAGGGTGTCTGGAAGCAAGAGGGCAGATAGGATTGAATCCAGCAAGGAATCAGAACCTGCCATCAGTGTGAAATCGTAGCTGGCCCTCCATCTCCTCCTGCTGATGACCCTTCAGCTCTACCATCTCCTACCTCTTCTCCCTCCTCCAGCCAGTAACTCTTCTTGCCTGTTCACTTGATGCCAGCCCCTGTGTGCCAGCTGTTGTACCGTACTAGGTACTGTACTGTAAGATTCAAAATGTTTTCCTTTTTGTGTTTGTTATGTATTATTTGTGGGAAAAGTATTACAAACCTATTACAGTCGAGTATTACTGTAATAGGTTTCTAGTAATATAGTATGACTGTATTACAGTACAGCACTATATGGCCAACTGTGTTAGTTGGGTACCTAGGCTAACTCTGTTGGACTTACTAATAAATTGGACGCTCTTGGAATGGAACTCGTCTGTATGTGGGGGAGTTACTGTACTGAGTGGAACATACGTGTCACTACTGGGGCCAGGGTGCTGACCCTGTCCAGTGTGGCCACTCGGTGTATCTGTCTTCCCTCACCCCTTCTCCAGTTTCCTTTGCACCAACTTTGGTATGCATCTTGTATGGAGAAGGAAATGGTAACCCACCCCAGGATTCTGGCCTGGAGAATCCCATGGACAGAGGAGTCTGGTGGGCTACAGTCCATGGGGTCAAAAAGAGTCGGACATGACTGAAGTGACTTAGCATGCACATGCATCTTGTAAGGGGTGTCAGGTAAGAAAACGAATCCAGTTTGTTTTCATTGTATTGAAGGTATCATGAAAAAAGTCAAGGTCATTGAGGACGAAAAGATGGAGAAGTTCTTCTGGAGTAAGATAGACAAGAGAAACAGAAGAAAATGCAATATGTTCTTGATTGGATGGCGTTTTTAAAAAAAGTGCAGAAGACATTTGGGAACAATAATGGGAACTTGAAAATTTAATATGATGAAGAGATTATCAGTTTCTTTGTGATAATTTTGGTGTGCTGGCACAGGAGAACACCCCTTACAAGATGTATGTGCATGCTAAGTCACTTCAGTCAAGTCTGACTCTTTTTGACCGCAGGGACTTTAGCCCACCAGGCTCCTCTGTCCATGGGATTCTCCAGGCCAGAATACTGGAGTGGGTTGCCATTTCCTTCTCCATACAAGATGTATATCAAAGTGTTTAGAGGCAAAGCATTACAGTGGTATATCTCCTCTTTCAAATGGTTCAGCAAAAAGGAACACACACATACATAGAATATAGGCTCCTCTGTCCATGGGATTTTTCAGGCAAGAATACTGGTGTAGGTTGCCATTTCCTCCTCCAGTGGATCTTCCTGACCCAGGGACTGAACCTGCGACTCCTTGTCTCCTGCACTGGCAGGTGGATTCTTTACCCACTGAGCCGTCGGTGAAGCCCACAAAGTAAGGCAACTTGTTATGGTTGAGTGTAGGAGGTGGACTTTTTTTTTTTTTAAAGTTTGGGAATCTTATCAAATGAAGTTGGAGAAGGAAAGATCTTACCTGATATTATCAGAACTCCCCGAATTAAACTTTGGAGCAGAAATATCTTCCTGGAAGAAGTGCTCGGAGAAGGCAGGTGTCGAGTACGTAAAGGCACTGTTTCCTGTCAGGACGGCGTTGAGTGGGATGTAGTCTTTGCCATCCTGAAGCAGCAAAGGTGGGGCTCTGGTCACACGCATTCTACCTCAGCCTATTTCTGCGCAGTGCTGTCTCAGCTCAACTATTGCAGTTCCATAATCTTGGTTGTGTTTGGGGATGGTAATTCTGCATATATGCACTTTTTTGTTTGTTTGTTTGTTTACTGGTGATCTCAGCTATTGTTGCTGTTGTTTAGCCACTAAGTAATGTCCCACTCTTCGGCAACCTCATGGAGTGTAGCCTACTGGTCTCCCCTGTCCATGGGATTCTCTAGGAAAGAATACTGGAGAGGGCTGCCATTCCCTCATCCAGGGGATCTTCCAGACTCAGGGGCAGAACCCACGTCTCCTGCATTGGCAGGTGGATTCTTTACCACTGAGCCACCAGGGAAGCCTGATCTCAGCTGTTAATAGCCACTAAATAGCAAGAGACAAGTAAGACACCCCCTTGACTAACATCAAAGGCATCTGGCCTTCTGATAGTTTAGATAAATTTACCTGTTGTACATTGGCTTGAAGCAGGTCACCTAGTTTTTCCACAAGCTCCACAAATCTTGGCCTTTCTTTTGGGTCTTTGTGCCAGCAG
Source organism: Antilocapra americana (assembly GCA_007570785.1). Lineage (NCBI taxonomy): Eukaryota > Metazoa > Chordata > Mammalia > Artiodactyla > Antilocapridae > Antilocapra > Antilocapra americana. The sequence continues at coordinate 33,747,146 of ML663566.1, forward strand.
TCCAACATGATCTGGTAGCTGTTGGGTGAGAGGACAATAGAGACAGCTAGAGGTGGTAGTGGGTACATGGGTTACCATACACGTCAGCAGAGGGGTGGGCGTTATATGTATAAAGAGGATGCTTCTTACAGTATGTAGTGTTTGCTCCGTTTAAATTGTGGGTACACAGTGTGATACATAAAAGGCTACGCGGGCCAGGTCCTGCTGGGAGTGGAACTTACAGACATGGAGGAGGCTGGGAGTGAGGAAGGGGACTAACTCTGGGCTGTTGCCTCTGCTCCTTGGGCACACAGGAGGGGGGCCGCCATGCCCAAGGTCTCTTCACTCTCCTTGACCTGAGAGACCTCCCTGACTTCTCCATGCCTTAGAGTGGGGGCTCCAGGCACGTGCCCCACCCAGGGAACCTGGGCCAGCCTGCCAGCGGCCAGGGGCCTGGAGGAGCATAAGACAGTCCCATGTGGGGCTCACATTAAGCTTGTTGAGTAGCTAAGTCATGTCTGACTCTCTGCGACCCCACAGACCACAGCATGTCAGGCTCTCCTGTCCTTCATCATCTCCTGGGGTTTGCTCAAATTCATGTCCGTTGAGTCGGTGATGCCATCTAACTATTGAGATGGGTGCAGAAATTCTGCAGAGGCGGGTGGCCACAGACTCGAGTCTGGGATCCTCAGCTCAGGTACAGGGGCTATGGCGGAGGCTGGCCTGAATCTGCCTATCTCGTCTAAAGTTCCCGGGTCTCTAACAAGAAACAGACTCTCAGAGACTGTTGGGAGAGCAGTTATCTATACACATAGTTGTATATACATTTGTTGCTGTTTAGTTGCTCAGTTGTGTCCGACTCTTTGTGACCCCATGGACTGTAGCCCATCAGGCTCCTCTGTCCATGGGGTTCTCCAGGCAAGAATACTGGAGTGGGTTGCCATTTCCTTCTCCAGGGGATCTTCCAGACCCAGGGATCGAACCCCCATCTCCTGCATTGGCAGGTGGGTTCTTTACCACTGAGCCACCAGGGAAGCCCAGAAAAGATACACAGGTGTTCTATGAAAAATAGCCAAAGCAAGAAAGGTTTGAACCAGGCAAAAAATGGGGGCTGGGGGTGGGCCTGAGAGTTGGCAACATTCAGTCAAGAAGAGGCTGTAGGCTTATCTTGACTAGCATTGCTTTACCGCTGAAGGGCGGAGGTGGTTCCTCTCTGCTGAAACCAGCTAAAGTGACCTGATTTCTACTCCTCTTGCCTAAAATTCAATGTGAATCATCTCTGCAAACACCAAAGGAAAAGAAAAAAGAAAAATCAAAACATTCACTACTTCTCCTTCTCATTGAAAGACATCTGATCAAACAGGCTGTGGGCGAGGAACCGATGACTCAACATTAAACCATTTTACATCACTAAGTAAATAGGTTTAATAAGAAAAAGAGACACCAGTTACACCCAACCCCAAAGGCCTTCTCGAAGCAAGCTAGGGGTGAGGGGGCCTGTGGAGGGAGCTTCCTGTCCAAGCTATCACCCAAGCTCCCAAGTGCACGTCAATTTAGGTCAAGTTCAGATCACAGGACCCAAGTTCCGAGAGTGCATGTTATCCTTACCCAGGTCTTCCCGCTATTGGTACAAGCAACATGGAAATGGCTCCATCAGTTGTCAAATGCTAAACGTTTGAATTTGGGACTTCTTTTTTTAATTAAAAGAAAAAAAATTCTAAACACCAAAAACATTTTATATTGGGGTATAGCCAATGGCAACCTACTCCAGTATTCTTGCCTAGAGTATTCCATGGACATAAGAACCTGGCAGACTACAGTTCATGGGGTCACAAAGAGTCACACATGACTGAAACAACTTAGCATGCGTAGCCAATTAATAATGTTGTGGTTGTTTCAGGTGAACAGTGAAGGAACTCAGCCATACAGATTCTTGTGTCTGTTCTTGAATTCTGGACTTAACAAACATTTCCCAAAGCTGCTGCTTTTTATAATTTCTATAAGAAACTCCCTAGAATTGAGGAACCACCCTTCTCTCTAGCTCTAAGCTGGGGTACAAGTGCTTTTCATATATAAAGATTTGAAGGGTTCATAAAGTCCAAGGCCATCTCGGGCCCAAAGATGATGTGAGTTGTTTTGGACCAGAACAAGTACAAGAACTAGAAACATACCCTGCAGGTGTGCTGTGTGGTGCTGGGGGCTCCGGACTCAGACTCTGTTTACTTGACTAATTAGTAAAGTGGCAGATCACTTCTGTGTTCTATGCCTTGGTTTTCTCATCTGTACAATGGGGATAATAATAGCACCCACTGCTTAGGTTGTTATGAGAATGAGGTAAATGGGTATATGTTACAGTGTTTAAGATGGTGCCTGACTCTTCATAAGTACTAAATAACTAATAAACACTGTTAATGACTGCAATTATTATTACTGTTGAAGGTGAAAGGAGAAGGGGGGTGGCAGGAGGAGATGGTTGGATGGCATCACCAACTTAAGAGTTTGAGCAAGCTCCGGGAGATGGTGAAGGACAGGGAAGCCTGGCATGCTATAGTCCATGGGGTTGCAAAGAATCTGATATGGCTTAGCAACTGAACACCAACAATTATTACCGTTAGTCACTAGGAACTTGCTCTTGTGACTTTCAGATTATATGGAAAGTGGATGGAAATATTTAATTCAAAGCATGAGTGAACATGTCAGAGACATTTCTTCTAAGGAACATAGGGTATATTCCTAACCTGATGGTCCTGTGGTCTAGGGAGTCCAGAGGACCACCTTTCCATCTGTCTCCTCTGCACGTAGCTAACTTGTCATGACATTTGTTCAGAGGCTAACTCCATCGCTCATGCAGTTTAAATGGTGATTCCCACCTGCCTGCCCCCAGTGCAGTCTGGGGTCTTCCAGTGAGATTATAGCAGGGGAAATACTTAAGCCGCAAAGTGCAGAGTCACCTCATTTTAAACCAGAACTCCTGGTGAAAAGAAGCTAGCACTTCAGAGCCTTCCTGCCTTTCTCTCTGCAGCCCTGCCAGGCCTGGGGCTCACCGAGCTGTCTCCCCAGCTCTCAGAAGGGCCTTGTGCTTTCCTGGCCAAAACACCACACGCACCTGGCGAGTCCGAGTCCCTTCTCCCTCTGTGCTTGGGCTGCTCCAAGCCCTGCCCTTGTGACCCGAGTCCCTGGGCCACCTCGTCCCGGGTCTGACCTAGCTTGTCTCTGGACCGTGAAGGAAAGAGACGCGGCCTTGCACTCTGGCCAAGCCCCACTTCCTTTGTTCCCTCCAGCTCCTCCCGAAGGCCATCGCAGGGCTCCCAGCAGGCCCCCGCCATGTGGGTGGGACGGGAGGGCCCTGCAGGAAAGGCGGTGCTGCAGGGGGGCCGGGGGGACGTTGGGGGGGCCTCCCCTGAGTCCTTGATGGCAACTGGACACAAAACTGCTGGGGTCATCACATTCCTGCCCAGGCCTCAGAGTGCAAAACAGGTCCAGAGCTTCAGCAAAAAGTGTCTGCGAGCGAGCGCTTGTCCACGGGGGAGAGCTGTCAGGAATGCCCTGGGTTCACAGGTCCCAGCCAGGTCCTAACAGGAGGCCCCTTTCCCTCCCATCTCCCCTGCATTCCAGACCAGCCCCCTACAGATCCCTGCTGTGGAACCTGAGTCAGTGCTGCTTCCCTGCTGGCCTCCACCCCGGCTGCCTGCTGAGCCCACTGGTTCCCAGTCTGAGCCACCCCCAAGGTCTGGCACCCAGCTCCTGGATGATCTGTTCAGGGTTCCCCAGGCTCACACCTGAACGCTGTGTCGGGGTGGAGGGAGGATCCCAGGTAGGGATGGGTCCAGGACCCAAAGCCCCACTTCTGGAAGATGCTGGGTCCCCATGGGGGTACTCAGGGGTATCCCTGGAGACAAGGGGTCACCTGTATCTCCAAGGATGGGGGATTCTGAAACTCAGCAGAGCATCCCCTTCCTGAGGAGGCCTGGTGTGGGGGAAACCATGGGGGGTTGGGGTGGGAGTGGAGGCAGCGGGGTGGGGGACTCACATTTCAGGCGTGGCATACTCGGGCGCCCGCATCCTCATGCCATCCTTCAGGCGGCTGCAAAAGTCCTCGTCCATCTGCACCCCCGGGTAGGGGGACCCTCCTGTACCAGGGACGAGAGAGCACAGAGCGTGTTATAGCCTCAGGCACGTGTGGGCCAGTTCGGTGTCTGTCTCCTCCTTCGAGGTGATGGCTGGTGGCAAATTCCCAGGGGTGGGAAGGGACCTCGGCTCACAGCACTGGCCACAGAGCAGCTGGGTTGGCCCCGTGGTGCTGGGTGTCTGATGCCCCCTGCCTGGTTCCCAAGGCTGCTCCTGTCTGTCTGATCAGGAGAAAGACTGGCGTCTGAGGGGTGCCCCCAATCTCGAGAAGGAACTCTAGACAAAGCCCATCCTTTAGAAACTCACTAGTTGGGTGAATGAGCTGCTTTTCCAAAAGCCAGTGGCCTTTTTGAGGAGGTTCCTTGTGGCTCATTCACACCTCATCGAGAATGATTTTAACTCCCTACTTTCTTGTAAACCTCATACAGTACTGGGGGGGGGGGGCGGGGCGCAGTTGCTGTGATGGGTCTGGGGGAAGGGGGCTGGGAACCAGGACTGGGCGGGCTGGTGTGAGGGTGAGGGGGCCACCCATGGGCCTGGAGGGCCAGAGGAGCCGGGACTTTGCCTTTTGCCAAGTTTTCTGGGCAGGATCGCAGGGAACAGCCCCTCTTGGCGGGATTTGTGGCTGGGGGGTGAGCAGGCCTCCCTATCGGCCCCATCCCAGACCTGGAAGCTAGTCTCTCTCAGCATTTGTTTGTCTGCACCTTGGAGTGACTGCAGCTGGGAGGAAGCAGCTGGGTGCGTGCAGTGCTGGCACTGTGCCCCTGTGGGGCCACTGCGGCTGCCAAGCCACTTTCCAAGACTGCAGGCGACAGGCGCCTGTCATCAAAAGCAGGGGGTGGTTTTCCCACATTACAGGAAGCCAGGGATGTTACTCGGTGACTTTTATTTGCTCTCAGAGGCAAATTTTTGGCAGAGTCTAATAAAAGACTCTTGGCTAGACCCGGCTGTTCAAGGGAGGCCTCGGAGCATCAGGTGCGTGTCTGCAGCCAGATGTGGGCGCGGGAAGTGGAGTGGTGGAAGCGGAGTGCACCCACACACAACCAGCATTTCTGCCGTTCATCCTGTGTGAACTGGAGTCTGGGGCCAACCATGCTGAACAGAGGCAGCGGGTGAGCTGAGTGTGGTGGGCCTTTCCTGGGAAATTCTGCGGGGTGTTGGGTAGAAGGGCTCAGGGAGTGGAGAGGCGTGGGTATTAGAGTCTGGGTGTTTGAGGAATTAGGACAGGGAAGGGAATTAGGAAGACAGGGCAAGAGTAGCCAGATTGGCTGGAGGTAGGTGGGACTGGAGATTGTACTCTGGTCAGACTGCTCTTGCAGCCCCCTGTGTATATTTTTTTGCTGTCCAGGTACATATGCGCACGCTGCTCTGAGCCCCGTGTGGGTTTCAGCTGCTGCCACGGCCCAGGTGGCTCCCCAGAGCGGGTGGGTGCTCAGCTCTGGGCAGCTGTCCCCTCTCCTCCTGCCCCTAGCCTCACCTAAGGAGAAGATCTCCCACAGCAGCACTCCGTAAGACCACACGTCGCTCTTGGTGCTGTATATCTTGTCAAAGATGGACTCGGGAGCCATCCACTTCAGAGGAAGTCGCGTCTGGAAAAGTGTGAAGGGAGGCCTTGAGCAGGAGGGCATGCAAACAAAGCACATTTGACCCGAGTGCCCGGGGGTCACCTCCCAGATAACGCTTGGCCTTAAATCATTTCCCGGAGCAGCCACGGTTTCCTAGGATGGAGACTGCATGTCAGCCTGCAGTGTGGCCCTCAGAGTGTGCTGTGTTCATCCCTGTGACTGGCAGCAACTGTTTAGTAAGCCCTTCCTCTGTGCCCAGAGCACCCGACTCTGACTCTGTAAGAAAGCTTCCTTCCCAAAACAGCTTGCACGCCACGTGGACCTGAGAAAGAGCCCTGTGAATTATGGGTTGGCCAAAATGTTCCTTGGGGTTTTTCTGTAACATCTAATGGAAAAATACAAACAGCCTTTTTGATCAACCTGAGAGAAGGCATCTGGAAAATCGATCATTTCCAGGAATTTTTCTTAACAAGGAGGATTTTTGAAAGGCATTCTGATAGAAAACACAGGATTTTAAGAGTCCTTGACTGGGAGGTGTAGGCAAAGGCACGGAAAAGAAGGAAGGTGATAGTGTTTAGGGCCCCGTGTGACTGGCTGTGAAGCAGGAGTCCCAGTGGGTTCGGCCCTGTGGCTGCATAGGGATGGAGACTGACAGGGAGCCTGGGGTGAGGGGAGCGGGGGACAGAGAAAAATCGAGCAGGGAGGGCTGTGGAGAGGCTGAAGGATGCATAGGAAAGAGCACAGACAGACACCCAGGTAGTGGCCATCTTTGCAAGTCAGGGCTAGGGCTCTCGAGGAAAGCTTGCTGTTGTTTTCCTTTTAAAGAAACTGTGGGGTCTCCCCTAGTGGGGTCCAGTGGTTAAGACCCCAGGTTTCTGACACAGGGGGATGTGCGTTCCATATCTTGTTGGGGAACTAAGATCCTGCATGCCTCGAAGTGAGGTCAAACAAAGAGAGAAAGAAAAGAAACGGTGGAGCAGTGGTTCTCAAAATAGAATCCTGGGACTGGCCGAATACGCCGTACCTGAAGAGCTGTTAGAGAGAGGCATGTTCTCAGGCCCCCACTCAAGGCTTTGGAATCAGTTTAACAAGCTCTCTGGATGACCTGTGTGCTCGCTCTGAGAGCTTGGAACAGAGAGTAGTCATCTGGGCCCAGACCCAGCCATAATAAAGCCTTCAGGGTAAAGGCCAGAGGGGAGAGGACAGAGGGGGTCAGCTCTGAAAGTGGAACTAACAGTGATGGCCAGAAACGGGAGGGAAGAGAGGCCCGTTTGAGCCAGCAGAGATGCTGGGCAGGAGGGCGGCCTGAGGGGGACGTGATCGCCTCCCCAGCGAGGTCATGCGGACGGCTGCCCCCACCCTTTCCGGAGACGTGTACACCTGCCGAATCCATCACCCGCTTGATCTGAGGGGAAGAGTCCAGGCTGTTCTCCCAGCTGCCTGGGGAACTCCCCCCGGGGGGTGCAGAGGAGGGGCTGATGTGGGCTCGGCAGGGCTACTGACCGGCAGTCAGGGTCCAAAGGACAGGAGCCGGGCTGGGGCCAGGGGAAGGACCGGAGGAGGAGAGCAGGACCTCTCTGGGCCCTGTGCGAGGACCCTCGGGTCCAGAGGCTGTGTGGCCAGCCTGTCTGCACAGGCTGTTGTCTGGGGACCTCTGCCGAGGAAGTGTAAATATTTACCAAGGGCTTTGGTCTGTGATTTAGAAATGATAGGGCCCCAATGAGTCAAACAAACATCAAACTTTGGACTTACATCTCCTTTTCTCACATAGTCGGGGTTCTTATAAATATCCCGGGCCAGGCCAAAGTCGCAGATCTTTACCACGTTGTTCTCAGACAAAAGTATGTTTCGTGCGGCCAGATCCCGATGAATGCACTAGAGGGAAAACAGTGTCGTCGTCGATGTGTGTCTCAATCTCATCCAGGAATTTTCTGCGCCTTCTCGCTGTTCTTAACTCGGGAACTCATGTCACTTACTTCCTTTACACGAAGGGACGTGGGGTCGCCCCAAACATGAAGCACTTCTCTCTACAAATTCAGAACCCCCTGGAGGCCCCCAAGTCAAGAAGTGCCCCAGATCCTCTCTGCCCTGGTGCTGCAGGATGGCATCAGGTAAACAGCGCTGGCCGTCCATTCTCCCAGGGAGTGTGACTTCCCCATAGCCTTTTATCCTGAGCTGCAGAGACCTGATCACAACTCAGCTGGAGTTTCCCAGGAGGACTCCCCTGGGATGAGCTAACAGCTGTGGAGCCGTGTACTCTGAGATTCTGACCAGTTCTGGAGGCATGCTAGGGGAAAACATGGAGCTGGGTGCCGGGGTCATCTAGTCTGAAACCCAACGAGCTCTTCCCCTGGAATTAAGTTCTACCCATTGGTACCCTACCCACAAGGCTTCCCTGGTGGCTCAGATGGTAACGAATCCACCTGCCATGCAGGAGTCCTGGGTTTGATCCCTGGGTCAGGAAGATCCCCTGGAGAAGGGAATGGCAACCCACTCCAGTATTCTTGACTGAAGAATCCCATGGACAGAGGAGTCTGGTGGGTTACAGTCCATAGAGGTCGCAAAAAGACACGACTTAGTGACTCACACTTTCACTGGCACCCAAGAGTCATTTCTCAAACCTCCTCACTCACATCAGGACAGATTAAGGCGTGTGTTGTGAAGTTCACTCTATGTTTAAGGACCTGTTTTTGTTTAGTTACTAAGCTGTATCTCACTCTTTTGTGACCCTATGGACTGTGGCCTGCCAGGCTCCTCTGTCCGGGATTTTCCAGGTGAGGATGCTGGAGTGGCTTGTCATTTCTTCCTTCAGGGGATCTTCTGACCCAGGAATTGAACCCACATCTTCTTGAGTGGTAGGCAGATTCTTTACCAATGAGCCACCAGAGAAGCCCATTTAAGGGCCTACATACTAACAAATATGAGGAAAAGTGAACTTATAGGGAAGGTTTGTGTTTGCCCTTGTGTATATCCACACATCCAGTCCCAGCGAAGAAGCAAAACAGTGAAGAGTGAAAGCTGACCTTTCTGGAAGACAAAAACTCCATGCCTCTGGCCACTTGAAAACTGTAAGAAATCAGATCTTCCATAGTGATGGGCTGCTTGTAGAAGTCGTCAAAATCTGGAAAGTATTAAAACCGAAGCTGTTTGTAAAGGTTCTTGTCAGGCCACTAAAGCCCAGTTTATTGGAACAGCATTAGCAAAACATAAAACAAACTAACAAACAGATCAGAGTTCATCTTTGAGAGCATTTTAGTCTCACATGAATATCCAACATTTTTCCAGGCCTCTAGCCCGGTTTGCCCAAGTGTTGGGGGTGGGGATGGGGGCAGGAGGGATGATCCATTAAGACAGAAAGGCCTGGGGGGAAGACAATTGTACAGTTCCCTGTCAAAATTAGTAACTCTGGAAATAATCTAAATTCAAATCTTATCTCCCCAGGACATTAGCCTTCGAGTCTCTCACGGATGTTTATTAGGGTGATAAATAAGAAAAAAATTTCAGAGATTCACAGTGTGTTGTAAAAATATCTCAGACTGGAGGACAGGAAGGAATTAATACCTACCCTCCTCTTCCTCAACATCACTGAGACTTTTATCTTCCTGAAACCCGGAGCTCTCGAAGCTCTCGCTACTGGTAACGCTGTCTAGTCTTTGTTTCTCGCCTGGCTCCAGGTCCGGCTCCATTTTTTCTTTCTTAGGCTCCACGTGTAAGGCTGCATCCTTTTCAGAGACCAAAGAAGACACTGATGAGAGGGACAGAACAGCAGCAGGGAGACCCGGCCCTCGGGCCAGCAATTGTCTGTGTTGGGAGGATGTCCTCTGACAGAAGGGCTAGTGAATTAGCAGCCTGCCTGCTCCTTGGGGGTGGGAAGTCTTCCACTCTTGACTGGGCTTCTGGGTAGCATCTCAGGTGGGATAAAGGAATATTCACAGCAGCTGCTATTTACTGAGCAGTTACTCTGTGAGCCAGCACACTGAGGATCTTAGGTACGCTTTCTCGTTTAATCTTTCCAACAGTTTTACAAAGTATCTCTTACAATACATGAAGGAATACATTCAGAGAAGTCAAATAATCAAAGTCACATGCAGCTGGTAGATGGCAAAGCTTGAACCCAGGTCTGGCCAACTCCATTCTGTGCCCATAAGCACTTTTCTGTCCCGTGTGCCATCTTGGGAAAGACGATATGGAATGATGGAAAAGGGTCCTCAGTCAACCTGGGACCACGCTTTATAATTCCCAGGGGGGAGTAATAAGAGGAGGCTGCAGTTACCAATGTGCCTGGTTTCCTTGGAGAAGGAGGGGACGTGAACATTTCTTTTTCTCCCTTCCATTCAAAGATAGAGTCTGATCCTAACAAAGGCAGAAAATGCCTTTCATTCTGAACTGGGCATCTGAGCCCTGGTGTGTATCCAACTCTTTCATTAATTGTGTGATCTTGAGCAGTGAACCACCTTGCTTTTCTGGATTTCCTTTTCCACATCTGAAAAGCTCTGTCATCTTATGTTTGGACTCAGGAGTTGTTGGTTTTAGATGGAACCAGAAAAAATGGGTATCCTCTTTAGTGATTCATCTAATTGTTGTGACTCTAGAAACAGCACTCTCAGTGGCTTAGTGAGTCCACCGTGCACCTGGCCCAGGGGTGGCTGTAGGAGGGCTGGGGTTCAGAGGTGTCCCCTGAACCACCTGCTCTTTGTGGCTAGGCTCCCCATCCTTCCTTCGTTTTTCCTGGAAGCATCACTACGTGGGAGTGGTCCCTCCACTAGAGGGCGTAGTGGGAACAAGCAGAGGACAGAAAAGACAGCTTCAGCCCCCAAACAGTGGAAGCGTGGAGGGTCTCTAGGCTCCTGCCCCCTGGAAAGAGACCCTCTTGTGCTTGCCGCAGAAGCGGAGTTAGTCCTCAGAGTGAACCCCCGCTGCCATCCAGGTGACCCACCTGAGAGCAGGTGAAGAATGTTAACTCTGGTTATTGTATGTCCCTGAGGCAGTTAGATTTGATTCTGCTCAGTTGGGGACTGAAATTTTATTTCCCACGAGACCCTTTCCAGGACAGAAGTGGGCAGGGAAAGGTACTGGGGTGAAAAGTTCTTGACTCTTTGGCGAAGTTCCAGGGACCACAGCTCAGACTCCCCCAGCCCACCCCCACTTCCCCACTCCGGGTCGATGGTATATTTAGCTCTGCTTATTGGTAACTGTTTATTGGTAAGTAAAGGTTGATTTACTGAACTTTTGGGACTCTGACAGAATCCACTGGATTTATTACAAATAATATTTAAAGATCCTAGTGAATTTATTTGGAAAATGAAATATCCTATTTCGATTCAGCCTTTCAGTTTTTCCTTCACCTTCTCTTTATATGTCTTTAGGTTCCAAATATGAAATACAGCTGTGTGTTTTCCACGAAAACACTGAGCTCCACCAACAGGGAGGTGAATCATTAAATATAGCCCGAGAAGGAAGCAGGCTCTTCAAACAAAGGACGTACAAACTCAAACGTTCCATCCTGCCCCCGTCCCTGGGGTATTCTCACTGGCTTAGTTCTTCCTGAAGCCAGCCCAGGATTTCAGGACTGAAGAGAAGTTGTACTACTCTCAGTCCAGGGCACCATTCTCCACTTCTTCTTATGTTTTTTTTTCCCCTCTTCTTACCCAGGACAGTGCATGGGAAAAGTATTGAAGAGGCATTAGAAGAGCTGGATTCTTTCTCCTTGACTTTACCTTTTGCCAAGTTCATGTCCTTAGGGCAATCACTGGACTTTCTAGGCACATCTGTGATGTGAGTGTGGACTAGCTGATCACAAAGATCCCTTTCAACTTTAAGATTCTCATCATGTTATTTTTCAGTCGTTAAGTCGTGTCCAGCTCTTTGCAACTCCACAGACTGCAGCACGCCAGGCTTCCCTGTCCTTCAGTCTCCAAGAGTTTGCTTAAACCCATGTCCATTGAGGTGGTGATGCCGTCCAAACATCTCATCCTCTGTCGTCCCCTTCTCCTCTCTCCCTCAGTCTTTCCCAGCATTAGGGTCTTTTCCAATGAATCAGTTCTTCCCATCAGGTGGCCAAAGTATTGGAGCTTCAGTTTCAGCATCAGTCCTTCCAATGAATATTCAGGGTTGATTTCCTATAGGATTAACGGGTTGGATCTCCTTGCAGTCCAAGGAATTCTCAAGAGTCTTCTCCAGCACCACAATCTGAAAGTATCAATTCTTCAGCGCTCAGCCCCCTTTATGGTCCAACTCTCACATCTGTACATGACTACTGGAAAAACCATAGCTTTGACTAGACGGACACTTGTCAGCAAAGTGATGTCTTTGCCTTTTAATATGCCATCTAGGTTTGGGCTTCCCTGGTGGCTCAGGCAGAAAAGAATCTGCCTTGCCATCATTTTTAAAATATGAGTGACTAAGTGATTTGTGCATGTCTGAGTCTGTATGGAGAGAGGGAGAGAGAGAGAGATGGGGAAAGAGAAATATATCAAGATGACTTGATATTTAGATAGATGGCTAGTAAATTTAATCTCTATCACTGCACACAGTGGGATCAAATAGTCTCTGTGCTCACCACAAAAAGAATGTGATATATCAGCACAAAAAGAAAAAAATTTTTTTTTTTTTGCTTCCTTGTTGATCCTTTACTGGAGTGTCATCGCTTTACAATGTTGCATTAATTTCTGGGAAAAAAAACTTCTTTTAAAGGAAAAAGCAGAGATTATGTTTTAAGCTTAGCCATTAATGGTGTTGACTGAAGAAAAGCACAACCTAAAGACCATGAGTCAGGTTTATTCAGTATCTTTCTAAGGACTGCGGTCTGGGAGCAGCCTTGTGGAGAGCTCTGAGGAGGTAGGGAGGTCAGTTTACATGTGATTCTGGTGACGACAGTGCATGCAACCCAGCACATACGCAGGCGGAAGGCTGCTGCTAGTCCCAGGGACCAGATACCTTAGTTACTGGTTTCAGGGCTTTTCTGACTGAGAGAGAGAGCAATATACAGGTTCCTAAAAAATTTCTCCTATGAAAATATGTGACTATCTACTATCTGAAGGCCTATTCTGCTAGTTTTCTCAGGGCACAGATTGCCTTATTTCTAATCTCCACCTGAACTCCTTTCAGAGTGTTTTAAAGATCAGCAAAAGATCCTCTGGAGGAGGAAATGGCAACCCACTCCAGTTTTCTTGCCTGGAAAATTCCATGGACAGAGAAACCTGGTGGGCTACCATCCATGGAGATGCAAAGAGTCAGACATGACTGAGTGACTAAACACAAAGGTTAGCAACTGCAATGGCTAATGACTCGGTCCTTGTAGAGCCAGATGGATAGCTAGCAACATTTCTTTAGTTGGCAATGGAAAAATATATTTTCTTGTTTTGTGCTATTATTTTTGTTGTTCAGTTGCTCTGGTTGTGTCTAGCTCTCTGCAACCGCATGGACTGCAGCACATCAGGCTTCCCTGTTCTTCACCATCTCCTGTAGTTTGCTCAAACTCATGTCCATTGAATTAGAGGTACCATCCAACCATCTCATCCTCTGTCACCCCCTTCTCCTCTTGCCTTCAATCTTTCCCAGCATCAGGGTCTTTTCCAATGAGTCAGTTCTTCCCATCAGGTGGCCAAAGTATTGGAGCTTTAGCTTCAGCATCAGTCCTTAAAATGAATATTCAGGGTTGATTTCTGTTAGGTAGTTAGAATAGGAAGCAGGAGTCCAAAATGGCGGTGGCTAGAAGACAAGGAAGGGAAAAGCCCGCGAAAATAGAACAAGGAAGGTCAAAGGAAAGCCCGAGGACCTGAGTGAGAACTTCAGGTAGAACAGCACTCCTGTCTGAGCCCAAATTGCATAGGATGGCCCAGGAGGCAGAAAAAAACATATAAAGGGGGGGCCAAAGTGCTTGCTCTCTCTTCCCCGCGCTTCGAAGATGGACTCTCCCTCTCCCCCACGCACTGCAGTGTTCTTCTCTTCGTGTCTTTGGATTCGCATGCCCTCATGCTTCGAGGATGGATTCTCTTGCTGTCATCTTCTAAATAAAATAGAGCTGTAACACTGAGCTGTAACATTGATTTATTTAAGAGCTATAACACGGTCTGTCCAAGACCTGAGAGCTGTGGCCCCCTGCGGGCTTCAGTGTCCGTCACTCCACATCTTTGTTGTGACGAGACAAGAACCGAGGAGCATACCCTTGCGTGACATCTACACTTGCATGACATTTCCTTTAGGATTGACTAGTTTCATCTCCTTGCAGTATAAGGGACTCTCAAGAGTCTTCTCCAACACCACAGTTTGAAAGCATCAGTTCTTCGGTGCTCAGCCTTCTTTTTGATCCAACTCTCACATCTGTACATGACTATGAGACATGACTATGCTGCTATAGCCTGAATGGAAACTCAATTCTTTGTTAAAAATCCCCAACCCAGAAGTTCCTTACCTTGTTGAGAAAGAATAAGGCCCGTTTGCTCTTGAGATAGTTGGAGAGATTTCCGTACTTGCAGTACTCAACAATCACCATCAGGGGCCCTGCAACCGAAGCAACACAAGCTCAGCCAGTCATCCGCTAGCCTCGGTGGGCCTGGAGGTCTCAAACTGACTTATTTTTACATTAGTGAGTTATAGGGGAATGCCTGGGTTGAGAAGACCCCCTGGAGAAGGGAATGGCTGACCACTCCAGTAAGCTTGCCTGGAGAATCCCATGAACAGAGGAGCCTGGTGGGCTACAGTTCGTAGGGTTGCAGAGGAGTCGGACATGACTTGGTGACTAACATTAACATTTTCTGGGAGATGCAACTTAGGAGTGAGATTTCTTTCTCAATCGAACCCGAGAAAGAGTTTAAAAATACAAAAGGAGTAGATATGGGGGAGGAGTATGGGGAAGAAGCAGAAAAAAGAGGAGTAGTAGAAGAGAGAGAGAGAACTTTGAGGAGGGGGGGCGGGCCAAGGTCAGGGCTCCGCCTGTGACTGGCAGCCACCCTCCCCCCCAGCCTCAGGACACTGTCACATCAGCCCCTCCTCCCAGGTCCTGTCTGGCCTGACTTCCCTGCACCACAGGCCCCTGGGGGCATCTGCATGGAGACTGCCTTAGGGCTTTCAAGGTCTAAAGTGGGGATCAGCCAATTTATAAAGGAAGAGAAGATAAATATTTGAGGCTCAGTAGGCCACACGACCCTGGAGAAGGGAATGGCAACCCACTCCAGTATCCTTGCCTGGAGAATCACATGGACAGAGGAGCCTGGCGGGCTATAGTCCGTCAGACACGACTGAGCAACTAGACCAGCAGCAGCAGGCCACACTTCTACTCAAGTCTGCCTCTGTAGACTGAAAGCGCCTTGGATGACACTCTTGAGTGACTGCGCTTCAACTTGACAAATGCAGAGATTTGAATTTCATAATATTATCCCACAAAATAATATTATCGCAAAATATTCTTCTTTTGCCACTCCCCCCGCTTCCCCACCCCGTCCCCTGGCTATTTCAAATGGTCAAATGAAGCCCACAGACTGACTGGCTATGGTTTGCCAACTTCTGGTCAAAAGAAGCAAGAGGGTTGGGAAGGGAGGAAACCCCAGAGCTGCGCTGTGGGTCCCTGGGTGCCCTGAAGTCTTCCCCCAGGGCCCCTCGGTCCTCCCCACCATTTGCCAATCAGGCTCAAGGCCTTGGGGGGAAGAACAGCATCAGGTTCTGGATCAAAGCAGATGTGGCCCCAGAGGGGCTCCCGGCTGCGGGTCCTGCCCTGGGGGAGGTTGGAAAGGCCTGTGGGAGCCTCGGTCATGACACAGCCCAGTCCCTGCACTTGGCCTGGGGGGCTGAGGCCTATCTGATGGCCTACCCCTCCTTCTCCTGGGATCCTGCCTGGAGCCATCCCTTCCCATGGAGGAAGCTTCTGGAATGCCCACCTTCTGCGTCTTTACCTCGACTCCCACCATGGGTGTCCTTCTGGGTCTGGTTCTGACAGAACCAGATGGGTCTCAAAGGGGGTCCTTCTGTTTGGAACCTTTAAGCTAAGCATCCAGGGAAGGCATTTCCAGGATGGGAGCCCCTTCCATCCTAGGACAGACTCCTCTGGAGTCCATCTTCCAGGGGGTGGAGAAAGGGGTGGGGGGACAGAGAAGCTGGCCTGGGGTGTGAATCCGGAGAAGAGCAGCACCCCACCCCTCCCGCCTACCTCCTTGCTTGGTGCAGGCTCCCAGCAGGTTGACGACGTTCAGATGGTGGCCGATGTGGGTCAGGATCTTGAGCTCGGTCATCAGAGCCTTGTACTCGCTGGCCGTGGCCCCCTCTGTGTGAGGGGCAAGGGAGAGTCAGGGCGACAGGATAATGGGGCTCTCTCCTCAAGGGAAGCCCTCCTCCCCTCGGAGGTGAGCAGTGCTCACCTCTCACTGCACCAGCTTCCCCACGCTCTGCAGAAAGGCCAGTCTCCAGCTTGTGTTCACTCCTCCACCCTCTTGAGCCAGCATCCTCTGGGCTACAGTGAGGCTGGAGTGGTGTGGGGTCAGTTACTGGACATCCCTCTGGGTGGACCGGGTCCCAGAGGGTCATGTGCTGACTCGGAGCTGGGTACCTGGTACGGGCGCCCTCCCAAGGCTTCCTTCTGTCAGAACCAGGCCCAGCTAGAAACTTCCAGGCAGGGATGCACCCACATCTCATCTTTTTCTCACTTTCCCCACTTTGAGGATTACAAAGGAGAAGCACAGAGGGGCCTGCAAGGGCAGAGAGGCCCCTTTTGTAAACATCTTTGCTGTGTGTTATGTTTTCCCTGTAACCTCTTCCTCCCTGGAGTCCGCAAGGTTATCTCAAGTCAGAAGGGTCTGTAAGCATCTGACTTCAGCTTCATTCTCAGAGATAAACAACATCAATCTAAGAATTAGCAGAGTCTAAAGCCTAAATTAACTTTGTCTTGTCTCTCTGTTCTTATTGGTTAACTTATAAAGCATTAACAAATTTCAAATTACGTTTAGAAGTCTAAAATAAGTCATATAAGCTTGCTCTAAAATATTTCAACAATATGAATGTTCATGGAGTAAAAAGTGACAGTCATCCCAACCCAGTTACCTTTTTAAAAAAAAAAAAAATTCCAGTCACCTTTTTAGAAGTAACCACTGTCAATCACTTGGAGTTTCAGACCATTTTCTATGCGTTTATAAAAATCTGTACCCAATCAAAAGTCTTTTTTGTTTGTTTACATAAATGGGATCATATATAAAAATATAAAAGCAAATCTGATGTATATAATTTGCTTTCCCCCCCCTTTTAAATGTCATGGACTTTTCTCATTCTTTTAAATTGATTAATGGCATTCCTAACCTTTAGATGGTCTACAGTTGTGTTTTGTTTTTGCCATTACAAATATTCTTTAATAAACAGCCTGTGATCTTTGTGCCCTTGTGTGTTTCTGTATGACAGTCCTAGAAGTGAGTGGAAGGCTGTGCATTTCACATTGTGGAGGATACTGGAATGGAATTTCATAAGCACAGGGCATTTTTAAAATAATAACCAGATAAACACTAGAAGCCTCCCAATGGAGTTGGGATTGGCTCAGAGTAGACGCTCAACAAATATTCGTTAGACAAATAAACAACATGATTACTCTTCTCATCTCAGACATGGGCTTAAGGCCAAGAAAGGTTAAAGGTTTTGTTCAAGGGCACTTTGAAAGAGCTTCTGAGTCGTGGCCTTTGTTTGACCTTCTGCCTTTCCAGTGTCTCCTAGAAACAGATGGGCAACCAACTTAAACAAGAAAGCTTGAATGAAAATAGTGTTTTAGTGATGTTATATAGCGGGTGATTTGGCAATCTCTTGCAGTCAAGGCTGCTGGCTTAAAAAAATGATAAGCCTTTATTAAGATATTATACACACTATTTTTGTACCTTATAGAACAGATTCTCTGGGCCTTTAAAGAAAATCTCAAGTCAAAATTTCCCCCTCAAATTCATCCTTCCATGCCCTGATGCCCCTTTGGCACAGAGGGAAAACCAGGTTCTTTGGCTCAGAGTTTTCCATTTATAGGCAGGGCTGTGGCTTTTATCTTGGGCCCATAGTAGACAAGCATGGGCAGCCGATTTGCCCCTTCTAGCCTCTTATTGCTCAGCTAGTTTTGTCTCCCTGTGTGTGGTTGTAAGCAGCTTGTCTCAAGGCTGGATACCAGCTTGACTCCAGAACACAGACCAGAATCATTTTCAGTATTTGAGAGCAATGGATCATTCCTAGAAGGCAGCTCTTCTGCAGCACCGCGGTGTGTGTGCGTCAGGGGGATGAACCTTGCACCTGAACTCAACTTTTGCATGGCTGAGCTGTGTGGCCTTGCAGAGGCTACTTAACCTTTCTGGGCGCTGGTTCTTTATCTGCAGGCTGAGATAATAAAATCTACCTCACAGAAGCTCTAGAGAGAAAAATAAGAAAAGTGACAATTTCATGCAAGTCAAGCTACTATATTAAAGTATATAGGGTTGGCCAGAAAGTTTGTTTGGGTTTTTCCATAACCTAATACCTAGTCTGGTGCTTTCTCGCATAGAGGATATGTTGATGCCTCTTCTCTTTAGACCCTGGGATTCGGGGTGTCCAGGGTGGGGTTCTGGAATGCAGGAATTCTCTCAGAAATGCCTGTGATCATCTGGGTAGTTCCCTTTGAACAAGTCCTCCTGTTTTGTGGATGCAAAACTCCTTTTTCCTGGCTACCTTCAGAGTACAACCATCAGGCTCTTTGTAGAGCTTTATCAGAGCCATCACTCGACAGCCTTTTGAAGTGGAAAATATCACCACACAGGGCTTTTTGCAGTGATGGTGTCAGCGCTGGATGAAGGTGAAGGCTTTGCCGACCCCCCAGCGAGTGGGTCTCTCAGCTGGACTCTTTGCCAGCTACCTGCTTGGCTGAGTGCAGAGCTTCCTGTGCCTGAAAACCCCCTGGCAATGTGTCAGCAACGTTGGAAAGCTGAAAACTGCCCTGTGGGCTTTCAGTCCTGTTTCTTTCGGTTTGGGAACCTTGAAATGTATCGAAGTAACATGGCAGTTTCATCACAATGAAAAACTGTTTCTGTACTTTAAAGCAGAGGTCCCCAACCTTTTTGGTACCAGGGGCTGGTTTTGTGGAAGATAATTTTTCCATGGACTGGGGGCGGGGGGGGGGAGGAGATGGTTTCAGGATGATTCGTGAGCATCACATTTAGTATGCACTTTGTTTGTATTATTACTACATCGGCTCCACAGCAGATCATCAGAGGGTAGATTCTGGAGGCTGGGGACCCCTGCGGTGGGGAGCTGTGTGTCTTGGAGATGTTTGGTTTATGAGATTTTCAGTGGTTTTCATTTTCACTGTATCTTAGGGTGGTGGTCGTAAATCGCTGTGTCATTTGACCCACCTCCCAGTGCTTCACAGAGTAATGGTATCGACAACATAGAAAGATAATTTGTTTATTTGTTTTTAAATCTCTAAAGAGGAAATGTTTCAGGGACAGCACTTGATGCTATAAAATAGCTTGACGTTCTGATCAACTCAATTGTTCTAGCTTCATCATCTTTATAGTGAGCTCAAGCCCCAGCTGAGCCTTTGAGATTTAGACATACAGCCAAGTTTCCATTGTAACGTCATAGGGGACCACTCCAAAAATTTATACCTGTGGTTACTATGAGCTTAGGTCCCTGGTAGCCTAGGAGAGTCTGAGATGTGGTAGGAGAAACATCTTTGACAGAAATCGTTTTCCCATGGATACTGCTGGACTGTTTCACTTACAAGGTTTATTCTGAGCTCTTGGTGGCCTCATGGAAAGCTCCAGAGGTCAAGGGTCTTCCAGCAGAAGAAAGTTATATGGCCTCTGTCTGTTGCTAGGCCACATCCGACTAGCACCAACACACAGGGAACGTAATGGGGAGGTTGAAAGCCCAATTAGAGCATCCATACCTTTCAGCATCTTTACAGCCACAGTCCGGCAGGTGGGTGATTTCTTGATGCCGAATGCCGATGCTTGCACCACTTTTCCAAAAGCCCCTCTTCCAAGTGACTTGCCTACAATGGAAAGAAGACGTTGGTTTGTTTACCAAGCAAGCAGTTATCAGTTTAAGTCTTTTTCAGGAAGAAAGGGCCTTTTCCCTGTGTGTGTATGTGTGGCATATAGCTTTGAAGGGAATCTCCAATGAACAGACCCCAAATGAGTTAGGGACCCATTTATGTGGTATCTTCCTTCCAACTCTTTACTGAACTTCCATGTGGCCCTTGCCCTGTACAGCGAGGCTAGGACCTTCGAGGACATTTGGGGAAGCTGTATGGCCCATTTTCTTCTACAAAGTCCTTCTCCAGGGGGAGAGGCTACCGAATCTGCAGTTGGTTTTTTCCATCATCTGATAACATCATTACCACAAAAATTCCCCTGTGTTTAAACTAAATCCCTTTTCTTGCCACTTAAGCTTATTTCTTCTGACCTGTGTTTCAGCAAAGGGAACAAACTGACGAAGGTGGTTACTGCTGTTGGCTATAATGATGCTTCAGAGCTACCAAAAAATCACTTAAGTCACTTCTCAGACTTCCTTGCCAGGCAGAATATCCTCCATATTTCTAACGTGTCTTTACATGATGATTACAAATCTTTGTGGTTCAAAACAAGGTCCCCTCAACTCTGGGTAGCAATTTGCTTCAACCACAGAGAGGTGGTTGTCAAGCACAGTACCAAAGCGTGAGGTTTCCTTCACGGCTCCCCAGCGGTATGCTGTGTTCTGATGACTGCCAGCACATTGTTTGTTTCCCTCATCCTTGAATGCGACCACTTGACTCACAGGGGCAAGGACCATGCCTGAACCTTTTCGGAACCTGGTACATGGGGCATCAGGGCCCCTGTGTGTTAGTACAGAAGGGAGAGGTGCATTTGGGAGTTTGTGAGATGCTTAAACCAAGCCTCTTCCAGTCCTAAGTTAACCAGATGGGCCTGTGGGACGCACAGCTGAATGGTGCTCTGCAAGGAGGGCACCTCCCCCCTTTTTCTATCAGTGCTTCCTTCTGCATCTCCAGGCCAGAGGTAGCTGACTCCAACCCATCCAGTAGGAAACCAGTACACCTCAGTCGTGATATGAAGAAGAAAGAGTGAGCCAAAGAACCACCTTTTGTTGGTTCTTTCTGGGCAGAGGTGTAGAGTAGGGGAAACCAATGAAATGCTTCTGATGAAAATTAAATCCTGGTTCAGTTCAGTTCAGTTCAGTTGCTCAGTCATGTCCGACTCTTTGAGACACCATGCTTCCCTGTCCATCACCAACTCCCGGAGTTTACTCAAACTCATGTCCATTGAGTTGGTGATGCCATCCAACCTTCTAATCCTCTGTCGTCCCCTTCTCCTCCTGCCTTCAATCTTTCCCAGCATCAGGGTCTTTTCCAATGAGTCGGCCCTTCGCATCAAGTGGCCTAAGTATTGGAGTTTCAGCTTCAACATCAGTCCTTCCAATGAATACTCAGGACTGATTTTTTTAGAATGGACTGATTGTATCTCCTTGCTGTCCAAGGGACTCTCAAGAGTCTTCTCCAACACCACAGTTCAAAAGCATCAATTCTCAGCAAAAACTCTCTTTATGGTCCACCTCTCACATCCATGCATGACCACTGAAAAAACCATAACTTTGACTAGACGGATCTTTGTTGGCAAAGTAGTGTTTCTGGCAGTCAGTGTTAATTTAACGCAGCACCTCTAGTCCCACCTCTTTCTCGGGCTGTTCTGATAACATGTTTTCAGTGAGCTAACTTTCCTCCCTCCCTCCCTTCCTTCCCAAAGGACAGAGTTTGTTGTTTGTTAAGATCTCTGGAAAGTTTGTAATGAAGCTCTCCTTGTCCTCACCCTCCTGGAACCTTTATACTTGCACGCACAACTCCTCAGTAACAAAGTGTCCTCACCTGCCTCCGTCCTCCACTGCCCACCCCCGGCATCCAGTAAGGACGTGGGAGAGCTCAGTCACCAGTGTCATCAGAGGCGTCTCCCTGCCTGGGCCTCTCAGGGACGCTGGTGAGATGACACGCCTCCCCAGGGTCAGAGGGGCCCTTGTGCTGACAGAGGTCCTCCTCCCAAGGCATGGTCATAGGCCGGGATATAGTCTCTGTTTCCTTCTTCAGATCAAAGTGTCCAAGAAATCAGGGCTTCTCTCTTACACACAAGAGCGTCAGGTGGACCCTGAAATTGGATACGGGAAACACGCTAGCAGATGCCTTCCCCAGATTTGTAAAAATTGGTGTGTCCTGATTAGCGGCTTATTCCTTGCTTTTGTAGGGTAAAAGAACCCCTTTTCTTCTGCGTCGCCTTCTATTGTCTCTTGTGAAAAGTATCCTGAGCCCGAGACTGGTGACAAGCAACAACAGTGACAGATGTGACGAGCATCTCTATCCACAGACTCCTGCTTGTCTGGGGCAGGCAGCGTCCTTTTCATCCCCACACCTCCAGCCCCAACACATTCCCTTCTTTGTCAGTACAAAACACTTCCCATCTTCCAATGGGAAGATGCCCTGTCGGACGTGATCTCAACTTCTGTGAGTTGAGGACTTTGCCTCGACCAGTGAGAACGAGCCGGTTCTCACTTGACTTCTTCAGACTTTTCATTTATTCTCTTGGAAGCTGACTGTCGCCTCATAAAATAGCCTGAAGCTCTTACAGGCTCTTTAATCATCTGATACATCGCAGGCCTCTGGCAGACCCACAATTCCAGTGTCAGGGGAGACCTGCCATGCTGGACTTGGTCTCGCTTGGTCCTTCTTTTCACTTAAAATCCTCCTTGGTGCTACCTGGATGCCACTAGCTAGCTTGGAAAAGTGCTGGGTCATTGTTATGGAATGGAATACTATTGGCATCTCCTCTGAGAGGGACTGGTTAGGGTTCCTGGACACGGAGGGTGGTGGGGGGAGAGCAAGGCAGCCTGGAGCTGTGAGCCCTTCTTGGCATCTAGGCTGGTCTTCCAGGAGGCAGAAGCAGCCCAGGCTCGAGCCACTCACCAGATTTCAGATATCCTGTGTGCTTTCCCATGGTAGGTAATTCTGACTTTATCTTCCAATGGGAAGATGCCCTGTTTGACATGACCTCAACTTCTGTGATAAGTACATAGGACCTGAATTTTCTCCCAGGTTTGGTGAGGAATCACGAATAAAACAAGTTTCTTTAGTTTTGGATTCCAGGAATTTCAATGGTAGCAATACTCTGGACCCAAGCCCCAGCCCTGTCTGTCTCTCAGATGCTATCAATTCCAGCTTCTCTCACCAGGGCTGCGGGTCGTAACCCAGAGAGAAGACGCAGCTGAAATCAGAAGCCATTTGGTCTGTGTGTTTCTCTATATTTGTAACCCATTATAACTCGAGTCAAACCATCTTTTCCTCGTCATCCATCCAGACATCATTTTGGTTACTTTCACTGAAATCAGATGTGACTTCAGATTGCTCTCTGTCATCTACTTGGCTTAAGAAACAGACACATCTTGGGCCTCTCTGCTCCCACAGAAGTGGGACGAGGCTTTCTTGGAGCCATACTCAGCACCAAAAGGCCAAGCTGGTCTGTCTGACACATTTACTCTCACCCATCAGAGACACTCACAGGCATATCAGCTGGATCATTGCATCTGGCGACTCGGGGAGGGAAGAGAACTATAAGATCTCTAGCAAGGAGCATCTTCTGAAATGGGCTTATCTAAACCCACAGAGTCCTGGGGGGAATTCTGGTTCACAGTCTCCCTTGATGGGCCATCAAGGATCATAGTGGTCCTAGGCAAAGGAATGAAGGAATGGGACAGAAAGCTCTCTCATCCTGTACAGAAGAAGTGTGCCTGCTTGTGACTAATACCTCTGGAAAGCAGTGTGGCCTGAGAATGGCTTACAGTTGTGGGAAAATCATAGCATGTTCCTGCCAAGGTCACCGGGGGCAAGGGGGCGTCTGGGCCGGCTGCTTCATAATTTAGACTTATAGAAGGAACTAATCTGGTGTACCACCTGCCCCGAACTACTCTAAATTTAGTTGATCCCCTCACTGTCCCCATCAGCAGCCATTGCTGGCTTTCGCCTGCCTTTCCAGCTTTTTTTAATTGATTTTTTTTTTTTAACAGATTTCCAATTTTCTCCCTCAAGCCAAACAGCATGTACTCTTGAGGCCAAGTCTTCTTTCTCATATAGGGAAAAATAAAGGTGGAATCAAGCCCAAGAGAATGACAAGAAAAGCCACTTCCCTCTGTCCCCTCCCCCTCCCCCATACAGTCTGTGTGTGGGGGAGGGGAGGCTTTGCACCGAGTAACAAGCACGGCTGGCTCCAGATCTCTCTCCCTAGTTCCGAATACTAATGATTCTGGCACACACAGCCGGGAGTGGAAAACTTTCAGAAGCCACTGTCCGAGTATCTGGACAGGAGTTTTGGAGGCTCCCATTGTTCTGTAGCTCCTGGGCTGAAGTGTAAGTGCATTGTGACCTCTGAGCTGGAGGGACCTGGGGGCTGAGCTGGAGGGAAAGCACCTTGCCTGGTGTTGACAGCATCCCTATTACCTAGGAAATAACAATCTTCCCTTTCTGTCAGTGGAGCATAGACATGAAAGAGAAGGACTTTCTTCTGTGTTGGCCATTTCAGACACCCAGGGAAATTCAAACTATGTAACTTACAGTTCGTGTGATGGGGCTTTTTGATCCGCAGTTGTGCCAAGCACCAGCTTTTTCACCAATTACTCGGTTTCCCTGCACCTCCCCATTCTGAATTGTGTTCCAAGTCACCATTTTCTAATTTGTTAAAAAAATTTATTTATTTTTAATTGGAGAATAATCGCTTTACAACGTTGCGTTGGTTTCTGCCATACATCAACGTGAAGCAGCCATAGATGTGCCCGTGTCCCCTCCTTCTTGAACCTCCCTCCGAGCCCCTACCCTATCCTGCCTCTCTAGGTTGTCACAGAGCACCAGGCTGAGCTCCCTGCGTCCTACAGTAAACTCCCACTAGTTCTCTATTTTATACATGGTAAGGTATGGATTTCCAGCTACTCTCTCAATTTGTCCCACCCTTTCGTTTCCCTGCTGTGTCCACAAGTCTGTTCTCTATATCTGCAACTCCACTGCTGCCCTGTGAATAGGTTCATCAGTACCATCTTTCTAGATTCCTTATATATGTATTAATATATGATATTTGGGTTTCCCTGACTCAGATGGTAAAGAATCTGCCCTCAGTGCAGGAGACACGGGTTTGATCCCTGGGTTGGGAAGATCCCCTGGAGAAGGGAATGGCAACCCACTCCAGTATTCTTGCCTGGGAAATTCCATGGACAGAGGAGCCTGGGAGACTAAAGTCCATGGGACTGGGGCTTCCCAGGTAGTGCTAGGGGTAGAGAACCCACCTGCCAAAATAGGAGATGTAAGAGACATGGTTTCAACCCTGGGCAAGGAAGATCCCCTGGAGGAGGACATGGCAACCCACTCCAAAATTCTTGCCTGGAGAGTCTCATGGACAGGGGAGCCTGGGAGGCTACAGTCCACAGGGTGGCAAAGAGTTGGACACAACTGAAGTGACTTAGCATACACAATCCTTGTTTTTCTCTTTTTGACTTACTTCACTCTGTGTAACAGGTTCTTGGTTCATCTACCTCCCTAGAACTGACTCATTCATTCCTTTTAATGGCTCAGTAATATTCCATTGTATTTATGTACCACAACTTCTTTATCCATTCATCTGTTAATGGACCTCTAGGTTGTTTCCATGTCTTAGCTATTGTAAATAGTGCTGCGATGAACACTGGGGGACATGTTCACCACTTTCTTATCCACAGAAGTTCTGTTATCTAAGAGTGCCTGTAAGATGCTGCTGAAACCAATTGCCCCCCTTCCCTTCACTTTATCTGCTCTCACGTCTGTCCTTCTCCCTTCGAGGGGATGGATTCAAGCACTTTTGTGTCCCTACCACCGAGACAGGTGTCAGCTGCTCGGCGAAGACGCCTGATGACTGCTGAAAGTAGGGACAGTTGCTGCCTTGTCCCCTTGACCTGCTGTCTCAGCATTCTAGAGAATTCTTTATCTCTGTGTCCATCTCCCTTGCTGATTTGTGAGCAACTAGAGGGTAGAATCCTGCATCTAGTTACTTCTGCTTCCCTCAGAGCACTGCATTTTGTGGGAAGTGGGGGCTTGGTGCAGGTTTAGGAATCCAGGGAACAAATACATTACCCAGTTTAAGTCTCTCCCGGGCAAACTCCCACTTGCTGGCATCGTAAGGGAGCCGATCGCACTGCTCATCCAGGGGAACTTCATCTGGGTCCATGATAATTGACAGGTAGTCAGCTTTAATCTCAGAAGATGACTAAGGAATAAAGAGATCTCAGAGTCACCAACCAGGGAATAACTTAAACCCAGATATGTAATGTAAAACAATACTTGGCATCATCAACTCCTATTTTGGTTCATTGTGTTGAAACCATGTGGTCGGGAGCAGGACGTGCCCTCTGCATGCACATAGACGCATCACACTCGAGCATGCAATTTCCAGCAAGCCACTCCTTACTCTTCTTACAATGTGTTTCTGTGGCACCCCCTCCACTGTCCTGTCTTGGACTAAATGCACTCAGATTCTCCAGTGACCTTAATGCTTTTTCTTAAACAGTGATCAGAAACTCCCTGGTGACTCATCGGTAGAGAATCTACCTGCCGATTCAGGAGATGTGGGTTGATCCCTGGGTGGGGAATATCCCCTGGAGAAGGAAGGGCAGCCCACTCCAGTATTCTCACTTGGGAAATTCCATGAATAGAGGAGCCTGGTGGGCTGCAGTCCATGGGGTCACAAAGAGTCAGATAGGACTTAGGGATGAATTCTTTTCTGAAAAAATGCAAAGTGTTTAAATAAAATCATTCCAAACAATGACTATAAATAACTTTCCATGGTCATTCTCCAGGAATACGCATGGCAGATGGGTCAGCAGTGGGTTGTGGCTTTTCTGCATTTGTAAGAAAGGCTAAAGTGGCCAATTAAACCCAGGGTCCCTGGGATGGTGGAGAGGTGTATTTCATGTGAAGTAGTTAAAGACACCCAGAAGGTCCCTTGGTTGCCTCAGTAACCTGTAAAGACTAGAGTGAGATAAGGATAAGATTTACCTGGAGGAGTTACAGAAAAAGGGTTCTGAGTTCAGAACTTAAACACCAAACAGTCAGCCCTTCTGAAAGAATAATATAAAGGAATCCACCTGCAAGTAGGCTCCACAAGTTTCCTGGTGACCAAAATTTTGTGAATCCCTGTTCAGATGGACTAGATTCATCCAAACTGTTTGAGTATTTACATTAAAATTCATGTAAAATGCAAGCTTATTCAGTACATGGCAAGTTTATATATTCAGCATACATAGCTGTGACTCACAAGCAGGAAAAAGATGAAAAGAAAAAGGAAAAATGTACAAAAAGGAAAAAGATTTATCTTCAGCGAGAAATGGAAGTTAAGGAATAGTAAATGTTTGCTATAAATTTTTTTTTTAAAATAGAAGTTGATTATTTCAAAGGCAAAGGTGTAAGACTTATACACAGCTATATTCCAAGTTCTTTTGGACATTGGTATAATAAGATGTCAAATAAATAAGGTGGCATCTATCTTCTAGTGCTTGTTTTATCTTGATGATGCAAATGAAGCTCAGAACATACCCTTTATTTCAGATCATACATAACCGGATTTACATTTAATGTGTTAGGTTCACATTCATGGGTAATATACTCTATTTATATTAATTAATTGTAGAATTGATTGCATTTCCGTGGGCAGGACAGAAAGGAAGTGTGCTTGCCCATAGAGGCTGGGTTTTGATAACTCTTGCCTAGAAGTTACTTATGTTTCATTTAAATAAGTTTAGGGCCCTTCCTTTCTGTGCATTTCCCTAAACAGGATCAGAGTTGAGCAGAGAAGACAGATCTCCCCATCCATTCGACTTCACACCCACCCACATTCTTTGGCCCTGACTCACCCTGTCCTGGACTGTCACAGCTCACCTCATCCATCATTCGCAATCTGCCTCTTTCTCACAAAAATTATCACTGAAATGTGTGACAGATAGCTCAGGGCAGGAAGATTGCCTGGCCTCCACAAAGAGTGGAAAATGGAGACAGATAGGGAGCACGTTGTCATGAGCTGCATTTGCCAGCATCAGAGACTGGGGGGTGGGGGAGGCACTTAAAGACACTATTTCGAGGCTGCAGGGCTGGACAGGAGTGTTTTTTCCCACACCTGGGTGCTGGGTGCTCACGAGTGGCATGGATGGAGGAGCTTTGATGACTCCAGCTCTCAGTGTCAGCGATAGCCAAGGCCAGGAGAAACAGTCTCCAGTCTTCCAAGAGGACAGGAAGAGCTGCTGCCCAGCCAGGGACAGCTTGGGTCCTGTGGGAGCTGAGGGAGGTGGGCAGGGGTAGTGACCGAGCCAGGGGAGCAGGCCACGGAAGACAGTCTGCCCATGTGGCACCTGAGGACTCCTGTGGTTTGTCTTAAGGCAGATGAGAGGAGATACCCAACAGACCTTCAGGAAGGGCTTTGAGACGAGCCTGATGGTAGAATCTTGGTTGACCAACGCTTATTCTTTCAATTGACAACAACACGGAGCACCCACTGGGTGCTAGGCATGGAAATTGCTTGGTCAGGCGCTTCAGAGCCCAGGCATGGAGGCCTGGGTTTGAATCAGAACCTACATATTACCTTGGGTAAGTTGCTTAACTTTATTAAGCCTAGTTTCCTTATCAGTAAGACAGTGTCAGTAGTGGTGCTTATCTCATAGAGTTGCTGTGAATATCATGCAAAATGGTCTATGAAAAGCTGTTCCAGAGGCCTGGCGTATAGTAAGCATGAATAAATGTTAGCTTTAGTTGGCCCGTGCAGGGTGAGGATGAAAAGAGAAAATACAGTCCTTATCAGTGAGGAATTTACACAGCTTAGAGAAATCAGCTGGAGATATGTTTTTGATGCCTTGTTCCTCTTCGCCTTCCCAAACCAATTATTTCTCAAATCCTATAGGCATTCTGTCTTGAGATGGTCATTTCTTGCCTTCATCCTTTCCAATTGACATTCAAATTTCCTAACTTTTTAGACATACAGGGGACCTCTTTGATTGAGTCACAGAGTGCCTTTCCAGTGTTATTTCCACTAAGCTCCCATATGCCAAGTACCCAGCCGTTTTCCCTAAACTGGGGAGTGGGCCGGAGTGAGGGTGGGCTGTTTTTCTACTGCTTTCCTTCCAGCCGCAACCTTCAAAGTCTGTCTCGAAACGGAGCTCTCTCTGAAGTTTCTCTGCCCTCTCCTCCTTTGAACTCTGTAGTCTTTGTACCGCCCTTGCAGATTTGGCAGGTTCCGCTTTTGTTAGATGTGTTTTCCTATATGATGTACCTCCCCTTTCCAAGTCCCATTGTTTAACCTTTGTCTCCTTGGAAAGCAGTGGCTTTCCTTGTCCTGTCTTAAAGCCAGTCGCTCCACGCGGCAACAGCCTCAGGTTCTTTGTTCACCGCGCAGGAGGGCCGCCAGTCAACATATCAACGCTGGAAAGTACACCTTCCCGGTTTCGACCAGCAAGTCTAAGGTCACACGACTTGGGTTCAAAACTCAGCTGCGACTCTAACTAGCTGAGTGACTCTAGGCAGGCTACTTTACCTCTCTGAGCCTCAGTTTCCCTCTCCTTAAAATGGGAAT
Organism: Antilocapra americana; assembly: GCA_007570785.1. Taxonomy (NCBI): domain Eukaryota; kingdom Metazoa; phylum Chordata; class Mammalia; order Artiodactyla; family Antilocapridae; genus Antilocapra; species Antilocapra americana. Next base: position 33,776,412 of record ML663566.1, read on the forward strand.
AATAATATATTCATATCTTTGTGTTTTTTAAAGGACTAACTGAGATATGACATAAAGAGCTCCCTGAATGTGCCACAAACACTCAGCACATAAAATGGTGAAAGTAACTGAAAGTGATTTTTTAAAAAAATTCTTAAAGCATAAGAGATGCGGAGCTTATTATGTTACATAATGATTTTCTAATTCAGAACTACTTAAAGATAACTGTTTCTTTGATATATTTTTCTTCTATATATTATATTTTAATGTATTATCTTTTAACAGCAACAAAAAAACTAGTCTTTATAAATTAAAAAATTTAAATAAAAATAATATAATCATTCTTAAAAAAAAAGACTTTCATGTTACTAAGGACTAATTCAGCTCTAGAAATTGAGGAGGTCTCTCCTTGGTACTTTACAAGTCCTGTTGATTTTATCTCCTAAATATCTCTTCAAGTCTAATCCTTTAGACTAAGCGACCATCATTTCTGACTTGGACTGCGTTCTATTCACTGGGGTTTTCTCTATTCACTCTTTTCCGCTCTGGTCCTTTCTCCTCATACAGCCTGAAGTCTTCTTTCCAGACACAGGTCTCTCACACTTACAATCACCTACCTCTACTTAACCCCAACCCTGGCCCGCCCGGCCAAGGCTTCCTCTTCTAAAACACAGAGGAAATGGCTTCCCGCGGCCTACAGGGCCTGCCTGGACAGCCTCTCCTCCTGCCTCCCCGGGTCAGTCTGTCCTCCTCACCGCATCTCCCCTGCCTGCGGACTTCCCCTCCCTTACATGCTCTGTGGTCGGTGGACGCTGGTCACCGCTTGACATCTGCCTGAGCTAGTTGGTCTCTGCCCAGACTACATGGAGCAGCCTCTCCTCTGCACTCTCACCAGGGAGCCCTACACAGAGCCTGGCTTCCGCCCTGAGCGGGCACCTGGGAAATATTTAAGGTATAAATGAACGAATGAGTGCTGGCTCGTCCTCCAGCAAACTTCAGAGAAGCACAAGTCACGCTAACAAACCTAATGGTAGGAATCTGACGTCTCGAATTCCAACATGAGCCTCACACGCTGAAGAATTTAATTGTATCATGGGGCTCAGAGTATGGAATGGCAGAGATAAGACAGAGGTGGGTCTTTATTTTGCTTTTACCTTTTTATCTCTTAGCAGAGAGTGAGATTAAGAAAATGAATATTTCTCAGACATCTTAGCAGAGAGTGAGATTAAGAAAATGAATATTTCTCAGACCTCGTGTGGAATTTAAAGACTTCATTTTATACCAAAAATGTTCCTTCTGTGTGTGGGACATAGTCATCTGTCCCTTGTTCTAGCTTTTATTTTTTGAACAACCCACGTTAGGGTGAGATGTTTGGTTTTTTTTTTTTTTTTTTGGCCATCAGGCACGCGGGATCTTCATTCCCTGACCAGGGATTGAACCCTTGCCCCCTCCAGTGGAAGTGTGGACCAACTGCTGGACCAACAGGGAGGTCCTGAGAGACAGTTCAGTGATTCCTCTGCCATGTTCACCTGTTCAGTGCCTGTTCCGGACATTAGGCCTTTGGGGGAGCAGGCATTTTTTGGGGAAATCTACCATGATGTCACTACACCAGCAGTGCCACTGGACCTCGTAGCAAATTTCTGCTAAAAGGAGCACAGAATTTCATCTGAAATGTTCTTACCCTTTTCAGTTTTCGGATGAAAAGTGTTAACAGGAGCCAGAAGAGGGTCGCAGCCACACAGGTGCACGTCAGAGTGATGAGCTCCAGGTTAGACTTGTCCGAGGTCCCTGGAGAGACAAAAGCACCAAGAGGGCGCTAAACGGCAGCTCACAACCCCTGGGTCTGTGATTTGACCGAAGAAGGTCAGTGGCCCCCAAGTGCTTCATCACAGCGAACACAATCAGCTCCCAGCACAGAGCCTCTCACCTTCTGGGTCAGGCAGGGTTCATGCTATTATCGTCATAAACTCACATGGAAATGAAAAGACTTTCCAGAAATGTTGCTGTGGAGTTTGCCAACAACTCCAGAAATAGTGAGTTAAAAATCAGAGGAGAAATTAAAAATGGGAAAAAAAATTAAGACAGGAACAAGCCCTCATTAAAGTGCTAAATCTGGACGATGTGAAACCTCCCTAATGGGTTTGAGAGGAAATTCTAAAGAAAAAGAAAAAAAAAAAGGACATAAAGAGTCTCCTTGGGGAATCACAAAATTCTTCAAAGTAGACTTTAAAAATAAAAATAAAGCTCCAGGACTGTCACAATCCCCCGCTCACTCCTCTTGGAACAGACAGGCCAACCTTCCGGGTCTGACCACTCACGTCTGGGGCTCTCACGTCCGAGGCTCGTCCTCAGGCGGAGCTGAGCCAAGGGACCTGCTGGAGCCATTATTCCCCATCACCTTGTTCCTCAGAATCAGAGATGAAAGCTGAGCACCATTTTTCCATGATCAGAAAGCAAAGACCCAAGGTATCCAAGAGAAGCTTCCAGAGAGGATCCTCCTTGGAATTTAAAGGAATGCCCCAGTAAGCCAGGACCAAGGTTCCCTGCTTCTTGATGCCAGGGGACAGTGTCCCGGAGGCTCTAAAGAGATGCCCTTGTCCTTGACCTTCATTGGTGGTGGTTTAGTCACTAAGTCGTGTCTGACTCTTGCGATCCCATGAACTGTAGCCCGCCAGGCTCCTTGGTCCATGGGATTTTCCAGGCAAGAATACTGGAGTGGGTTGCCATTTCCTTCTCCAGGGGATCTTCCCGACCCAGGAATCGAACCTAGGTCTCCTTCACTGCAGGTAGATTCTTTACCGACTAAGCTATGAGGGAAGCCCATTAAAGAGAGACAGAGACTTAGTATTAAATGAGGCCAAGATCAAGTGAAACTTACTCCTTTTAGAAATGGTGAGGGAATTCCCTGGTGGGCCAGTGGTTTGCTCCCTGGATGGGGAGCTAAGATCCTGCATGCTGTGTTCCATGGCACCTCCTGCCCCACACCGTGCCACCCCCCTCCAAGAAACTGTGATATGGATAATGGTATTTTTTATTGAGCACTTACTATGCAGCAAGTTCTCACACCTGCCTATGAAGCAGGGGGGCAAGAATATCCTCATTTCATGGATAAGGGCTTCATCTGGGGGGGTGGGTCTTAGTTTAACTTATTTATTTTACTGTGCTGGGTTTTAGTTGCAGCACCCGGGAACTTTGATCTTCCTTGTGGTATGTGGGATCTTGTCCCCTGCGTTGTTTGAGCACAGAGTCTGAGCCAATGGAACAGGGAAGTCCCTGGGCTCTTTGTTTTAATTCAGTGAAGACATATTGAATCCGACTCCAGGCAAGGAGGTAACTCAGGGAAAGCTGTTGCTACCAGAAGCTCACTTACACCCAACCAGGAGGCTTAAGACAAATGGAAAGAAAGGAGGTGCAGAGAGTTTGGAGGCTGAGGGAGAGGTGACACTTGAAATGAATCTTGACCTGCAGGGGTGAAGGCAGGGGAAGGCACTATAGGCAGAGGGAAGGTGTGAGTGATGACCCAGAATTGGGAAATGGTAGGGCTCTGATGGAGGCAGGGCAAAATTCTGAGCATCCCTGTGGTCTCAACCCAGTGCCTTGGGCAGCTGGAGCCAGTGCAGCTTCTCTGCCCGGAACAGGAGCAAATACACACGCTAAAAACTGAAGCCTCTTTCCTCTTCTCCATTCAGCCACCATGTACGAACAGTCCCTGTGGGCCATGGTCCCCACCACGGTTTATCTTCTCATCCGGAGGGGACTCTGGTATTTCCTCTCTTTTCAGCCCACCCCCAGTTCCTGTTCATTCTGCTTCCACGGCTCATGAACTTCTCTCCTCCTGTCCTGCCGCAGGATCACCACCTAAGTCAAGGCCCCTGCAGTCCCCCTGAATGGCCATAGCAGCTTCCTAGCCTCGAGCCCCCAGTCTCTCCTCTGCTTGAGCCCATGCAATTTTGCCAAGTCACAGGTTCCATCCTGTTGGTCAGTCACTCAGTCACGGCTGACTCTTTGTGACCCTACGGACTGCAGCATGGCAGACTCCCCTGTCCTTCATCACCTCCCATAGTTTGCTCAAAATCATGTCCATTGAGTTGGTAACATCACCCAACCATCTCACCCTCAGACACCCCCTTCTCCTCCTGCCTTTAATCTTTCCCAGCATCAGGGTCTTTTCCAATGAGTCAGTTCTTCGCATCAGGTGGCCAAAGTATTGGAGCTTCAGCTTCAGCATCAACCCTTCCAGTGAGTATTCAGGGTTGATTTCCTTTAGGATTGACTGGTTTGAACTCCTTGCTGTCTAAGGGACTCTCAAGAGTCTTCTCCAACACCACAATTCGAAAATATTAATTCTTGAGTGCTCAGACTTCTTTATGGTCCAACTCTCACATCTGTACATGACTACTGGAAAAACCATAGCTTTGACTGTATGGACCTTTGTCAACAAAGTGATGGGACTCCTTAAATTCCATCATTGCTGCCTACCCCCAGCACTGTCAGGAAAGAAGCCCAAGCTCTTACATCCTGTCTGCCCAACCTCACCTGTTTCTTCAGCCTCATCTCCTGCTGCGCAACCATCCCCCCACATGCTCTACATCAAAATACTTATAGTTTCATAAATAGACCAGCCCTTCCACCTCTGCACTTCTGCCTCCACTGTTTCTCTACCAGGATATCAATGTCCCAGGGGTGAGGTCACACCTTACTCATTGTCCCCACTCACCACTGGGTGGATATGTCATACTTTAATTTGTCTCTAGAGGGTTTCATGAAGCTTTCAAAGGGTTCAGGCCAAATTCCCATTCTCGTATAGTCACCCAATAAGCATACAGAACATCACCCAAGTCCCAGGCTCTGCTCTGGGGGCTGCAATGTGGTGGCAAATGAAGGGGCACGGAAAGGAGCTCATGGTCTGGTGTTCAGGTATGAACCGACAGGTGTGTTCAGAGCTCTGAATGAAGCAGCAGCAGGTGGTTCTCTCATTCACGGTGATGCCTCTGGTGCAGAGGACAGTGCCTGGCACGTGGTAGGCAGGCATCCTGAAAGTGCTGGTTGAATGAATGCGTGAACTTGGCTTCATTTGCTGCTCTGGCAGCTTGCAGTTATTCTTCCTTGAATCTCATGAGATCAACTGAGAAATTTCCAGGCCTGATCCCCTCTTCTCTCAGTATGGGTCCTCTCGATGGGAAGACAGTAAGTGCAAGTTAACGAGTCTGGGTTTCTTTGGGTTTCCCAGGTGGCACTAGTGTAAAGAATCCACCTGCAATGCAGGAGATGCAGAGACACACGTTCAATCCCTGGGTCGGGAAGGTCTCCTGGAGAAGGAAATGGCAACCCACTCCAGTATTCTTGCCTAGAGAATCCTATGGACAGAGGAGTTGGTGGGCTGCAGTCCATGGGGTCACAAAGAGTTGGACACAACTGAACAACTGAGCGTGTATGAGCCCCTGAGGTGAGAGATTTAATGTTTCCTCGCAGTATTCACACACACACACATACACACGTGTCTTTGCTTATGCTGCAGATATATTTTGTGAAACCAAAAACCAGACTGGGAGGTCCCGAGCTGCAAGCTCGGGGCACAGTGGCCTTTGGCTGCTGGAGGAGCCTAGAACATCTTGGGACTGAGCACGGTCTGCATACAGTCTCTGCAAGGACTGACCCGGAGAGACCCCGCCCACGGTGGGAACTTTCCCACTGCATTCCCAGGGGCAGGAAGTTGACCCCCGAAGTAATTCCATAGTCCTTACTCAGGCAGATTCCTTGCAGTGGGACAGAACATGTCTGGGTGCATTTAAGGAATCAGCTCATTAAAAACATCTTCGATGAACACTGGTTAGAAGGGAAAGATCTGTTTAATATTCTGTTACTGTTTTTTGGAAACTGAACTCATTTTGTGAGACCTGGTATTCAGGCTCTGTCTCTGTCTCATCTGGTAACTTGATTTCCATCTTCACTTAGAAAGTAACCATGAAGATCATCTGCTGTAGGTTGACCTAAGTCAGCAGCATCTCTTCCCATCCGCTATCGGCTGTGTTTTCAGGGGTCAGACAATCACACTGGCCTGCCTTGGACCCAGCTTCGCCTCGCTGGTGTCAGCTGATGAACTTGGTGCATGAAAAAGCCCAGCTGTACACGGCAGGCATAGGAGACGGGGGAACATGGGTGGATTTGACAATAACGGGACTTAGCGCTGGCTCTCACGGCCGTCCCTCCTGTCTGATGGATGTGAGAGCGCCGCGTGGACATGGTATGAGGGTGTTTTTATATGGGATGATGACAAGAAGGTGGCTGATTCAAAGAGGTCAGGTATTTGTACCTCTTGTTTCAGATTGCTGACAGGGCTGTGCAGAACGTGCCATGTCAGTTACATTCCCGGGCTTCATCCCGTCCCTACTTGGGTAGGAAGGGCAGGCAGGGGGAAGGGCTGAGTTCTGAAAGTGGCATGTCTTGTCTAGAGTTGGCAGAGGTTGGCTGTGTCCTGCCGTCCTGCCCTGAGCCTTGCTGATGGTGGTGGGCAGCGCTGTCTGCACGGGACCTGGGCTGTGTGACGTGGCAGCATCACCCCGGCCGGGACACACGGCTCTTTGTGGCCCCAGATGACCTGAGTGAACGGGAGGCAGAACCACGCAGTTCAGTTCATGCGGTGTAGCTGGGTGATGCCTCCCAAGGAGTGAGGGTAACTCCCCAGCAAGAAGCCAGGGCCCTGGCTCCAGGCCTGCCTTGACTGCAGAGAAGGAAGTCTCTGAGCCTGCACACAGCTGTGTGTGTGACTGGCGACTGTGCGTCGTCACCCCCATCCTTAAAGTGTGTCTGTGACAACAGCTCCCTACCTAACAGGGGAGGTGGATAAAACTAGGTGTGATTTTGGAGGCTGCACTCTCTTTTCCTTTTAAAAAATCCTCTTATTACTTGTTGTTTTTGTTGATTTTTTGTTTTATTTTTGGCCGTGCTATGTGGCATGCAGGCTTCCCTGGTGGCTTAGATGGTAAAGAATCTGTCTGCAATGTGGGAGACACAGGTTTGATCCCAGGGTGGGGAAGATTCCCTGGAGAAGAGAGTGGCTACCCACTCTAGTATTCTTGCCTTTGAGAATTCCGTGGACAGAGAAGCCTGGTGGGCTGCAGTCCATGGGGTCGCAGGGTCAGACAGGACTGAGCGACTAACACACACACCCACATGCGGCAAGTTAGTTCCCTGGCCAGGGATCGAACCCATGCCCCCTGCATTGGGAGCACTGAGTCTTAACCACTGGACTACCAAGGAAGTCCTCCTCTTATTACTTTTTGGACTTCAAGTGCAACATAATTTTTTTTTTCATCCAGATGTATTGTGTAAAACACAATTTGCTTTTCCTTCTAAAACTAATCAGATTTTGACCCAAGTACTGGCCATTTTCTGTAAACCACTGAGTTACTTTCCCTGAGAAACTGGCCTGACACTCAGCATGGCTTAGGAGTTATTCTCTGGTTCTGGTGTTGTTTTAATTTGAGGGAACTGTTAATGTGGGTTTATTGCCCATTATGCTATTGGGATATCAAGAGAAAGGTGTGTTTCTTGTTCACTCGGCATCTCAAGCACTGGCCTAGTGAAAGACTCAATAAATGTTTATATACGGATAAAAGAAAAATCAATCAATACACCTGGACCTGGCTGCCCATGGGAGTAAATCAAGCAAGGCTAGCTCCTTTGACCTAAAATCCAGTAACCAGTAATCCAGTTATCCTTACTGTATAATTCCTCTAAGGCTTATTGGACATTTAGATTGACTATCATACTGATTATGAGCACTTCCCTGGTAGTTTAACACAAAAGAATCTGCCTGCCAATGCAGGAGAAGCAGGAGATATGGGTTTAACCCCTGGGTTGGGAAGATACCCTGGGGTAGGAAATGGCAACCTACTCCTGTATTCTTGCCTGGAGAATCCCATGGACAGAGGAGCCTGGTGGGCTTTAGTCCATGGAGTTGCATAGAGTCAGACATGACTGAAGTGACTGAGCACACACACATAGACACATTTACTTTTAGATATACATACGAATTGTGAAGCCTTGTATGTATACTACATAGTTTGGTATACAGACACCAACTTGGGTAGTGATGTATGGACATACTATATTTGGATTAAATCTGAAGTACATTTCAAGAGCAACTTTAGGTAAAGATACTTAAAGTTGCTATTCTATCAGTTATGTAACACATTTTTATCACAGTAAGTTAAAGCCTTAGGTCAAATAGGAATTTTGTGGCCTGGAACACCATTTGTGTGACTTACTGGCTAAGTCTAGAAAAAGTATAATATAGCAAGTTTTGTTGAAATGAAATTCAATTTATCATATTAACAAATAAGGCGTGCATGCTAAGTTGCTTTAGTTGTATCCAACTCTGTGTGATCCTCTGGACTGTAGCCTGCCATTCTCCTCATATATTTGAGAAGTTTTTATCATATGCCATCTGCACTATTAAGTTTGTTAATCCTTCCAGCAACCCTCTATGGTTGGCATGCCATAATTCACACCCATTTTGCAGATGAGCAAACTGAGGCTCCAGGAGGGAAGTCATCTGTTCAGGGTTGCACGGCTCATGGGCAGGGACGCACCTGACTTCAGAACAAGGCCTCTTCCCCACCAGGTGGAGGGGCAGGCAAGCAGAGTGGTTAAATAGTTCTCAGCGCTGCCACTTCCCAGCTTCGTAACCCTGGACAGAGCCCTCACCCTCTCGGGGCCTCAGATTCTCACTTGTAAGTAGGAAAAAAAACCCTCCTTGGATTGTTGCAAAAGCAAAGAAGACTGATGCATATTATATGCTTAGAATGGTGCACTGCAAGGTCAACAGGCGTGAGATGTTCTAACTGAATTCCAGCATCATTTTTTGCATTCTCGATCAAGGCCAGCTTTATGTCATTGTTTAGGTTTCAGTACAAAGGCACGCACAGCCCACCCCCAGCTCTCCCGGGTGAAATTGGGGAGCTGCCAGCTCAACTCTCTCTCCTGGGGAAACCCATGAGAGGAGTGACACCAGTCACCAACATCTCCGTGTGAATTAGTTTATCACACCCTTCCTAGTGCCAGAAGAGCCAGGGCAGAGAGCTGTGTCAGAGGTCAGAGGGGACTCAGAAGGATAGAGTGGAGAGGCTGGTCCCTAAGACAAGTCTGTTCCAAGCTTTTCCTTCTCTTTACTCTTGGGACTTGGTTAAGGAACATAGTGTATCCTTCCTGCCGTGAGCGTCCTTTCCTGAAACGTGTCACTGTTGAGGTTATTGTGGCACAAAATTCACAAACCACACCTGTTTGCATCCATCAGTCATCCTCAAAAAATGTTACAGAGGCTTCCCTGGTGGTCCAGTGGTTAAGAATCCACCTTGCAAGGCAGGGGACGTGGGTTTGATTCCTCATCAGGGAATGAAGATCCCACATGCCGCCAGAGCAATTACTGAGCCCCCCATGTTGCAAAGAAGACCTGACACAAGCCAAAAAAATAAATAAGCTTTTAACAAATGTTAAAAATGGTAGCTATTCTTCAAGTTGTTTTCTCTTGCATAATTATAAATGCTATTATTATGCTTTGCTATTATTTCAATAGCAAAGCCTAAATGTGTTAGAAGAATGTGTGTATATGTATACTGGGTTGGCCAAAAAGTTCAAGTTTTTCTGTGACATTGTATAAAAACCTGAACGAATTCTTTGGCCAACCCAATATCTATACACATACACATATATATAGTGGTTATTACTTGTAATAATAAAATGTAGTTTATTTTAAATCTTCAGATGAAAACGTGCCACCCTTGCATTGTAACAGTCCTGTTGAGTTCCATGACTATGGAGCACTGTTAATTTCAGAAATTATTTTGGTTAGTAACAGTTTTGTTGTTGTTGTTTTTAATATTAGTGCTTCCCCTTTGAGCTCTCCACATGTGCTCCTGGGCAGTCCAAACCAAACAAGACCTGTGATTATTTAAAGAAGCCACTTTGATTCCCCAGTCCGCTCATCCTTTTCAGATACAAAAATAACACATTGTTTTATCTAGGAGTATAAGAATCCTTTTTCAAAGGAAATAAAAAAGGCAGACAGTTTCCTTCCTGGCTAATGCGTGAACCTCTTTCAATCTGTTAAACATAGCCACAGACACAACTTGTTTGCCCGGCTTCACTTCCTAAATGCAACCTGATAAGATATAGGTCAGGTGGGGGGGGGGGTCTAGGTGGCATATATTAGAAAGCCAAGTCTGCAGCTTGATGCACCTAATTCATAGCCACCAGAGACAGAAGTGATTTAGACTTCAGAAGCAAGAATCTCATTTCAGTGATGAAATTACTAAGCAGGTACTGCCTTTAATTGTTCTGAACAGCATCCAAGGATCAAATTTTTATTCAATAAGCCCAGAGTACTTCTATTCAAGATACGGCATCTAATTTGTAAGGTCCACATAATATCAACTTTCAGAAATTCTTCCTATTCAAGACTGTCTTCTAGGGAGCTGAAACCTGCCTCCTTGAAACGTTGCCACCATCTCTGTCCCTTGGTTCTAGTTCTCTTTTCTGGAGAGTTAAAGTGTAACGCCAGTGTCTCCTCTGTCTGATAATGCCTTAAATATTTGAAGAAAACAGTCATGTCACCCTCTCTCCCCAAGTTGACTCATTTTTAGACTAAATATCCTCCTTTCCTTGCTCTGTCTTATCATTACCCTATTAGGATATGGCTTCATCTGTTTATGCTTCTCTTAGAAATGGGTATGGATATTTCAAATGTGGTTTGATGACGGCTGAGCAGGTAATTTCTCAGCTAACCATGATTTTTTAGCAAAGAGGCTAGATACAGCAGTCACTCTGAGAGGAGGAAAAAGGCTGCAAAAGAGAGCAAAGGAGGAGGAAAGAGAACTATAAAAAGCAGACATAACTCAAAAAAGCATGGCTGTTGGGGGCAATTACGGGTGAAAGTAAGGAGCCATGTACAGAGCAGCTGCAACCACCTTGCAAATTATACCACTTCTCTAAGTGATACTGAAGATTGATGCCCCATGAGGAAAAAGAGGTCGTGAATCAAAAGTACCGATTCCTCGAGGTGTGGGAGGAATCAGTTCCGCCACCACCAAAAGGCTAAATGATTTGCATCAACTCTTCCCCTGAAATTATCTAAAACAACTGGGTATTTTTAAAAAATCTTCAGAAAAGCTTAAAGCAATCTGACACAACAGGCCAAACTATGCATGAAAGTGGGAATGAAGTAGGGTTGAGTAGGATTGTGAAGGCATTTATACTCTGAGGGTTTTTAAGGAACCTTTTAAACAGCAGATTCAGTTCTGATGGCTTCCCAGAGTGTGGGGGACTGGAGATGAAACTCAGGGTCCTCACAGGGGAGGGGTATCTGGTAGAAAATCGTACTCGTAAGGCTGACATGCCAGAAAACAATCCCCTCAGGGTAAAAGTGAAGTAACCTACCTCTAAATGAAAACTGACTGCATAAACAAAAATAATACTAGGTGGCTATAAGCAGATGGGATTAACAGACGCAAACTATTACCTGTAGAATGGATAAACAAGGGCCTACTTACTGTATAGCACATGGAACTGTATTCAGTATTCTGTGATAAAGCATAATGGAAAGAATGTGAAAATGAATGTGTGTCTATGTATAGCTGAATCACTTTGCCGTATAGTAGGAATTAACACAACATTGTAAATCAACTGTTTGCAAATCAAAGTTTTAAAAAGTAACCAGTTCCTTAGAGAAGTCAATGGACTAGCCAATAGGAAATGTCGAGAATTATTTAGACTTTGTTATTGCCAAGGGTGATATGGACGTGGGGGGTCCAGAAATACTCATAACTCGCTGTCTTCTTTCCTGCCTCATTCACTTGGCCAATCCAACATCCTGCAAGCCTTCAACTCTCCCTGTCCTTTTCGGCCTCTAAGAAGTCTGTTAGCCCTTATCAGCAGCACTGGGTATCTCTGTTTACTATCAATTAGTATTTCTATTTTACCTGTAGGAGGAACTCAAAATGTCTATTGATCTGGTTCTAATGGTTTCATGTCCCCCTTAATCGCCTGAGGTTTTCAAAGCACGTGGAGGTTAGGGGGCATTTCTCAAAAGCCCATATCCTGCATTGGAGAAGGCAATGGCTCCCTACTCCAGTACTCTTCCTTGGAAAATCCCATAGAAAGAGGACCCTGGTAGGCTGCAGTCCACGGGGTCGCTAAGAGTCGGACACGACTGAGGGACGTCGGACACGACTGAGCGACTTCACTTTCGCGTTTCACTTTCATGCATTGGAGAAGGAAATGGCAACCCACTGCACTATTCTTGCCTGGAGAATCCCAGGGACAGGGGAGCCTGGTGGGCTGCCGTCTATGGGTCGCAGAGAGTCAGACACGACTGAAGCGAATTAGCAGCAGCAGCATATCCTGCATGAAAGTGAAAGTGTTAGCCACTCAGTCGTGTCCGACGCTTTGTGACCCCCTGGACTGTAGCCCACCAGGCTCCTCTGTCCACGGGATTCTCCAGGCAAGAACATTGGAGTGGGTAGCCATTCCCTTCTCCAGGAGATCTTCCTGACCAAGGATCAAACCAGGTCTTCTGCATTGCAGGCAGATTCTTTACTGTCTGAACCACCAAGGAAGCTTCCCATATCCTGCACAGTCCTGGGCAAATAGATAAGGTGTTAACAGCTAATTTAATTTGGCTCCTGTCTGTTGCCCTCAAAAGTATAATGATGTATTTCTTTTTTCAGACATTCAGTGATGGTTTTCTAAATAGGTTAATCTAACAAACATTTCTCAAGGGCTCTGGAATAAAAAAGTAAATAATAGGCAGTGCATTGCCTTAAAGGTCCATGTCAAGTGCATGGGAGTGCGAGGTAGGGATGATGGTGAGACTGGAGGGCAGGTACAGAGAAGGTGACACAAGAGTGAAAGTGAATCTCACGACTACGATGACTGTATGGGCTTCCCTGGTGGCTCAGATGGTAAAGAAGCCACCTGCAATGTGGGAGATGTGGGTTCAACCCCTGGGTGAGGAATCCCTCCTGGAGAAGGGAATGGCTACCCACTCCAGTATTCTTGCCTGAAGAATCCCACGGACAGAGAAGCCTGGCGGGCTATAGTCCATGGGGTTGCAAAAGAGTCAGACACGCTGAGCGACTTTCACTTCACTAGGATTACTATATATAAAATAGGTAAACACCAGGGACCCACTGTGTAGCACAGGGAGCTCTTCTCAGTATAGTATAATAAACTGTCATGGAAAAGGATCTGAAAAAGAATATATATATATATATATATGTGTGTGTGTGTAGAACTGAATCAGTTTGCTATATACTTGAAACTAAGACAATGTTGCGAATTAAGTGGACAGCAATAAAAATAAAAAATAAAAGGTGAGAGTAGGATTGTCTGGAGGAGAGCAAGTGGGGAAGGGAGGCTGTTCAGACCAAAGGAGAGTGATGTATAAGGGCAGAGGACCAGGCAGGATGGGGTGTGTTCTGGTTTAGTCCAGCTGAGGGGCTGGGGCGTGGGGAGGGGGATGTGAGCTGAGACTGGAGGAGGACGTGGTGCACTGGGATGAGGAGAATGGAGACCAGAAGCCCCTGGAGGATCTGAAGCAGGGGAGAAACATGTCAAAGATCAGTCCTTTAACACCGCTCTGTATAAAGTAGATAACCAACAAGGCCCTGCTGTATGGCATGGGGAACTCTGCTCCATACTCTGTAATGGCCCGTCTGGAAACAGAATCTAAGACAGAGTGAGTATGTGTAGAAGTGTAACTGATTCACTCAGCTGTACATCTGAAACTAACACACTGTAAATCAACTATACTCTGATAAAAATTTTTTTAAAAAGATGAGTCTTCAAAAAAGATGACTCTAGACTTGGGCGTGGATTGGAGGAGGGCTAGAGAAGAAGGAGGAATGCTGTCTGAGAGGGAAGGGATGATGTCCACAGATGACAGGGGTCAGCTCAGTTGAATGGCAGCTGATGTGGGCCATTGAATAAAAATCACTTCCCATTTCCTCAAGAGTGAATGATCCAAGTTGACAGAGACTTGGAGAGATGACCGCATTGCCTGACTTTGCTGAAAAGCATGACATTCGTGGGAGGAGGAATCGGGGGAAGCCATCTAGAAGTGGGGAGACAGGACAACAAGGAGCAGAGCTCAGTTACACCCTAAGGCCTTTAAGACAAGCTCCCAGGGTGCTTAGGGAGGAAGGAAACCTTCCTTCTGCAGTTTGCAAAGACCTAGGCTCAAGTAAGTCCTGGCCATGCTTCCTTAAGCACCACCAAAGTCATGGTGCAACTTTGGGCCAGTAATTTAATCTCTTCAAGTCTCCATCTTCTTATCTTTAGACGGAGCATAATACTCCTTCTTTGGATTCTCATGAAGTTAGTGAGGTTCAGTTTGTCAAGTGTCTAGCCTGGCGCCTGCACATAAAGGTACTAAGTAAAAGTACCAAGTAAATACCAGCCTCCTACAAAGTGCTGGGGAGGGAATGCAGACAATTGGTTGACACAGCTCCTGCCTCAAAAAGCTTGTAATTCAGTAACAAAGAGACACATGTGCTCAGTCACTATCTGACCCTTCGTGACCCTGTGGACAGGAGCCCATCAGGCTCCTCTGTCCATGGGATTCTCCAGGCAAGAATACTGGAGTGGTTTACTGTGCCCTCCTTCAAGGGATCTTCCTGCCCCAGGATTGAACCTGCATGTCCTGCATTGGCAGGCAGGTTCTTTACCGCTGAGCCACCAGGCAAACCCCCAAAGATTGAAGCATATCGATTCCTAACTAATCACAAAAGGAAGAATAGAGTAAGTTCTGATTCAAGATCGAAGAAAAATGGTGTGGGCGAGGAGAGGAAAGGACGTATATCTGATTCAGCTTTCATCCCAGAGGATGTAACAGAGCAGAAAGCATCTAAACTGGCCCTAGGGAATAAGGAGGATTCGCCTGAAACAGGGAGGAGCCTGGACAGAAGGCATTCCAGGTTGTGTTAACTCGGTGAACCCAGGCCATGCTTAGCCTTCTGCTGTGAGTCAGGCTGACTGATGGCCAGAGCCCTGGTTCATTAGCCCCCTACCCAGCCTGGGGCTCCACAGTGCCCCTGCTCTGGCCACAGCTGCACAAGCGGTGACAGCAGACTTAGGCGGCTAGAAGAGTGGCGGTCACGGCCAATGGGTGGGATAGACTCACCAATGTCATGAAGCAATGGGGCTTCTAGGAAACTCAGAGCAGCCTGGCAGAAGAGGGGAAGGGTCAGGAAGCCGTCATCTACGAACTTGCGTAAATATCTCTGCTTCAGGCAAGGGCTTCTCCCAACCCATCAGAGCTCAGGATTGAGGATCAGGGAGAACCCCTTGCTCTCTGGGGGCACCCCCTTCTCAGATCTCTACCCCACCCTCCCTGATGCAGTTTGGAGTCCTTGTTAAAAGATCAATGAACAGTCCTTTATGGAAGGAGATGTTAGAGAGAGGTACCTTTGATGTGGTATCTTCTCCTTGTGTAAGCAAATGAGTTGATACTTTTAAAACAAAGATGACTGGGGAAACAAATAGGACCATAACTGAAAGGGTTTGGGATATGCTACCCTTGACTTTTTTCTGAAACTGTAAATTGGTGGTAGTTTCAGATTTTTCAGGAGACTCTCCAGGATCATTTCCTTTTAAGAGACTGGGATTGATGGGGAATTCCCTGGTGGTCTAGGGTTAGGATTCAATGCTTTAACGGCCATGGCCTGAGTTCAGTCCCTGGTCAGGGAACTGAGATATGGAAAGCCTCAAGGTGCAGCCAAAAAAAAAAAAAAGAATGGGGATGATGAATTCTCAGTTATCGTCTTTAAGCAGTGTAGTTTCCAGGGCAGAAAAGTTGATGAATTTTGGCCTTCTCCCTTAGTTCCTCCTTCAGAAATTCTTACATACTCTGAAGTCTCCTGGGGAGCATTTGCAAATAGGCTACCGAATGACATGTGAAACCTCAGTGAGTCACAGATGTGTACACCTAAGAGGTGCCAATTTGAAGACTTTATGGTGCTGTAAATGTCATGTTTTTGGACGATTCTTGGCACTGGAGAGTTAAAATCAAGGTCTAATCTCTTTTCTGAATGGAAGCCACGTGTCCAAAGCCCAGGCTAGGATGTGGCCTCTTTGGGTTTTGCTGCTCAACAGAGCTGTTTGAGGAAGCCTGTGGAATACTCTCTTCATCATGGTCTGTTTACCATGTGTGGCTTCTCTCTGATCATATTTTGCAGTCTGTGCTGTGCTCAGTCGTGTCCGACTCTTTGCGTCGCCATGGACTGTAGCCCACCAGGCTCCTCTGTCCATGGGATTTTCCTAGGCAAGAGTACTGGAGTGGGTTGCCATGCCCTCCTCCAGGGGATCATCCTGACCCAGGGATCGAACCTGAGTCTCTTGCATTGCAGTGGGGTTCTTAACCACTGTACTGCCTGGGATGCCCAGTTTGCAGCCTATTTTGTGTTAAAAACAGGCTTATGACAACACGGAGAAGAGCCAGCGTATGTATAACTCAAGGGGATTGGGAAAAGAAAGAATAATTTCCAGCGTGTGGGTTTTTTTTTCTCTCAATGCCTGGCTTCTGTCTTCTTGGATTTCTTTCTCACACCGTGGCTGCTCTGGCCATTCTCTGGGGGTCAGTGTCACGGCTCTGGCATCGGCAGGCTCTCCCGTCTTCTGGGGTCTACTTTCCCCCGGAGCCTGTGTTCCAATGGCGGCTTGTCTCCAGGGTGGCCGGCCTGTGTCCTCCTCATCGGCCTTGTGGGGAGGGACCAGACAGGCCCGCCCAGTGGATGCGGAGGGGAGAAGGAAGTCGGGGAAAGGAAACAAGTGGAGGGACAGCGGGGGACCAGGAGGGGGCAAGTTCACCAAATGGGGAAGCAGGTATCTGGGCAGCTGCTTACCTTGCACAGTGAGGTGGGCCGAGCTCTCCACCGAGCCCTTCAGGTTGCTGGCTTTGCAGTGATACACGCCTTCATCCTCTTCCGTGACTCTCTCGATAAACAGCGTGCTGCTTCCCGGTCCTAAAATAATTCCTGGGGAGTGAGAGATGTTTACATTAGTGAGCCTGGATGACAGAGAAAACAGCCACTGTGTGACGCAACCTCTTCCTATCGTTATGCCTTCGGACGAGGAAATCCAAGCTGTTTCACCTGGCCCAGTGCTGCTTGTTTGCTCTTGTCCAGGCTGTCTCATGGCACCTTCTGGAGCTCTGAGCCCCCACTTTGGAGCTGCAGGTCTGATCCAGGCCAGAGAGAAAGATGGGGCAGCTGTCTGCACCTTGGAGGAGCACATGTCAGGGAAGTGTGTATGTGTGTGTTACTTACTTGGTTCTGTCCAACTCTTTGCAACCCTATGGACTGTAGCCCACCAGGCTCCTCTGTCCATGGGATTTCCCAGGCAAGAATACTGGACTGGGCTGCCATGTCCTCCTCCAGGGGGTCTTCCCGACCCAGGGATTGAACCCAGGGCTCCCGCATTGCAGGCAGATTCTTTACCACTAGTGCCACCTGGGAAACCCCAAAGAGGGAGTTTACCTAATAACAATAATAGCAGTTGTTGTTTGGTTGCTCAGTCATGTCTGACTCTTTGCGACCCCATGAACTGCAACAAGCCAGGCTCCTCTGTCTTCCACTATCTCCTAAAGTCTGCTCAAATTTATATCCACTGGGTCAGTGATGCTGACTATCTCATGCTCTGCCACCTTTTTCTCCTTTTGACTGATAACAACAACCATTTCCTCAATGTCCGCTGTGTGCCAGGCAGGATTGAGACCCCATTCCTGCCTTTCTCAAATTGGAGGATAATCGTTTCACAGTGTTGTGTCGGTTCCTGCCATACATCAGTGTGAATCGGCTCTAAGTATACATATATCCCCTCCCTGTTGGGTCTCCCTCCCAGTCCCCAGTCCTGTCTAGACAATCACCCTGTAAGGGGTTATTGTCTCCTCCCTACAAATAAGGACCCCGAGCTTTGGGGAGGTTAAGGAACTCAACCGAGAGCATGCAGTTGGACAGAAAGCACATCTGTGGCTCAGGGGTGAACGCCAGGCCTGTTTCGTTGGGCACGGTGGTGAAGCGCGTGGGCTGGGCTTTGAACAAGGCCTCACCACTGGCAGCCGTGTCCCTTTAGGCTGGTTACTTCACCTTTCTGTTTCCGGGCCCTTTGCCTTAGGTGAAAGTGAA
Organism: Antilocapra americana; assembly: GCA_007570785.1. NCBI lineage: Eukaryota > Metazoa > Chordata > Mammalia > Artiodactyla > Antilocapridae > Antilocapra > Antilocapra americana. The sequence continues at coordinate 33,794,570 of ML663566.1, forward strand.
AACAGTTCCTACTCAATAATGGAAAAATGGACAGCAAGTGCCCAGCACACAGTAGGTGCTCAATAAAAGCAGGTTGAAGTGTTACTGTGGAGCTGGTGTGAGGGAGGGGGATCCAGCTTCCAGACCCCATTGCTTCAGTACCAAGTGCTGTCACCATGTGTTTGAGTACTGACTGCTTAGTCTGGGGCTGAGACTTGAAGGGGCAAGCTGAGGTGTGGTGTCTGCCGAGGGACAATGAACACATACCAAACACAACACACATTCACACACTCTCTCTCAGACACACACACACACACACACACACACACACACACACACCAGCAAACAGAAAATGTTTGAGTGAGAATAAATACATGTAGCATAGCAGAGCCAATCAAATGCGAAGTCTGGGCAGGGAGGAGCTCATTAAGAATAGGGAAGTCAGGGAAGGCAGCATGGAGGTGGTGGGCTTTGTGTTAAGGTCTAAACCATTATCAGAGGTGATGGGAGAAAGAGGGGCAATGAGAAGAGGCAGGAACACACTGAGTGCTGGTTCCGGAATAAACTGGGCCCGACCAGACCAGAGGCTGTATTTTGTTAGCTGAAATAGTTTGTATTCTCCTGATTATAAAGAATAACATTCGATATAGAAAACTTGAGAAATATATTGGAAAGCATAGCGAATGTAAAAATACAAACAAATCTACGGTCTCACTCCTAGTCAAGTGTCCTTTATTTTTTTTTTTTTTGCCATACCAAGCGGTATGTGGGATCCTTATTCCCCAACCAGGGGTCAAACCTGTGCCCCCGGTATTGGGAGCACAGAGTCTTAACCAATGGACCACCAGGAAGTCCCTCTTTAGTCTTTTTAAAGTGGCCTTCTTGCACAGCTTGTTCATTGACATAATATTTTAATCTTGAGCTTCCCAGATGGCACTAGTGGTAAAGAACCCATCTGCCAATGCAGGAGATGCAAGAGACATGGGTTCAATCCCTGGGTGGGGAAGATCCCCTGGGTCAGGAGATGGCAACACGTTCCAGTATTCTTGCCTGAAACACTCCATGGACAGAGGAGCCTGGCGGGCTATAGGGCCAGTCCATGGAGTCACAAAAGAATCAGACACGACTTAGCAACTAAACAACGACAAGGTACTAGACACTAGGCTACATGCTGGTAGCACAATGATAAGCAAGGCAAATCAATCCTTGCCTGCACAGAGCTTTGGTTATACTTTGGGAGAAGTACAAACAAAGAAGGTCATTTCAAGTGGCCATAAAATTTGTGAAAGAAACTGAGCCAGGTTAAGGAGGGTCACAGGTTAAGGAGGGTGAGGAAGCTATCTTAGGTGGGCTGTTTGAGGAGGTGACATCTGAGCAGAGACCAGGGAGGTGGGCTAGAGTGAACCAGGTGAAGACATGGAAAAGGGCATTTCATGGACAGGAAGTTATGAACTGAAAGCCCTTGGGGGCAGGAAGAAGCTTGTTTAGGGAAAGACATGGTGGCTTTGTTCTCGAGCAATTGTGGTGTTTCGTTTTACAATTAAGTAGTTTAATTTTTAATTTAAGTAATGTTTAATTTTAAGTAATTATTTGGGTTGCGCTGGCTCTTTGTTGCCATAGGCAGGCTGTCTCTAGTTGCAGGGAGCGGGGGCTACGCTCTAGCAGCGCGTGGACGTCTCACTGCGGTGGTTTCTCGTTTCAGAGCATGGGCTCTAGGGTGCTCGGGCTTCAGTAGCTGTGGTACACGGGCTTAGTTGCTCCATGGCCTGTGGGGTCTTCCCAGACCAGGTGTCGAACCCATATCCCCTGCACTGGCAGGTAGATTCGTATCCACTGCACCACCAGGGGAAATGCCTAGAGCGATTGTGTTTGTTGCAAGTGGTAGGAATTGGTGGAATCGGGGATCTTTGTGAAGGCTTGCTTATGGGTTAGCACGTGGTACATGAAATACCAAGTTATAAATGTGTGACTTCAAGGCTGATGGTTTGAACAACCGTGAGGGTAGTGGTAACTCTCCTGTGGGGGGACAGGTTTGAGGCAGAAAAATCGAGAGTTCTGTCATGTGAGGGGCCCGCAGCACATCCCAAAGGAAGTTTCACGAGGGCCCAGGGAAGAGGTCAGGGTTGTTGTTCAATCACTCAGTCGTGTCTGACTCTGGTACCAACTGCAGCACACCAGGCTTCCCTGTCCTTCACTGTCTCCCGGGGTTTGCTCAGATTTATGTCCATTGAGTCGGTGATGCCATCCAACCATCTCATCCTCTGTCGCCCTCTTCTCCTCCTGCCTTCAATCTTTCCCAGAATCAGGGAGGTCAGGGTTAGAGCCGGCTAAGTGGAATCAACATTTGGGAAGCAGGGACAGTCGGGAATGGAAACAAAGCTCATGGGAAGTGAGTCTGGCCGGTCTGAAGCCTGAACCCCAGGAAATTAGAGGAAGAGGAAGCAGTAGAGGCTTAGAAGAAGTAGCCCAGGAGGTTGCAAGAAGAGCAGGAGAGCGTGAGTCCTAGATCTGAGGAGAGAGCTCACAGAGAACAGGAATCTGCTGCATTCAGAGCAACTGAGAAACTAGGAAGACAAAGACGGGAGATAACAAACTGCTGGGTTTGACAATGAGCTGCTTCAGTGATGTCTGGGGCAGAAGTGTGATGACTTAGACAACAGGAGTCTCGAGATGGGGTGGAGGTTAACTTTTCAGGGAGGGTGCTGGAGACCTACATGAGGTCAAGGAGTGAATTCGTGTTTGAAATGTGAAATTTTATGGCATGTTCATGTGCTGATAGGAATAAGCTGGGAGGGAGGAAGGAGGGAGAAAAAGATACTGAGGGGAAAAGAGGAGAGAGGAGGAGAGAGGACACAGAAGGAACAATACCAGGATAAGTGAGAGGGGATGGAACTCAGCGGCCAGACTGACCTTGGGCAGGAATCCGGAGAGCTCAGGATGGGACAGGTAGATCCTACAATTTGGTGATACATTTTCTCAGTAAACAAGAGGTACTCATCAGTTGAAATTGAGGAGGAGGAAGGAATTTTGGAAGTTTGAAGCAAGAGAAAAAGGTGTGAAATAGGGTGCTGGCAGAGAAAGAAAACAAATCCAGTTGTGAAATGCTGTTAAGATTTTCCTAATGCTTATACAGCTTTCAACACTGACCCCTCTGTGCATGTAACTTATTGGTTGGTATTAGGTTATATCTAACCACTCATGACTATAAACAACAGTGCAAGGACGCCTTTAAGCATAAAGGTTTGTTTGTTTTTTTCTTTTCTTCAGATTATTTCTTTAGGATAGATTTTCAGAAACAGATCTATTAGGTCAAAAGCTCTTGATTCATATAATCAAGCTGCCTTCCCAAAACATTATTCCAGTTAACACCTGGGCCAGCCGAGGGTGAGAGACAATTTTATCACTTTCCTGCCAGGACTGAGCAGAAGCAACTAAAAAACACAAAACACAAAACTTTGTTGGTTTGGTAGAGAAAAAATGAATTGTCTTAATCTGTGTGTGTGTGTGTCTTGGAACATTCTTTCATGTGTTCCTTAGCCATTTTAATTTTCAAAGCACCTGTTTTGAGTTGTCGACTGGGAAGGTGAGTTCAGAAGGAGAGCTTTGAAATCCTGGCTGAGGAGTTCTCATTCACTGGAGAAGGAGAGTGTCACAAAGGCTTTTGAGGGAAATAACATGAGAGCCGTGTTTAAGGAAGTTTAGTCTAGAAGGAGAATGCAGGATGGACTGGAATGAGGAAAAAGGGGTATCTGGAAGTCCCGCTCACCAAGTGGTCATTCAGGCAAGGAAAGATGAGGCCCCAAGTCTGGATGGTGGGAAAGGAAGTGGAGGGGAAGAAATGGAAGCAGACACTTTGCAGAAACAAGCCACAAGGATTGGTGCTTTACTGGATCCAGGAATAGAACAGGGATGAGTCCAAGGTGGTTCTGGAAAAAAAAAAACAGAGCTTTCCCCTGTAACCTTGGCTAGATCACTGAATCCCTTTGGGGCCGTTGCCTCATCTGTGAAACAAACAAACAGAAAAACCCTCTGCTGTATACCTACTCCATGGTATTTGCTATGAGAATCAGCAGAAATAATTTAAATGAAAGCTTTGAAAAGTAAGGTATGGTGTAAGGGATGATCCCAGAAAGCGAAAGCGTGGCTGGACAGTGGGTGGTCGGGGCATCGGAAGTTAGGAAGAGCAGTGACCAGGTTACCCACGATTGTCTCCAATGCAGCTGACCTGCATCTCAACCAAGTTCCTATCCCTCTGATCCCAAATTAAGGCTCACAGTGTGATCAAATAAAGCCAGAGGACTTGGACTGCACCCAAGGAGGCAGATGTGTAATTGGAGAGGTGAGAGGATGGAGCCAGAGATGCTGATGAGCTGACATCATCTGGCCCGGGTCCCTCTTCCCACCACGTGGAGGAGAGGAGAAGGGGTGAGAGAGTGTCCAAAGTCAACAAGCACAGCTCCTCTTTCTGGCTTGGCCGCACGCTGCATGACAGCAAAGGCATGGACCTGGATGTGTGACCATCAGGCTCCGAAGCCTCATCACGCTGTTCTCCTCCTCTGCTCTTGCTTATTTCCCTTCTCACAAAAATAGGCCAGTTACTCCCCTCTTTCTTTTCCTCCATTCCTCCAATCCTCTGCCCATACTTGACCATAGTTGTCTTCCCTAGTTTCCTTAACGCCTTAACTGTTACTACCTTTATACAACCTATTCTCTGTGATACAGGCTCTGCTCTACTGTGGAGCTCACCTTTTAAGGAGGGCACCCCTTTTAGTTTAAGTGTTTCATTGTGATTAATTTCAAAGATTTTTAAAAGTGCAGGAAAAACATAACCCCTGTGCTCACCAGTAAGATAACTAGATGTCAACATTTTTACGCCTTTGCTTTGTATAAATGAAGTTTATAGATGCTTTCTCCCTCTCTACAGAGGTACCCCAATCCTAAAGTTGGTGCATCTTGGTTTCATGCAGGTTTTTGTGCCTTATCCACATAAATGTATATCTCTGTAGACTATAATACTGTTTTGTGGTTTTAAAAATTCCAAATAAATTGTATGATATAATGCATATCCTTTTTTAACTTGGATATTTTTCCATTCTACAATGTTTTAATATTTATCTTTGTTGATACATGCAGATGCAGTTAATTTTAACTGATGTATAATATTCCATTGTATCAAAAAGCCACAGATTTAAAAAAAAATTCTCTTCTCTACCATGGGATAGTTTTCACTCTTTTGATCTTTGCCAAGAAGGCCAAAATGCACAGATGACATAGCTATGTGTACATTGTTATACTGTATCTCCTTGGCCTGGGTTGTAGAGTATACCCATTGTCTTTCAAAATAGACCAATTCACCCTTTAATCAGCAACAAGCAAGCACTCCCCTTTCCCATTTACTTACCAATACTTGGTGTTTTCAGGTGTCTTTCATTGGCAATATTTTGGGTGTAAACATCTTGATATGGGTTTAATATGTATCTCCCTGATTACTTGTTGGGTGGAATATCTTTTTTCAGTTCAGTTGGCCATTTGGGCTTCTTTTCCTGCGAATTACTAGTTCATGTCCTTTGCACATTTTCCTCTTACCCTATTTATCTTGTTCTCAATGATTTTAGGGTTTTTTATATGTTTTAGATACTGAGCCCTTGTTGGCTCAATCCATTACAAGTCTTCTTCATTCTATGAGCAGTCTTCTAAACTTTGTTTATGGTGGGTTTTTAATACAAAGACTTTTAAAATCCTAAGGCAGTCAAATGTATGAACCTTTCTATTATCCTTTGTGCTTTTTGTTACTTGTTAAAGAAATATTTCCTATTCTGATATCATAAAGCATTTCCTTTATATACTTTCCTCTCCTCAAAATCTGTTTAAACAGTTTGCTTTTCCTCATTTAGGTCTTTATACATCTAGGTTTCCTTTTGAAGGGAGTATGTATACTGTGTGAGATAAGAACCTAATTTTTACTATATAAATAGCCAACTATGCCAGCAAGGCTTACAGAGTAATCTGTTCTTTTCTAACTGAATTGTGAAGTGAGCTTGTCAGATACTAGGTTTCCACATATTGGTGGCTCTGTTTTTAGGCTCCACAATGACCTATCTATCTACACAAGTGAACCCACGATTAGCCTAGCATTGCTTGATAACACTTCCTAATATCTGGTATGAGTTGATGCCTTTTTCAAAATTGTCTTGGCCCTTTCCCACTACAATACAGATTTCAGGTTTAGCTTGTCAAATTCTGTAAAAAGTACTGTTGGAATGTTGATGGGAATTTCTCTGAATTTATGTAATTCAGTACATTGGGGGAAACAAAGGAAACTGTCAATATTTTGACCTGTAATGGCTCACAAGTGGTTCAACTTACGAATAAATGTCCCCATCTAAGAATACCAAATATCTCTGTGTTACTTAGGTCTTCTTTTACATCATTTGATAGCTTTAGGATCTTCTCTTTAAATATATTTCTTTTCAGTTATATTCTCCTAGATAAAGTTATAATTTTTGTTATTATGCAAAATGGCATTGGGTTCTTTGACGAATCACTTTATCTGAACATTCCCTTTCCCCTTCGCATGTTCATTATTAGAATGAACAAGCAGAACTCAGAAACATGATGCTGTACTATGTTTTCCTGAGATAATTTAATTGTAGGCCTGCTTCTGTCTAGAAGGATTGCTTAAATAAATTCCAACCACAAAAATCATGATAATTCCCATGGAAATGTACAATTAATCATTGTCAAAACTCTCTTCTTCATCCATCAAAGTTTGACTCAAATGACATTTTTTTCCATGAAGCATCCCTTGATCACCTGTCAGAGGTGCTGATTTGTATCTGATGGAATTTTATGCCCTTCATGTTGCATATTTTTGAATTGACTTTGTACCTATTATGTGTGTTCTTTTCAAAGGTAAGGAATAAGTTTTACCCATTTTCCTTTCCTCTAAAATATAACAAAATGTCTGACTGAAGGTAGGGAATGAAAGCTATGCTTAATAAAATAAAAAGTAATTTTTTTATGATAGTCTTGGCTTGCCAACTAAATGATAAAAGTTTTGAGGTTGGCATATGATAAATTTTCCATAAATGGTAGCTAGGATGATGATGTATCCAATTCTAGGTACCTAGTAAATAATCACACCTTTAGATTGGCCATTCTTAAAGGAATTCATGGGCTTCCCTCATAGCTCAGTTGGTAAAGAATCCGCCTGCAATGCAGAAGACCCTGGATTGATTTCTGGGTCAGGAAGATCTGCTAGAGAAGGAATAGGCTACCCACTCTAGTATTTTTGGGCTTCCCTTCTGGCTCAGCTCGCAAAGTATCTGCCTGCAATGTGGGAGATCTGGGTCCGATCCCTGGGTTGGGAGATTCCCTGGAGAAGGGAAAGGCTACCCACTCCAGTATTCTGTCCTGGAGAATTCCATGGACTGTATATAGTGACCCACAAAGATCTGGACACAACTGAGCGACTTTCACAGGAATTCATTAACAAAGAGCTGTATCTGAAATAAGGATCAGAAGAGCAAAAATATAGATTCAGGATGGTTAAAGGTGTCCCAAGAAAACTAGATGTCTGATTGGTTTCCCACAAATACCACAAAGGAGATACTATGTATCTAGCCAAACTTTGGGGGTTTGGAAAATTATATCTGGGGAAGAGAACTTCAAGGTTAGTAAACTTGGCTGACAAAATTCAGACAAGAAGGATGATGGCTCATTAAGTAGCACTCAAAAGATGAATGATTCCAGTGTTTTCAAATGTTCACCACGCAGCTTCTTCCTTCCTTGACAATTTGACTCTAAGATCAAGCCTTGTGGCAAAGCCTTTACGGATGTAAGAAAAAAAAGTTGGTGAAGTATGGGATAATCTGAGACATAGTGAAATGCAGCCTTATAATAATGTGGTAAGTTGGAAGAGAGTTGTGAAATGTTGAAAACATATAGTCAATACAACACAATGTGCAAGGTAATCCGTGGTGGGACTCTTTGCTCTATAGCCTTGAAAAAGATACAGAAGCTTTTAGAAAAGAATTAGATTAAGGACAGTGATGGGAGAAAAAAAAAAGCTGTATGACATTCTTCTCCATGCAACCACTGAATAAGGGAAAAGCCATCCACAGAGGTTCTTTCATTTGGGATAACGGCTCTTGCTTCACTAGTTTGACTTTCCAAAGTGCGTTATGATAACAGAACACTTTTTAAAAGCTCTTAAGAAATTGTAAACCAGATGCATTGAAGGGGTTATGGTTGAAGTGAGCACCTTGAAACTGTGCCCAAAACACATGTTTTCCTAAACACGTTAAAGTGAGAAGCACTTTTTTTTCCCCGCTCTTTCACTGAATTTTACTATTGTTCCGATGAAGTATTTCAAGATGCTTTGGGCACATAAAAAAGGTGTCAAATAGTGCTAACTCTGTGGTTATGAGCTGTAAAACCTTAGCTATTCACTATGTATGTCTGTAAATTATAAACACAGACACGTGTGTGCTCACACATGTAACACACACACACCCTGTCCCTGCCCCAACTAATTCTTATGGTGTGTCCAGATCTGCCATAGCCCCTTCCATGAGGTTGGAGGAATTTATGCCGTAGAATACAGACATTCACCTAAAGTGGCCTTTCTGTGGGTAGTATAGTAACGTTTCTATGACCATTTTCAGGCAAGAAATAGTATTGCATTGCACAAGGGGTTAAAGGCAAGAAGGTATTTTCCCATCAGTAGGAGAATAGCTAAATAAATTATGGGAACACATACCATATTATAGGGCATGGCGGCTTAAAAAATTAGGCAGATGATATGTACACAGAAAGGTCTCCAACGTAAATTTTGATAAAAGCAAGTCACAGAACAAAACACAGAGTGTGAGCTCAACTTAGATTTATCTTTGAGATGTTGGCTTTTCCCAGATCACCCTACTGTAATCCATTACCTTATTTTGTTCACCACAGCAGTTATTACTATCTGATTGTATGCTCTATGCTTACAGTTTTGTTAGATTTATTACCTGTACTTTTTAATTTGAATATAAATTCAAGGCCCCTGTTTTGTTTCCAGCACCTAGTGTATTCCTGGTATAGGGCTGGCTCTCCGTGTACAGCTGTGAATGAATGAATGAATGAATCCCAGCTATCATTTGCCCCATGAATATCTATGCTCCATATTTGCATGGGCTTCCCTGGTGGCTCAGTTGTAAAGAACCCGCCTGCCAATGCAGGAGACTTAAGAGACGCAGGTTCAATCCCTGGGTCAGGAAGATCCCCTAGAGGAGGGCATGGCAACCTACTCCAGTATTCTTGCCTGAAGAATCCTATGGATAGAGGAGCCTGGTGGGCTATAGTCCATGGGGTCACAAAGAGTCTGGACACAACTAAGGCGACTTAGCACCCACGCATATATATTTGCATAAATGCACATATATAAGTAAAGAAATGAAAAAATCTGACAAAATACACATCAAACAGTTATCATGGGTTAATTCCCCAAGACACAATTTTATAGTGTATTCCATTTTTGTATTATGTGATCATTTACAATTAAAAAGTATTCATGTACTACTTATTTAGTTAAAATAAATAACAGTAATTTTTTATTACCAAAATGAAATGGTGTAGGTCTCTTTACCATCAGCAAAGAACCACTGAATGAAAGTTTAAAAGCTATATAGATCCAAATACTTGTACTTTTGTAAAACTTTATGATACTGACTGTGGATAGGATGATGAAATATTTTTGAGGTAAAGTGGATTTATGCTTCCCCACAATTTATGATTAAAAAAAAATTCTTTCAGCCAGGCTGCGTGGCATATGGGATCTTAGTTCCCCAGCCAGGGATTGACCCAGTGTCCCCTGCAGTGGAAGTGCAGAGTCTTAACCACTGGACAAGGGAAGTGCCCCAAATTTACAAGCTTGGATTAAAGCAATAAAAGGACAACCCAAAACTTATTTCATCAGGAGATAGGGAGGGGGAGGGTGTGTGTGTGTGTGTGTGTGTGTGTGTGTTAGGGTTGGGGCATGACTTATAATATGTTTTCTGTAGGTGCATTTTCATGATAGTTGAATTATGAGTGAGTTGAATGAGATGGCTACTTATACTAATATACAATCTTATTGTGTAAGATGTCTTAGTAGCAGATTATGTGAAAATCAAGTTTTGATTGAGTATGGGTGGAGGAGGAATGAACTCCCTTGATTTGGCTTTTTCAGCAGCAATTTCGTCCTGCTGAGCTCACAGATTAGATTATCGAGAATGTATCTGTTGGCATATTTTCCTTAATTGTGCCGGGTAGAGTGGTGATGCCCGCTGCATCGCCATGTGTCACTTTAGATCCTGGTTAAGCTGTTTCAAGTTCCTCCTTGGGGGAAGGATGCGTTTCCATGCAAATACTGGACTTGTGAGGTAGAAAATTCTCATCTCATTTAGTTTGCCAAGTGATGGAGAATTAAACTTAAGCCAGGTAGTATCTGAGTTTTCCTTCTATATAATCACCTAGGCTTCTGTGTAAGTGGGAAAAGGTGGATTGGGGAAGGAGACCCCTTCTACTCCAGGAGCTCAGACCGCGGCTCTTAGTTTTAGAGTTGGTGACCCTGGACAAGGCACAGCCTCATCCCGGTCTCTGGGAGAATCTGTCCTCCCCCACCCCCATCCATCTTTCTTTCTCTCTTGTTTTTCTTACTCCCCCTTCCTTTTTCTCTGCTACTGGTCTCTCAAACATCGCTTGCTCTTCAGACAAAACAAGCTGCCTGTCGTGGCTGTGCACAAAGTAAGTTCCTTGCATCTCAAGAGGTCACAGAAAGAATCAAAAGAGGAGGTTCATTCACAGTGGGAAGGGAAGAGCTTTAATGGTATGAGGTTTCCGTTTGAGGTGCTGCAGAAGCTCTGAAATGAGATGGTGATGGTTGTACAAGCTCGTGAATATACTTACTGCCACTGAACTTGGGGCAGTTTTAAAGGAAAAAGTAAAATTTTTGTTACATGTATTTTGCCACATTTTTTTTTAAGGGAGAGGCTGTTTCTAAAGTGATGCTCACATCCACAAGTTTTTTTCCCATTTGTTACATTGCAAATTTTTCACTTGAACATTCCAGAGGACTTCAAAAGGGGCACCCAACCAAAGGTTAACAACTAGCGGGGGGATTCTCATTCACATGAGTCTGTGCCAGCTTGTGTGTGAGTGCTTGGCTGGGTCTTGCTGTGGCCGAGAGCTGTCAGGAGGCTTTTCTGGTCTGAATGGGCTGGAAGAGGCATCCAACTAGTCTTCCTTGGGCCAAGCATTAGGATATGACACGATGCTAGGTGTATATGAGAAAGAGCTAAATACGGTGGAACTCGAGGATAAAGAGAGAGATTTGAGGGTGTCAGGACTGAGTCTCCATAATAGCTCCTATTGATTTCCAGTTCATAACGGGACTCTACTCACAGGTCATGTTACTTTTCTTGATGTAAACCCTACAGCTCCACTGTCATACATGTGTCAGTTTCACTGAAGCAGCAGCCGAACGTTAGCTAGTAATTAGCAGGAAGTAATTCTCCACTTTTTCATCAGCTTTGAGCTGTGGTTGGAGTTGGGCATCCTCTCTTCTCTACTTTTCGATTGTAGCTCTGGTCTCTGGCAGTGCCAGCCAACCAACTGTCTTCTCTGCTGTTACCCCCAACTCTACTCCTTTCACCTTCTAAATGCCAGTTTATCCTTACGGAAGAGCTTAGCCTGTTTTCTGCCACGTTAGGGATGTCCTTTAAGCTTTTATTGTTGTCAAAGATACAACTAAACCAAACCCTGAGATAGCAGAAGAGATCTTCTCAGAGAACTACTGGGGTGTCTGCTAATAGAGATTGGCCCTTCTCTGTCTGGTCACCTGGGCCCCCTTACCTTAGAGATACCGATGGAAGAGGAGGGGATGACGTGATCTGCTGCTTCACTGATCACACTGAACTGACTGATTAGCTCAGGTCAGGTGACAGAGCCTACTCACTCCCCACTCACTGCCTTCCATGTGCCTGGGCATGGTGGCCTCATTTCTTTCCTGCAGTATTTCTTAACCTATTTTGCACCATAAGGGTACATTTCCACAAGGAAGAAAAGGCAATTACTCTATACGTTTTGTGGAAGGTTAACAGACATTTCTGAATTTTATTGTTCTAGGAAATCAAGCAAAAATAATTTGAGAGTGACAGTCAGTTTATCGTCCCCAGGCATCAACATCCTTGTTCATCTTTCTCTTCTACCTTTCCTCAGCATCTCTCCCACATCTATGAAAACCACCTTATGCTTCAGGTGTAATTCTGTCCCCTGGGTGCTGGGACAGTCGGTCACCTTGATTTGAATAATCGCGTACAGGTACCGAGATTTGCATCAGTTACACAGAGATCATGAGATAAATGATAACTCTAGTGACCAAGATCTCACTTAGGAAGGAATATTGATCAATGATTCCTCTTCCAGCCTTTGTCCATTCAAGATGGAATTTATTCTCCCTAAACTCTTTGTAACAAAGGTCCGTCTAGTCAAAGTGATGGTTTTTCCAGTAGTTTTGTATGGATGTGAGAGTTGGACCATAAAGAAAGGCGAGTGCCAAATAATTGATGCTTTTGAACTGTGGTGTTGGAGAAGATGCTTGGGAGTCCCTTGGACCGCAGGGAGATCCAACCAGTCAACCCTTTAGGAAATCAGTCCTGAATATTCATTGGAAGGACTGATGCTGAAGCTGAAGCTCCAACACTTTGGCACCTGATGTGAAGAACTGACTCATTTGAAAAGACCCCGATGATGGGAATGATTGAAGGTGGGAGGAGAAGGGGACAACAGTGGATGAGATGGTTGGATGGTGTCATTGACTCAATGGACATGAGTTTGAGTAAGCTCTGGGAGTTGGTGATGAACAGGGAGGCCTGGTGTGCTGCAGTCAATGGGGTTGCAAAGAGTCGGACATGACTGAGCGACTGAACTAAACTGAATCTCTTTGTGGTTCAAACCCTACTGCTTTAATCTTACAATATTCTGAAAATGCCTTGCTGTCCTAGAGATTTTGATGATGGTTTCTCGGGCTTTACTAACAGCATCACAGGTCACTATCACCTTCTGTTCTCTGAAATATTTTTAGAGAAGAGTGTACTTTTTTCAGCAGTTCATGGCTCTTGTCAGGAACCCCACTTTCTCTGCGCCCCATTTGGGAGGTGGTTCTTGCTTACTCTGGTGTAGCCCTAAGCTGGACCTGCCTCCTGCCGCCTCTGCTTTGCAAACTGACCTTGATTCCTTACCGTGTCATTTGGAAGCCCCCGGCCAGCAGCCCCCCTTGCTGTGCTTACTTGGCTGTCATAGCATGAAACATCTTAGAACCTCACTGGAGAATCTGGGAAGAGTGTGAGCTAGAAAGGGGATTTTCTGATCATTTGGGGTAACTGCCAGTCCCATCGGCATGTGGGTAGAGGGGTCACCAGGACACTTTGGGAGCCAGGAGTTCTCCAAGGTGACTTCGTAACATTGTTCCAAGTCTGGGTGCAAACTCTAGACGTGGTTTGCCTAGCAGAAAGAATATTTCTTAAAGGCGCTTCCCTGTCTGTAGACTGCTAAGAATCGAACCGTACTCAAAAGAGCCACTCAAAGGGAATGTGTCTCCAGCTTAGAGCTCTGGTGCTGACGTTCTGGGGCTGGTCCTGTCACAGGACATTTTTTCTTTCATGTTTGGTCCTTTATATTATACTCACTTTAGCAGCTCCATTCGTTGGTCACCTGTCCCTTCAAAGGAAATACGTCTCAAATCACCTCCTTTCAACACTTTGTACCCTACCATCCCTCCTAATTGTTCCCAGTTGCTTTTTAACTTCGGTCTAGTTTGGAGGTTCTCCTACCTTTATAACATATTTTCTCTTATTTCCTCTTTAGCTCTCTTCCAGCCTATGTATTCCACTAAAAACGGATGATTGAGAACCTGCTGTATGCTCAGCATTAGGAATGAAAATATTTTAATTAAAAGCATAAAAGATATATTTTTTCAGTTATCTGTCATATTAAAGATCTTTTAACCCTGTGATGGAGCCACATTTTCTACTTGTTTCATTTAATAGTTTACCTTGTTCCAGTTTTTAGACTCATTAACTCTGGTGCCTATTGACCTATGATAGTGTGTGAGGACGCACATGGTTGTTGCTTGAAGAAGTTGCATTCACTCAAACACACACACTGTTATATTAGCTATGTGCTTATTCAGATTTTCATTTTCTTGTTCAGCGCTGTATTCACAGAGCTTAGCACAGCACCAAGCACAAAACCTTGCCTTAATGATGTTTATTATGTGAGTCAAAAGACTGTAAGCCTGATACAGAATGAATTTTGGACCTTTTGAGATTTAAAAGTAACTAGACTTTGGCTCAAAAGAATTTTTAATTTTATATTTGGCATGTCCACTTTTTAAAAAATGCTTTAAATGGTTTTAATATGCTTTACATTAAAAAATAAATTTTAAAAATTCAGTGAAGTTTTTAGGAAGCTTAAACTTTAAGAGTTGGAAATAAGAAAATCTCCCTTGTTTTCAATGCTGATTTATGCCCACAAGGTCATTTAAAACTAGTGTCTGTTCTCTTCTGAGTGATGGGAACTAGCATTAAGCTCCACTTGGTGTTTGTGTCCAGGGTCTGGGTGTCAAGAGTTGCTCTTCTGGTTTAAAGCTTGGTCCGCTACCCACTAACCCGGTCACCTAGTCATTTCTCCCATGTTTCTCCTTCCTCATCCCTTACCTTGTCAAACAGGCATGGTAATTTAGCAAACCCCATAGAACTGGTAGGAGGAGTAAACAAAGCGATATTAGTAAGGGGCTTCAACGAGGCCCGGGCGCCTAACAAGAGGGTGTCAAGTCAAAACAGATCTGGAAACGCGGCTGATAGCAGCACCTACCTCAGACGCTGACAGCCCTGGAAGGTAAATGAGACATTCGTAAACTCTTAACAGCTCCTTGGGTATCTGGTGAGCGCTCAGTACATTTTTATTATTATTTTTGATAAGGAAGGCCTATAAAGATAGCATATCTTCAAAGGTTTGAACAGTCACACACGACACCAGAGCTGAGTGACGCGCTCTACGACATGGCATGGGCTGTGAACAAACTCGGACATCAGAGAGACAGCAGTATGATGTGTGCCATAGGATGTGAAAGGGGGGCCCTCGTGGTCGGAGGCTGGGGGAGTCCTCTAGGCTAGGGAGCCAGGGGAGGCCAGCGGGGGCCATGGCGGGTAGATGGAAGTTAGCAGGCTGGGCTCATGCCTTCAAGGCCCTGCAAAGCCTGCAGCTGTGCTGGGTTGGGCAGCTGGCAGTAGGAAGCCTGCCCTGTGGGTACCCCAGGGAGAGGGCCTCCTGTCCCCTGAAAACACACTTCCCTGGGCTGAATGCTCAGGGAGGAAGTTGCCCTCCTCTAACTTCTCTCACCAGCTATTTCATCCCCACTTGTCTAGAGTCTTAACTCTCTGTTGTCTTTGGAATTGAGTAAGTTGTCATTTAACAAGAAACAGTGATAACGTGGGCTGGATCCTGTCAGTGACCCAAAGTCACTGAAATGCTCTTGGTATATGAGTTCTTTTTGAGTTGCCAGGCTTGGTATAAAAAGAGGCATCTCAAGTAACAGAAGTACAGTTTATTCTCAGGTTACTAACACTCAGTCGAGCTTTCAAAGGCTTAGGATATGATGGACTAGTTCTCAAGTCTTTTTCAGCCTGTGGTCTTGATGTTTTTCAGTATCAGCTTTGGAACAAACAGTGAGTCAAGGATGTTCACTCTGGTTATCAGTGATCTTCACTTATCTATCCACATGGACAAAAGGGTTACAGTCACAGTGTGTGTTGCACTGGCTGTTGAATTTGCTGCCTCAAATGGGAATCTTACATATGAAACTTAACAAACACCATACACATGTAATCAAGAGATTATCACCATAAAAGTTAAGAAATTCCTCTCCAAAAAGCTATAGCAGTTTTAAAGTGTGAATAAAGGGAAGAGAGAGAGAAAATCGACAATATAGTGTAGCCGAACTCAATAAATGCTAATAATAGCACATTGAGCTTCCCTGGTGGCTCTGCAGCAAAGCATTTGCCTGCAATGCAGGAGACCACCTATACTGCGAGAAACACAGGTTCGATCCCCGGGTTGGGAAGATCCCCTGGAGGAGGGCATGGCAACCCACTCCAGTATTCTTGCCTGGAGAATCCCATGGACAGAGGAGCCTGGCAGGCTATAGTCCACGGGGTTGCAAAGGGTCAGACATGACTGAGGGACTAACCCACCACCCCAATAGCATATTAGAATGATTTTAGGAAAGATTTCATATAATTTATATAAGACTCTTTATACTGATAGATGTTCTTCTTTTGGCCCTCGGAAGATCAGAAACAGTTCTGAGGAATATATTTTTGTTAGTCATTTGACTTTTGAGATGACATTAATTAACCCTCTGATACCATTCAACAAATTCTGACAACTCATGGGCCAATTTCTATATAAATAAGGTGTGTGGGAAGGTAGTAAGCCATGGCTAAGCCATGACTGTGGGTCAACTTAGATATATTAACTCATTTAAACTATACTACATTCCTATGTGGTTGGTATTATCTTAATTTTATAAATAAGAAAACAGAGGCTCAGAGAAGTAAGGATAAGTGAGTTTCCTAAATTCTCTGACCCAGGAGGTTCAAACCCTCTCAACACCTCTTAATATTTTCTGTTTGTAATAACTTCTTGTCTCTCCTCTAATCCCAGAATGGTTGTGGGCTTTCAAATTGGTTCAACTCTAATTCTTTAACCCACATCCAAAATAAGAAAACTGAATTTAAGTCAGATTCACTACTTTCAAAGAATCATCGAATATCTCATAATAATATTTCATAAAATATGAAATACATTTTGGGATCAAGTCATGTTGGGGAATATAGAACTTGAAACCACAATCCTACCTGATTTCTTTAGTATAGGACTTCTTTGGGTCCTTAATAAAACACTAATGTGAACTCCAAATCTCTAAGGAGAGCCTATAGAGACATTGCTTCCCAAGTTGCTTGCTTATTCACATATTCATTCATCCTTTCATTTTGTTAGGATACAGCATGGGATGAATTTTTTTGAAACTATCCTTTTTTAAAAAATTTCTTTTTAACTGGAGGATAATGGCTTTACAATATTGTGTTGGTTTCTGCCCTACATCAACATGTATCAGTCAGAGGCATATGGATGTGCCCTCCCTCTTGAACTTCCCTCCCATCTCCCAGCCCACCCCACCCCTCCAGGTTGTCACAAAGCACCAGATTTGAGCTCCCTGCATCATACAGCAAATTCCCACTGGTTAACCTAATTTTACATATGGTAATAATGTATATGTGAAATTACCCTCAGTGGCGTGTCACTTTGCCTCTTTGCACCTACATTTTCTAACCTCCAAAAGGAACTCGAGACAGTCCAAAAGTCCCTTTAGCTTTAAAAATTCTATGATAAAGCCTCTCTCCCCACCACCCAATGTCTAGGCATTTGTGCTACCAAGTGAGCTTGCTAAGGACAGAATGAGATTTGTTGAAAACCACTCCATTCATTCATTCACGGAACATTTATGGATTGTCAACCACTCCGACAGGTTTGGAGGACAAAAAGACAAGATACAAATAACATGAAATACACTGTCTTCAGGATGAGGGCATGATATGATGATAAACATAGAGGAAGACAGCATGATGCAGTCCAGGAAGAGGACAGTAGCAATATGCATAGATAATACAGACACACATGAACTGATGTCTATAAAGTGGCTCAGTAAGAGATCAGAACTACTCCTGGATAATAAAGACTCTTGGAGGACCTGCCTTCTCTTTGCAGGGGTTGAATAAGGCTTTCTGGTGGGAAAACACCCAATCTGTATCTGAAGGGATGGATCAGTCTTCCACGAAGACACACCAGGCAGAGGGGACACAGAAGCGAACAAAGCATAGAGTTTGAAGCAGCGTAACACATGCCATGATCTACAAGAGCGTGGCAATTGCTAGAATGTAGAGTTCAAGGCAGGGGAGCATACAGCTGCATGGAGCAGGCAGGGACCACTGTGGAGGGCCTTCCTTGTCAGATGCTTCAACTTGGTCTTGCGATGGAGAGCCAGTGGAGGACTTGGAACAGAAATGTGACATGTTAGGCAACTGGGTGGCAAAAAGATGCAAAGAGAAAAGAGAGGTAGGGAGACCAGTTAGGAGATGCCTGCAGATGTCCACTACCCAGGAGTAGATAGTGAGCACCTGAACCAGGAGAATGACAAGAGGGAAGCAGGAACAGTTCATATCTTGTACAACCTGCTCAGCCTGATGGATCAGAGGAAGAGGGGGAAGAAGGGGGACCACCTTTGGTGTGAATGATGGATACATGGTGTCTATACAAGAGAAGAATCATGGGATGTGATCAGTTTTGGACCTGCTTGGTGTCCGGCCTCTCTAAGATATTTGTAGATATCTTAAAATTGGAGATGTTCTACCAGAACCTCCTTCTGTGCATCAAACACAAACAGATTTCATTTTGAGTAGAGGATTCATATGGAAGGAGGACTCTACATTGCTGATATTTGAATTAGGTTGTTCGGATGTTGCAAATAAATGGTAAGTTTATCTTTACTATAAATGTAATTACTAGTCAAAATTAGAAATTAGTTCATTTTTATTTTAGGGACTTCCCTGGCAGTCCAGTGGTTAAGACTCTGTACTTTCAATGCCGGGGTATTGGTTCAAGCCCTGGCTGGGAAGCTAAGATCACACATGACTCCTGGCCAAAAAACCAAAACATAAAAAAAAGAAACAGAAGGAATATTGTAACAAATTCAATAAAGACTTAAAAAAAATGGTCCACATAAAAAAATCATTACAAATCTTATTTAAGTAGGGAATCACGAGACATATAACAGATACTGTTTATACTTGTGGGTTTAAGTCTAGTTATTTTTTGTTGAAAGATCAACACATGGCCACAAGTTTAAATGTTTTTTTTTTAATCAGTATTCCAAAATATAATTTTAAATACTTTTTAAACCAAATCATTGAAATCAGTATCAGTAAACTAAGGAGATTATAAATCTACTCTGAACTTAAACTATGCCAGGCATTCAAAGCTCTGCTTTTCCTCAAACTGGAGGAACTAACTCCTCATGTTTCCCTGTTGTCCAGATGAACTGAAACATTTTCTGAGTGGCTCTTCCCATTTTCTTAGTGCACAATTTTTTATTTTTATTGCTTCTGGCAGCTTGTGGGATCTTAGCTCCCTGATCAGGGATCAAACCCAGGCCCCCAGGCAGTGAAGGCTGAGTCCCAACCACTCAACCACCAGAAAATCCCCTGAATGCATGATTCAAAGCAGACTCCATAAGGATCTTTCTATGGGCTTAGTAACGAGGTCTATATAAGAACTGACTTCACTTCCCTGGAAGTGGCTTAGTAATATGGTCTACATAAGAACTGACTTCACTTCTCTGGAAGTGGCTTAATCATGAATCAGAGCTCAAATATGATTTTTGCAGTTCTATCAGCGGTTCTAGACATCCTGGAAGAAAGTCAAAGGGATCTTACGAGGCTGAGAAGACAGAAGAAACTTGAGGAAAAAAGTCTCTTACCAGGTTCTTGCTGTATTTTGTGGCTGTTTTTAAACCAGGTTATCTGAGGCTCTGGGACGCCATTAGCATGACAGTCTAGAGTCGTTGAACTGCTGATGGCCACTGTGCGGTCACTGAGGTTTCGCAGGAGGTAGGGTGCTTCCTGATCTAGTGGATAAAGAAAGGGAATTGTTATTACTTGTAGGTCTCATCCTTTCATTATATATGCATATCGACACTTTGAAAATAGAAAAACAGCAAAACTCAACTGCAAGTGTTCATTCATATTTTGTTTCCTCCATTTTTCCTCTGTGGTTAGCCTACCATTTCCTTTTAAGTTACTGCAATAAACTGAAAACTGTTGGAACACAGAGGAAAATCAAGAACTCAGTTCTGTATTTTTAGATTTCAGTATCAAGGTTTTTGCCTGGCCAGCTAGTTTCCTTCCTTTCTTTGAGAGAAGCTTTTTTCCCTAAAATTTACGGATTTTTGCATGATATTTTAGGAACCAAAAAGGAAACGGACGTGATTTTGGATATGGCTTGTAGTGAATTTTTACATATACGCAGGGAGTGACAGTGATGAGCTAACTGAATTTTGCGTTTTTGTGTTTTATTCACATGATAGTGATGAGCTAGTTGAACTTTTCATTTT
Source organism: Antilocapra americana (assembly GCA_007570785.1). Classification (NCBI taxonomy): domain Eukaryota; kingdom Metazoa; phylum Chordata; class Mammalia; order Artiodactyla; family Antilocapridae; genus Antilocapra; species Antilocapra americana. The sequence continues at coordinate 33,814,800 of ML663566.1, forward strand.
CACATCTTACTAACATGGGAGGGCATGCTTGTGTCTCTCAGCAGTCAGTGACCTAAACTGTAAGGTAGCAGACCAAACAGGAGAATTTCTTGAACTTTGAAAACTTTTTATTAGGAGTGTTTCCTTCCTCCAATCCCTTCCCCAATGCAAACGACCAAAGGATTAATTCAAGAGACAGAGGCACAGATGTGTAGTTTTTGTACTATATAATAGCACAAATGTTGTATTTTATATTACTTTCTCTTAAAACATACAAATATGATACAATACAATTTATTTTAATAAAATGCCAACCAATATAGTACAACAAAATGAATTTAATACATTAGGAGGAATACATTACAACACTAAATTCCCACACACAGAAACAGCAGTACCCCAAGGCCCCAAGTACAGCGTCTCTCTTTTAATGAAGTCAGTTCTGCTGATGTATACATTCTAGTTGGACAGGTGCTGGATCAGTAAGTCAAGCTTCCAAGAAAGAAGGATAAAATTGGCTCCTATAACCTTCCCACTCTCTCAAATCATCCTCCCCGCCACTTGTTGCCCATCTGGGAAGGTAAATCAAGAGTTCCGGCATCACTCACACATTCTGTGTGACTGGTGTCTGAGCTGACTCTGCCTATTTCTGATGTCCTCCTCTCATTGAACTAACACTGTGACAGCAGCTTGCAAGTGTGTGCGCTTAGCCGCTCAGTCGTGTCCGACTCTCTGCGACCCCATGGACTGCAGCCTGCCAGGCTCCTCTGTTCATGGAATTCTCCAGGCTAGAATACTGGAGTGGGTTGCCATGCCCTCCTCCAGGGGATCTTCTCGACCCAGGGCTTGAAGGTCTCCCGCATTGCAGGTGGATTCCTTACCGTCTGAGCCACCAGAAGCCAAGAATACCGGAGTGGGTAGCCTACCCCTTCTCCAGTGGCTCTTCCTGACCCACAACGCTCTAAGAGATGACACCCTGCAATGAATGGCTGTGATTCCATGTCCAGCAGGACTCTGCTGAGTCCCCACTTCTTTCTGTTTTTATTCCTGCAGGGAGACTCTCTGGATGAGCATTCATTAGAGCAGCTGAGAAACCTCAGGTTAAAAAGTATGTTACTATATGACTCTGATAACATGTTGACATAACATGACATGGCAGGGTGGCTGGCTGTTAGAAGAAACAGATTTCTCATTCAGTTTGGATTTCCATTTCCATAGCTTTGGATCTCCATAGTCTTTTCTCATTTTATACAAAATGAAATCAGAAGGCAAAGAGAACTGAAGGAGTGCTAATGTACTGACTCTTCAAATAGAGTGTGAAATGCTTAACAGCAACCATCCTTTGCCCTATTTTAGTGTAGTTCCCCTAGTCTGTCGTGCAGACCCATTTTAATATTTCTGGGTTTATATTCTGTCTGCTCTGTCAAGTAGCTTTTCCTAACTGAAAACACAGCCATGTATCAAACTCTTCCACTTGGATAACTTTTACATGCTTGATCATTACAATTTTGACGTTTTTACACAGTCAAGACCCCAGACATATCAGTGAAACATGACAAGATAATAAAGAACAGCATCATATTACTATTTCACATCTTTTACAGCCAAGTGTGACACATTTCATTTTAAGCCCAGAACAGACCCAGTTCACTGGGTTATACTTGTAGTGGCTTCCTCTAGCACATTTACTATTTCCCAGGCACTAGATATGAAAAAATAATCCATCATTACCTATAAGTCTTATTATAAAAAGGAAGCCTGAATACACAGCCTGTCACACCCAGATTATTTTCATGGCTACAAACTGGAACCATCAATCGCACAGACAGGATTTGGCTTCCCTGATAGGTATGTTTGAAAACAATGCTTATATGAAAGAGAACATTTTAACATAAATGTCACGCACAGCTCCCCAAAGCCCTCTCTGTACTACTACACGAACATCAGACAAGAAGTAGCACAAAGACTGAAGAATGAAGAGAGGACTCTCAGTTAAATCTAGAGTTCATATCGACATGTCTGAGACATACAGTATGAGGGCTTTTTCCTCTGTATCTATATTTGAAAAAAAAGTTCTCCTAGGTGCAAGGTCTCATTTTTTGGCAAGTTTCTAAATGGCCCAAATCAACCAAGCAATCATTTTTTTAAAAAAAATCAATTCCCACTTTATAGTCATCTATTTCGGCATTTTTAAATAGAGAAAAGGTACATTGCACCCATATTTTTAAACCTGAGTTATTTGATGGAAATAGATAGCTGCTTTCCAAAATTTAACAAAGGGGAGATTCCTTCAAATGGAGAAAATCAGGATGAACAGAATATTTCTGCTGGTTATTGGTAGCCAAAGCTAGCACACCACCAGGTCCTTTTCCTTCTCAGCCTCTGAGCCCCAGAGATCTGCTGGGTCCCACAAATAAGTGGTTTCTCTTCTCCCTCTGGAAAGGGGCCTGAGGAACCAGGCTCACATCCTCTCCTCCATCTCAGTCATTCTCCACAGCAGGCTCCTTGTTCTTTCTTGTTCTCCTCCCCAACCCTTATGCCACACCCGGAAGACAAATGGACAAAAGTCAAAACCCACCCAATCATATTTTTTCGTTTTGAAACTCTCTGGAAGGATTCATTACTCTAAGGGATTCTTGAAATTATCCTTTGTAAAATACTATGTCCTTCCTCTACCCGGGAAATGATCGGTTCTGCATTTCCAATTCACCATGTTTTTTCATTTGTTTTTTCAGCTTTATTAAGAAAAACTGAGCTCCCCCCTCCCCCAAGTCCTATGGCACTAAGACATTGTTTCCTGGAGGAACACACTCACTTATAATGAACAATTCGCCAGGCTAAAGAGCCATAGGTAAAATTTCCAGATACAATTGATTATTCTTTCCTTTGGGCTGACAACTTCCAGGTTGCTAATTGTTTTCAGAGCATTTGGGGCTCCATAAACGTGGCAATCTGGGAAAAAGCTATTGTTTACTCTTTCACATCTGACAAAAGCAATTCCCACGTGAAAGACAAGTTTAGCCGTGGGACAGAGCCTGCTACCTAAAGGAGGAAACAGTCTGGTGAGTTCCCAAGCCTCAGGAGCTGTCATGTTGTCACCTCCTACTTACTACCCAGTCCAGCCACTGCTGTTCTCAGCCTTGGCTATTTTGGTCACTAGAGTTTGCTTTCCAGTAGTTCAGGCAAGTCACAGGCAATGATCAATCATAAATGAAAACAACAGAACAATGCTTATGAAATTGGTGAAAAAGTCACTTTCCCCTCAAAAGTGAGCTGAAAACAAAAGATTACAAATCTCTCTGGATTGGAAAATGGGATACATTTTTTAATGACTCTTGAGTCATTAATGGCAAACCTGTTTCTGTAGGTTTGCCATTAATCCCCAGGGAAAAAAAACCCTATTAACATTTGCATATGAGGGAAGTGGACTTTTTTTTTTGATGGACAAATTTGAGATTGACGTTTAGGAAAATGCATTAAACCTCTGGTCACAATAGCCTTTATTTCCTTGATAAATTCACTATGGCACACCGTTAAATGGCATCCATCGAACAGGGTAAAAGTTCTTTAACCAGGGACAAGAATATTGAAAACGAAGTTGCAATCCACTTTTTGTTTAGGTGCTGTCAATGGCTATGTGGTCCACTCAGGGGCAGTGAGGAGGGAGCCCATTGGATTAGCTGACTAGTTACTGGGATCGCAGGAGAGAACTGGGGCTTGGTCTGAGTGGACTTTTGTAATTCACACTGTGATAAAGCTTTAAGACCTCTGAATTATCCCAAAACCTTGCACCTCTGGGGCCCATCTTAGATGCTCCAGTTTAAAATTAATGTGCTTAACATATAAAAAAAAAGCATCTTCAAATAAATAAGCATTATAACTTGCTATCATCCAGGTGCTATTTACAAATCAAAGAGCAGAGGCAACAACAGGAAATAAAATCCGGCAGAGGTCCGACAGAGTCTCCAGTTCAAGTGTCCCTCATTCTGGGCTGGCCAGTGAACCAATCCATGTCCATCTTTGGTAGACACCAGCATCTGTTTAAATTATTCAGGTTGGCAGCTTGGAAACATGAACATAAAAAGGGGTGGGCATTAAAGTAGAAGGAAAGGGTCAATCAATCCCCGGTTGTCGTTTATCAGGCAGGAGAAGACAGCAAAGAGCAAAACATAACAGAACCTCCAAATCCAAACGTGCACTGGGTCGGTCCCAGAGAGCGGACCCCTTTGGCCCAAATGGGGCGCCCAGAGCTGGGGGCCCCAGGTGGGCTGATTGTGACTCCTATCATCGCCAAACTCATTTTGGGAGGAGCTTCTCCTCTGAGCCAGAAAATGAGCAACAGTGACAATAAATCAAGATGATATGAGACAACTGTTACTTGGTAATGAGTCCTTTAATGTTTTACATTACTTTGTGTGGTACAATCATTCCTTGTGCTTTTAAATTTGGAGATCCGAGAGAAAACAGCCTTTTTGTTGCAGTGCTCACCTCTAATGATCACTTCTTTCTTCTGGAGGACTTCTTCCCCTGTGTACATGTTCCTAGCTCGGCAGGCATAGGTGCCCGAGTCGTTCACAGAGACGTTCTTGATGACGAGGTGGTGTGTCAAGGAGTGCTCTTTAGTGATGGCTGCCTTTTGCTTGCTGATGCTGTGTTTCATGGTCCGGTTGTTCACTGTCTGCAGCAAAATCCAGGCAACATCTCTGTACAAGAACTTGCTCACCGTGCAAGACAGCTTCAGATCCTCTCCTTCTGCAGGCATTTTGTCCAGCTTCACCTGAAATCCATGGGGCACATCTGGAAAATAAGAACAAAGGGCTTGAGTTCATCAGAAAATCAGTGTCTCAACCTGAGACCGTATCTCATTACAAGATAGTCAAGGATCTTAAGAACTGTGTCTGCACAAATGGTCTCAGCATCAGCATTACAAGGATGGTATTTATCTTTTTTTTTTTTTAACGGAACTGATCAGATGTGACAGGTAGGAACCAACTCAATTTGCTCCATCAAAGTGAGGCAGGAAATGCAAAATAGGATGTTCTTAGGAGGGTATGTTTATTTACCAAACATTGCTTGGTGGAATGCTTTTTTATAACTTGGGATGATAACCCTTTGTTCTATCCTGTACAGAACTCCTCCTGGCAAGTGGGCAAGATAGTGAAGGGATCTAAGAGGAGTTTGTGCTAGAAAAGAAACTGCAGGTGCTTTGATAGGCAAATTTACTTAACTAAGTTGTGAAGGAGACAGGAAGTCCCAGGCTGAAGCTAGGAGACTCTAGTCAACACTTTAATCCAACACTTTGGACTGACAGTATCCTTCCCCTGCTGCTGGCCCATCATTCCCCTGCTCTTTGCTGGCACCAAGGGGAGCCAGCTATCCTGCTCAGGTACCCATTCATGGTGATTGTTCTACTTAACTTAGGGGCTTCCCTGATTGCTCAGTTGGTAAGGAATCTGCCTGCAATGCAGGGGACCCTGGTTCGATTCCTGGGTTGGGAAGATCTGCTGGAGGAGGGACAGGCTACCCACTCCAGTATTCTTGGGCTTCCCTGATGGCTCAGCTGGCAAAGAATATGCCTGCAATGTGGGAAGATCCTCTGGAGAAGGGATAGGCTACCCACTCCAGTATTCTGGCCTGGAGAACTGCATGGACTGTATATTCCATGGGGTCGCAAAGAGTTGGACATGACTGAGCGTCTTTCATTTCACTTTGGTCATCACTTCACTTCTACTTAACATATAAGAGCAAGAGCTCTTCTGAGAATGTGGACAACTAATTCGGGAAAGTTGCCTGAGTGCACAGAGTGGGGGGCAGATGGTTTCTAAATCAGATTTGCTCTCAAAAACATATTAAGGGACTTCTTAGGCTTCCCCAGTGGCTCAGACTGCCTGCAACGCAAGGAGATGCGTGTTGGATCCCTGCCACGGGAAGATCCCCTGGAGAAGGGAATGGCAACCCACTCCAGTATTCTTGCCTGGAGAATCCCATGGACAGAGAAACCTCATGAGCTTCAGTCCATGGGGTCGCAAAGAGTCGGACACAACTGGGCAATTAACACACACACTGGTGGTTCAGCAGTTAAGACTGCACTTCCACCACAAGGGGCATAGGCTGGATCCCTAGTAGGAGAGCTAAGATCCTGCATACCAAGGTGTGGTAAAAAAAAAAAAAAAAAAAATTCTTGAACCAAATACACATACACTATATTCACTTAAAAAAACAAACAAACAAACATTACACAGTTTCCTAAAGGGACTATATCATTAAAAGGCATTTTCTCCAATGTCGATTCCTAGCAAACCTTCATTTCCATCCTCTTGTCCCCTCAAGCCACACCTCACAGCTTCCCTCCTCAGCTTTCTTAACCTGAACCATCATCTGCCTTCTACATTGACAGTTCCTTCATCTTCTTTTGGACCATCTCACCAGACATCTTTAGAAAATCAGATTCCTGGCCTTGAACTGGCCTGCTCTCAAAACCTTTCCATTGCTTGTGACCAGCAGCCTATCTGCGCTCGAGCAAAGAACTGTCGCCAACATTTCACAAAGAACTTTGAAGATGAAAAGCGCTATGTTATGCTATTATTATTATTATCCTTTGCACACAAAACTATAAAGAAACCTTTAAACCTTAAGGGGACAATAGTCCAAAATTAGATATCATATCAACTCTTTCCTAAATCTCACTTTGCTTGTTTTTCTGATTTTTCTGTGCTTTGGCTTTATTATAAAGTGTCACGACTGAAGAAATGCCAAAGTATTCATCTGAAACCTGGGAGCTGGGGTGGGGGTAGCAGTGGTTTATGAAGCCGTCAATGAAGGGAGAGAGAGGAGGCACCACAGGTTTGTCTGCTTTTAAAATAAAAAAACGTAAGAATTTGCCAGAAGAGGCAGAAGCAGCTGACAGTCTTTTTTTTTTTTTTAAGATAACAATAAGGTGTCAGAAATAGCCCCTTGAATTCAGCATCTTTTTATATTTGGGACACTTTCCCAGCATGAGGAGTAAACCATCAGCCATCAACTTTCACACACATACCAGGACAGAAGTCTCATGCCCTGGTTGCGATCCACTCACTCATTTCTCAAAAGACGGTGGGCGTCCATTTACCAAGTCTCATCCTTGTGGTTAGGACCCAAGAGGGCCGAAGTAACACCATTGAGATCATGTCGAGAGTTTCTATTTACTTTAGTGATTTGAAACTTCCTGTGGAAATAGCTCACAGGTTTCCTGATGGAAGATTTTGTTTATCTTTGCCAAGCACCACCAGGAATCTCAAAATAAAATGCATTTAGTGACATTGGGAAGCCAGGGAGATAAGGCAGGGCTGTTCCTGTTTGAGCCTCAGTAATTGCTAACACACCCACAGTCATGCTGAGTGCCAGCAAAACAGCAAAAACACACACACAGGAAGAGAAAAGCACCAAGGCAGTTTTCAGGTCTGTTTCTCAGGCGAGGGACCCTGTTGAGAGGCTGGTTTGGTTTATGTTGTCAGATAGCACTTAGAAATGATCTATTTCTCAGGACAGCCCCTCTGCTGTTCTTTTTTGACGCATGGGAGATGGTAAATAAGATGTCCTAAACTAGTTAATGAATCCAGAGGGATTTCTCCCCTTAATTCATGTCAATTTTTTTTTCAGCCTGAGTACAAAAACAGACCTAAGAAAGCAGGTCTGCCTTCTGACTCTCAAAGTGAAAACAAGCAATCTTCCCACACTTAGGGATCTGTAGTGGAATCAGTCCAGTCAGAACAGAACCAACTCATACTCTTGCATCTGACACGTGATCACATCCATGGCGTCTTAGGAGATGGTGTGGAGAGGACTCACCCTTGCTCACAACAGACATTCTACCCAGGGTTAGATGATAGAGGACTGTATCTACAAAGATGCATACTTGGGGCTGGCCATTTTGACTTGATTGGATCAAATGAATGAATGAAGTTCATGACAAGAGTCAAGTATAGAAGTTAAAAGGATGAAAGGTGTCTGCTCCTTTGGCAGGTGGCCATAAAGCAAGCTTGACTTCTACTGGAGAACAGAAATAGCATTCTTTAGATAATGAGTGATGACTAGAAAGTTTTGCTTGCTTTAATTAGATACTATGGTGTTTTTTGTTTAGAGTGCTGAAAGGTTCTGATTTTGTTTTTATTTTTAATTGGGGCATGGTTGCTTTGCAATATTGTTTCTGCTATAAAACAAAGTGACTCAGCTGTAGGTATACATGTATCCCCTCCCTCTTGGACCTCCCTCCCAGTCCTCCTCTATCCCATCCCTCTAGTGAATGGCAAAAGTGTGGAGAAGAAGCCATGGAGGATGTTAATGGCCACAGTGAACCAGTTTTCATCAGTTTGGAAGGCAACTCTGTTGTATTTTAAGGAGGGGCCAACCTTGATTGAAATGAGGATCAGTAAAGATCCAGATCTAGGTCTTTTGATTTCAAGCAGTTAAATTTTAGACAGCTCTTTTAAAGCATGAGCTGCACTAGGTCAGATATAAACACTGAACAAATATGCACTCATTTTTCAGCAAATAGTCATGGAAGGTGCAACATTCCCAAGAGTACTGAGTCTCCTCTCTAGGCTTTCCTCATAGCTCAGTCAGTAAAGAATCTGCCTGCAATGCAAGAGACCTGGGTTTGATCCCTGGGTTGGAAAGATCCCCTGGAGAAGGAAATGACAATCTACTCCAGTATTCTTGCCTGGAAAAATCCCATGGACAGGAGCCTGGCAGGCTACAGACCATGGTATCGCAAGAGTCAGACATGACTTAGCGACTAAACCACCTAGTGAGACTAAATCTCATGACAGAAATTTGAGTAAGGAAAAGAGAATTGTTTTAGAAATAATGAACATCAGTAATGTCTGATTACCAGTCAAAACTATAATTTTTCAAAACTTGGAGGAAAAAATTTAGGAGAAAGATATGCCAGGCAATGGGGACTTGATCGCAATGAATTTGTGCTCAGTTTTAAGATTAAAGCTCTTAAACTTCTAGAGGAAAGACGTCGTGAGCTTTGAGTCAGATATATTGGAATAGAATCCCCATCGCTCCTTTCCATGGATGAGCCTTGAGATCTAGAAATGGTTTCAAGTGTTCCACGGTTATAAAGTGGATCACGTGGTAGGGAGAAGGTGAAGGGTGAGTTCTGTCTGGGTTCAGCAGGGGGTCCGCTCAGTCAGCTGGGGTCCTTTTAGTAGCAGTGCCAGGCGCAGGTGCCAGGCGCAGATGCAGGCTGGAGCCAAGGAGAACTCGGGGGATGTGTGGGCTGGATGTTGATGCTGGATGTTGAGTGCGGATGAACCTTCCCTGGGGACGCTGACCAATGAGGGAATGAGAGGAGCTCCCCTTGGTCAGGGCATCCTGTCCCAGAACTGCCTGTGGACCCAGGCAGAGGGCTCTCTGTTCTGGCTGTACCCCTCCCCACAATGGAGGGGCCAAGCGTGGTCCTGGAATTCCCTGGAAGGTGATCCCAAGGCTGCTTCCAGACGGTCTCAGGCCTCCTCCCCGTCCTGAGATTAGACTGCTGGGTGGTCTGCACACTTGGGGGGCTCAGGGAGACTGTCTGGGGGAGAGGGAACAGAATTTGGAGGTATGACTGGGGAGACCATCCCCAGGGCCCACAGTCTCTTGCAGTGGGGACAGAGCCAAGCGATGCTGGCTGGCCAGGGGTGGGCTTCTCCCACACCTCCAGCACTCCACACACCCCTCCGAGCAGCCCCAGAATTCTCGATTTGCACCTGACTTTTAGGTCATCATGAAAGTATATTTGTCCACCAGAGGCTAAAACATATCTACCAGCTTATTCGCATGATTTAGAATTTGCAAGTGGTTAGATGTATAGTTTGTTGGCCTCTCTGTCGGTCCTCTTGCCTTGCTTTCTGAAGATGCCAAGGCCAGAATGTTCTCTTCTTTCCACCGACTCAAATTCTATGCTCCTCAGGATGTCCCCTCGGGTCCAGGATCACCCCAAGTCTTGCTTCCTTCTCAACGGCTTAGAGCAACACTGTACAAGACCACCTGTGGCTTCCGAGCCTTGAAAATGTGGCCAGTGGGACTGGACTGAATTTCATTCAATTTTACTTCAATTCCAATTTTAAAAACCAAAGCAGTATAATATTTTTTAAAATACTGAAGACATTTTAAAGTGATAGATTTGGGATCTGTTGGGTTTAATAAAATGCACATTTTTCTTTTTACTTTAAAAAATGGTTACTAGAAAATGTTAAACCACGCATGTGGCTTTTATATTTCTGTTGGTGGCATTGACTTAGCATTGGTAAATTCATTGGTCATGTTAATTCTGCTCATTCATCTTTTATAAAAAATTTTTTTAACTTCTTTATTTTTGGCTGTGTTGGGTCTTCTTTGTTGCTAGGATTTTTCTCTAGTTTCAGAGAGCGGGGGCTGCTTTCTAGCTGCGGTGCAACTTCGTTGTGGTGCTGTCTCATTGCAGTGGCTTCTCTTGTGGAACCCGGGCTCGAGGGCACATGGGTTTCCGCAGTTGTGGTCCCTGGGCTCTAGAGCACGGTTCTGTAGTTGTGCAGGGGCTTACTTGCCCCATGACACATGGAATCTTCCCAGACCAGGGATCGAACCTGTGCCCCCTGGTTGGTCAGTGAATTCTTTACCACTGTGCCACCAGGGGAGCCCTGCTCATTCCTTTTGATGCTAGAATATAGACAACATTTCTTCTTTTGGTCTGTGGTCTTCAGCCTGTCTTCCCAATAAGACAAGGCCTTCTTGCTGTCCCTTGGAGTGCTCAACACAGAGCTGACCTCATTAAACTTGAACAAATGTATTGAATATTCAGCACAGAAAAGGAATGGGTCAATCTTTTGGACTCTAAATCATAGATAGTGGCTGTAGACTTGGATGGTTAGGGTTAGCTTGTGCTCACCCTAACCAGTCGTGTCTGACTCTTTGTGACCCCATGGACTGTAGCCCACCAGGCTCCTCTTGCCTATGGAATTTTCCAGGCAAGAATCCTGGAGTGGGTTGCTGTTTCCTCCTCTAGAAGGGTTAGCTTACTTCTCCCGAAATAAAAAGAACAATACAAACCTTTAAGCTTCATTAGTTCAGATCATCTGAGATTGCTTTGAGAATTAGTATGTGCAAAACCGCTATCTGAATCCTCTACCTAAAGGCCTTTCCCTACTTAGAATGAATGCAAAGATGATTTTGTCTCCACTTCTCCAATAGTGACCGGATAGGGACTGACTGACGTAGTTTTCAGAGGCTCTGCTGGGTGCCTCTTCACCTCTCTGAATCCCACTTGCTCATCTAGAAAACGCGGGGTTGTCACACTAAATAGCCTGAGAGTCTCTTCTGGCTCTGATAGCCTGTGGGCACCCACAAGGGGATGTCTCCCGTGGCACCACTTTGTCGGCTAACCTACCCAATGGCTCTCTGTGCCCTGGTAGCACCTACTTTTCATGAAATCGGACCTATCTACCCATTTCTTTCAGAGCTCAAGGTAATGGCGACAGCCTGCTCCAGGCAGCACGAAGTTTCCAGGGAACTGGCCAACTGCCCAGGTTTCCTCAGAAAATTGGGGGCGCATGGAGCCAGGCAATTGTTTTATACTTTGAGCTGCTGACTTCCTTCCTGTACCATGCTGGGACACAGGGAGTGCCACTTGTGTGCCTTGGAAGTTTTAAGATTTGCAGACACCATCATATTTCAGGTTAAAAATTCTGAAATGCTACTGAAAAATAGCACACGAATAACCCTCAGCCAAGCTTGGTTTCAGATGTCTTTAGGAGAGCCTCATTTCTCACAAAGTTGAAATTCGGTTGTGAAATATTTGCTGTATAGCAGAAATTAATACAATACTGTAAATCAATGATATTTCAGTTTAAAAAAAAGCTGTGAAACAATTTGCCTCTTGGGTGACAAAAATGTCATCACACAAGCGTAAATGGTTTCCTTGACTTTTCCTGCACCACCTCTGTGTGCCAGGCCCTGTGCTGGGGACTGTGGGGTGTTCAAAAATGAACGTGACAAGGGACTTCCCTGGGAATCCAGTGGTTAAGACTCTGCACTTCCAATACAGGGGGTGAGGGTTTGATCCATGGTCAGGGAACTAAGATCCCATATGCCTCATAGCCAAAAAACCAAAATGTAAAACAACAGAAGCAATACTGTAACAAATTCAATAAAGACTTAAAAAAAAAAAAAAAAAAGGTCTACATTAAAAAAAAAAAAAGAAAAAGACAAGATTCCAGCCTGGGAAGATGTCCACAAATAGCTCTAAGAGAGAATTCAGGGAAGTAACTCTTTAAGAGACTGAACGATGTAGAAGACAATTTCTGAGAGCAAGGATGAAGGTACTCAAGAGTTGAACAATTCTACGGAATTTTTTTTTTAAAATAAAAATCACTCAAGTGCATTAAAAGCAGACAAGGTTAGAAGAGAGACTGAGGTCACCGGGCTGTCTTCCTAAGTGCAGGGCGTGTGTCTTACCTGTGATGTAAAAGCTCATGTTTCTTTCCACTGTCCCGACTTTATTGGCAGCCATGCAAGTGTAGATTCCAGAAGTTCTAGCGTCAGCCACAACCAAGGTGCTAGCCGTCTGCAAAAGGAGAGGCAGTTTCAGCAACAGAACGGAGAACCCTCAGACACCCCCAAGATGCTTCTGAGGGGGACGTGATTCGGCCACCCCGTGGCCTCGACACAGATGGGACTGCACGCGTGCTGGTTACCAGGATCTCTGCAGCCCAGAAAGGGTGGAAAAACAACAGGAAAACAGGTCCTCAGGAGACCGGGGGCTATGACATCCGACTCGTATGAGGGCTTCAGGCTTATTTACCTCGTGCTGCTGGCGTAACAATTACAGACCTGAAGCCCAGATGCAGCACGGCACGTCCTACCCTACGAGGTGGTCAGCGCCACGCTGGCCAGAGGGGAGCCTGGCCCTTCTCTTTTGTCTGAATGACGTGTGATCACAAACATGGCTTGCTAACAGGAGCCCTCCTCACACGGGTGCGTTAAGTGAGCAAGGACAGAGGAGAAAGTCTGGCTGAACCACTGCTTTTCTGGAACATGGTGTTGCAGTCCTGACGCCCCAGAAAGAAGAGTGGACGCTTCCTAAGACCCTTGCACGTGTTTGTAAATTATTGGGTTGGCCAGAAAGTTCGTTTGGGTTTTTCCTGATGGTATGGAGAACTCGAATGAAATTTTTGGCCAACCCATACTTAATTTCTCAGTCTGTCCATTCCTATTCTAGAAAATGAAGATGTAAGTGATGAATGCATACCACAATATCATTTCACTAGATTTTCGTGCTGCTGTTTGGTGAGGGTGCCCCTAAAGAGACATGAGTGAAACATGGGTGAACTTGAAAGCACTTTGCAAACTGTGATGTTGCATAAAGTCATATCTCAAAAAAAAAAAAAAGTAGTGAAACACCAATTTACATGACTTAAGGATTTGCACTGCTGTCTTCAGGATAAAAGTTAGTAGTATGAAACGCACTGTTGAGAATTTAAAAACTTAACCTGACCTTGTAAAAAAGTAACACACACTATACATGAAACAATGAAACAGCTAGTAAGATTTTCATACTTAAAATTACAAAAAAGTTTGATCCAGTTACTTATTGATCATTGCAGTCTATCTCCTAGAGCACAAAGGTCTGGTTACAGGCTCTGACACTGTAGACAGAGCTGGTGCTTTCAGAATAATGGGGTGTCCTGGCTGGAAAAAATTATTCAGTCACTCACAGGCTGAAGGGATATAAAGGCTAAAGGGTGACAGTACACTTTTTTTTTCTAATAATTAAAAAATTATTATCGGAGTATAATTACCTTACAATGTTGTGTTAGTTTCTGCTGTACAGCAAAGTGAATTGACATTTATGGTAACACAAAGTCTACAAAGGGTCCTAACAATTTTCCAAGTTGCTCAGTCATGTGGTAGGCACTTTACCCGTGTTCTCATATTCCTTCCAACAAATCAAAGGATGTCTGTCTTTCATCTACAGGTCAGGAAGACTAAAAACTATACTCCTAGTTTTTCCAGCCAGCAATTCTATTGCTCCAAATTCCTTGTAATTGTCACTGTGGTACAGTCAATATTTCATGATGATTTATGACCTGCTTGTTGGATCTGTTTAATCACATCTACTCATGTATCCTCTGTGTATTGTTGAGATTCTGGGAAATAAAAATGTTTGCAATTTGTGGCATGTTCATTTAATTTAGCATATGTGTGTGTGTGTGTGTGTGTGTGTGTGTGTTAAGTCTCTCAGCCGTGTCCAACTCTTTGTGACCCTATAGACTGCAGTCTGCCAGGCTCCTCTGTCCGTGGGATTCTGCAGGCAAGAATACAGGAGTGGGATGCCATGCCCTCCTCTAGGGGATCTTCCCAGATGTTGTAAGGGAGCCAGAGGGGAATGAGAACATGACCCTTATTCTTAGCTTGAAGGACTACTTGAAGGTAACAGGGAAGAATGTCCCTACTTGAAGATCAAGTATATATATTATACTACTCTCTCTTTCACAGAGAAACACTCACAAGAAGGCAGGTAACCAGTGGAGAGAGAATGAGAGCTCAAATGTCTTCTTTCTCTAATTATCATTCTAAGAGGTGGGACATAAAAAAATTCTAAATAGCTATTTCTTTATAGTTATTGTACCCACCACTTCAGAGTCACAGAGGAAAAAGTAGCTGGAAGAGGAGCCTGAAGATGAGAGGTGGAAGGACCAGAGAGATCACTGAGCAAGAGTCTGACTGCCGTAATCGTCTTAGGAGACGCACTCATGTGCTTGGGGCAGAGGCAGATGAAGAACAGGCTCAGAGCCCTCACAGCCCTCTGCTGTCTGTCTCTCGGCTCGAGCATGGCCTTCCTGGTGAAGTTAGGGCTCCAGTGTTGATCCGAACGAATCTCAGCAGAACCTTGTTGAGACTCTCAGATGTATTGCTGTTCTATAAATAAGGGAACACCTCATCGCTGTTTGGCTGGAACCTTTGAAATTATGAACAGTGATGACCTGAATCTGAAAGCTGCATTTGGGTTTCTATTAAAATTACTCTGATTTCTCTGAACTCAGGCCAGCTGAGAACCTGGGGTTCCTGGCGAGGGCATGTCAGTTGAGATGTGCACCTGCCCTGTTTAAGGCCTGGGCGGGAACCTGGAGATAGCTGTGGCCATTTTACAAGACTCCCAGTAGCTCAGAACTTCTATATAACCAGAGCATAAAACTGAGGTCCACAGAAGGGAAATGAATGAATTCAGGTCACCCCAGGAAGGGGTGCATTTGAGTCTCTCATTTGCCTGAATGACCTCTTCGTAAACAGACTCCTTACCACAGTCAAGCCTGCCCCAGAACTCACCTCTCCCAAGTGCCTATGAAAATTGATCTAGAAAATGACATGGAGTTTACATTATTTCTTTGTTTCTGGGTAGCTTTATATAGCCCTTGCCATGTGCCAGACAGTATGGGAGGCATTTACCTTATTTAACCCTCCCTGTAGCCCAAGATGGAGAAGGCGATGGAACCCCACTCCAGTACTCTTGCCTGGAAAATCCCATGGGCGGGGGAGCCTGGTGGGCTGCAATCCACGGGGTCGCTAAGAGTCGGACACGACTGAGGGACTTCACTTTCACTTTTCACTTTCACCCATCGGAGAAGGAAATCACAACCCACTCCAGTGCTCTTGCCTGGAGAATCCCAGGGACGGGGGAGCCTGGTGGGCTGCCGTCTATGGGGTCGCACAGAGTCGGACACGACTGAAGCGACTTAGCAGCAGCAGCACTAGCCCAAGGACATGGGTGTATTACCTGATCTACAGAAGGTGCAACTGAACTTACAGAGGTTAAGAGATTTACTCAAAGGTGCATAGGACCAAAGACAACCCTGAGCAGAGATTATGCCCAGGTCTGTCAGACTCCAGTGCCTAAATTCTTAATCTACACAAAACCACTTCTTGCCCTAAAACTCTTTAAAATTCACAGCACAGGTCTGGTGGTAGCATTCTATCTACTCTTTGAATCAGGTTTCCCCTGGAAAATACCTCCTTTAATGAGTAGATATAGATCCCTGCAAGCCTCAATACAACTTGGTACAGAAATACTAGCTTTTTTAGCATTTTATACAAGTTGCAAGCTATTTTTCCAATGGATAAAGTGTTATGTGGTTTGAAAATATGAATGATAATGGACAAATTATAAGAAAATTTTACTTTATATTTTTAAGTTATACGTTAGCAAATATTAAATCTGTAGTTGAAAAGAGGAAGTATTTCAAACTCAAGAATTTGAGTCGTAGCATCTATTTGAAATGATCGTATTTCATAAATTACACCAAAAGAAATTCTCAAGGCTGTCTGCTTGCCTTTGTTCTAGAATTAGTTCCTATTTGTCACAGCTTTTTGAGATCGGAACCCACACTTTGCCTCTATTTGCTCTTGGAGGACCACAGGATTAAGATATTAAAACATGCTCCCAAAGTCCATTCTCTGGATTCTCCTGTGTGACCCAGGAACACTGCTGAAGACTGTCGTCAGGCTCTGTCAATCTGGAATTTATTCACACTCCTTCCTTCCTTCCCTTCTGCTAAGCATTAGTGATTCACTACTTCAATGCGTTTGAACCTCATGGAACAGAATGGATGGGATGATGTGTAATTCAGTCTAATTTCCAGCACTTGCTTAAAAAAAAAAAATTCTATATATGGAACAGTGATTTTAATCTCGGGATGTTTCTAATACAGTTTCCTTTGAAGTGTTTCAGAGAGAAATAAAAGCAGATATGTAAAGGTCAGGGAAGAATCTAAAATTATCCTAAGGTGGCACATCTGAGCCAACTGATGGGAAAATAGAACGTGAGAATTAGACAAAACCGGGGAGCGTGTAGGGGGCGGAGCCCACGCTGTGACTCTGAGACGAGGCATTCGGGCTTCCGTCATGGATGTGTCTCCTACGGCACACACATTTCTCAATGAAATCGCAAAATGATTTCAAATTGTCACCATCCTCCAGCTTCACAGAATCAATGCTGTAAAACGCATTTCCTGTCTGTTTTTTCCCAACACTGGGTTCCTTCTACTTCCTGCTCCAACTCTACAAACCAACAGTCTGGCAGCTCTGGGGAAACAATACCAAAGCTCCTTGTGTGCCATTAGCAACTCCAATTGATGACTCACTTTTCACAAATCTGGGCCAAAACTTGGCCATAAGGAAACTGAATTTTATTGTCTTGTGCACCCTTCCTTGGGTTAAACAAAACAAAAATCACAACAGAAAGGGGAAAAAAGCAAGTACTTGAAATCCGGCAGGTGCTCAAATAGGACCTCATTCATTGATGGCTGAAGTGGGGTACTGGACATGCTGACTCCACAACTGTGGGTAGAGTATTGGTGTGTTCTAAGCTGGGACTTTCATTTGCTTTCTTAACATGTACAGAAAAGAAAGGCAGTTTTAATTGTAAAGCAAAGACTATGCAAAGAATTCTGAGACGGCAGAACTTCTATCTGTCATCTGAAAGGTTGATGTTGCTCACAGACACACAAGGATACATCAATAGATGCTAAAAGCCAAATTAGGAAATTCTTCTAAAGGTAAGATGTAAGATTAATAACTCCCTTAAAATCTAATGTGTTACTGTTACTAATAGGATGTGTCGGGGTTGTGTGTGTGTATACTTTGTTAAGAAGGAGTATAAAAGTTTTCTTCAATGCAAACTATTTTAACAAATAGTTTTTATTTGGGCTTCCCAGGTGGTAAAGAACCCACCTGACAAAGCAGGAAATGGAAGAGACGCAGGTTTGATCCCTGGGTCGGGAAGATCCCCTAGAGGAGGGCATGGCAACCCACTCCAGTATTCTTGCCTGGAGAATCTCATGGACAGAGGAGCCTGGCGGGCTACAGTCCATGGGTCACACAGACTTGAACACCACTGAGCGACTTAGCAGCAGCAGCAGTCTTCATTTGTTGTTGCTGTTTAGTTGCTAAGTCATGTTTGGCCATTACCTCCTCTGGGGATCTTCCTGACCCAGGGATCGAACCAGGGTCTCCTGGAATGGCAGGTGGGTTCCTTACTGCTGAGCCACCTGAGAAGCCCAATAGTCTTGACTGCATATGTTCAGTATCTGGGGGATTGCATTAGGGCACATATGACAATCATTTTGATAATGGGCCAATGAGACAGGTCAGATGTTAGGAGCTGTCTTTTTTCTGGAGGGGAGAACTCAGGTTCAGAGAGATGAACTGATTTGCAGCTGGTTATATATAATAGAAAGAGAGGAGCTTAACCATGAATCCTGCCCCCAGGTTGGATGACTCCAGACCAACTGTGTCTGGTGGTCTCTATTTAAAGCCTCGGTATAACTTCATTCCCTTGGACTTCAAGGAGATCAAACCAGTCAATCCTAAGGGAGATCAGTCCTGAATATTCATTGGAAGGACTGATGCTAAAGCTGAAACTCTAATATTTTGGCCACCTGATGCGAAGAGCTGACTCACTGGAAAAGACCTTGATGAAAAATTGAAGACAGGAGAAGGGGATGACAGAGGATGAGATGGTTGGATGGCATCACTGACTCGATGAACATGAGTTTGAGCAAGCTCTGGGAGCTGGTGATTGACAGAGAAGCCTGGTGTGCTTCAGTCCATAGGGCCCCAAAGACAGGACTGTGTGACTGAACTGAACTGATAACTACAGAATTATAAGGCAATGCATTTGTTTAGAGCACACATGGAAGAAACTAGGGAAGACTATCTTACCCAGATTTTGCTCCTCCTCCTCCATCTTTTTTCACAGGCATTCTGTATGGAGGCAGGTGGATACTTCATGGTTTCAGCCTAATCAGAAATCTGACCTAGCTTTTTCATTTTCTATTTTCTATCATATATATTTTGTGGATAGACTACAAAAACCAGACTAGATGTTCCTTTGAAATTAAGATCATAATTCATGCTTTAATATCCAATGGTTCACAATACTAGCACCTAATAGGGTCAAGAAAAGGCAAAATGATTCAACACCATCAATGGCATCTCGGAATTTTCTAGTACTCTGTGGCAACTAATTCACTTTCCATTCCGAGGCAATTTCCGTTTTAAATAAAGTAGTGTCACTTGAGTTAAACTTTACAGTTTACAGAATTTCCTCTTTCCTAAGTATTTCATTCAATGGCTCTGTCATCAGTTGCTACACATCATGGGATGTTTTGAACTACAGTTCATTTGTATTCAAGAAAAAGACATGTAAATCCGCTACGCCTACTGCAGTGGTTAGAAAAACTCTTCCTGAGTCCTTGACAAGTGATTGCAGATGTTACTGTGAGAGCCATCAGCATCTTAACAAATTTCTGTATTGGTTTAATTGTCAGAGCCCTGGGTCTTGGCAAAGGAAGACTTTGGTTTGCATTTCTCATAAGCTACTATTATGCTGTGACTTTGAGTTAATCATCTTATGGCCTCAGTTTTTCTTATCTTTAAAATGGAGATAACCACTTGGGCCTGCCAAAGAGTGATACTGACATCAGCGTACGAAAAAAAGTTTTCCATAGTGAAGAATTCAGATGTTATTTGTTATTTTGAAGTCCTGCAGGGACAATAATGCCATCTATTTTGTTGCTTTGAAATGCAAAGAATACAGCTGAACAGACAGCAGTAGCACATAAGCAAATGACGTCCGTGTTAACAGACTACTCCGAATCAAGATATGCATGTAGGAGTAGATATTTCAGCCAAGGGTGATTTGATATGTTTTCTTTTCTTTGTAATGCATCACTACCTCTGTGCCTGGGAATAGTGGATTTTTAAGTGTATTGTTCACTAACTCAGGAGAAAAAAGTCACCAGGCTTGAAATCCACTGAGATTTGCCTAGTTCACGATGTGTCAGCTAGTTCTGAGGCTAACAAAATTTAGAAGAGTGAAGAACACATGTGCAGGAGCAGAAAAGATGCTTTTATAGACCCTGACTGAATTAGAGAAACTTCTTTAATTGAGGTATGTTGACAAAATACTAGCTCCATATATTTGACATAACAATTCAATATTTGTATCTATTGCAAAATCACCACTACATTAAGTCTAGTTAACATCTGTCAAATGCACAGGTAAAAAGTTGTTTTTCTTGAGCTGAGAAATTTTGAGATGTATTTTCTTAGCAACTTTTAAGTATACAATCCAGTAGTATTGTCACAGTGCTGTCTGTATATGATAGCCCAGTGGCTATTTATTTATTTTACAAATTGGTGGTTGCCAGAGGCAGGAGGTAGGGTGTGGGCAAATGGATAAAAGGAATCAAAAGGTACACAATTCCAATTTATGAGCTTTTTTTTTTTGTTTATTTGTTCACATGTAAGTGAGATTATATGGTATTTGTCTCTCTCTGGCTTACTTCATCTAGCGTATGCCCTTAAAATCTGTCCATGTTGTCACAAATGGCAAGATTTCGTTCTTTTTTATGACCAAATAATATTCCACTGTGTATGTGTACTGCCTTATCTTTATCCATTCATCTGTTGGTGGACATTTAGGTTATTTTTGTGTCTTAGCTACTATCAATAATGCTGTAGCGAACATGTGGCTACACATATCTTTTGAGTTAGTGTTTTTGTCTTCTTTAGACAAGTACCCAGAACTGGAATTGATAGATCATAGGGTAGTTATAGTTTTAATTTTTTAAGGAATCCCAATACTGTTTTCCATAGCAGCTGTACCAATTATATTCCCACCAGCAGCACATAAGGGTTCTGAACAGCCTCACCGACATTTTTTATTTCTCGTCTTTTTATTCTATGTGTGATTTTATTTATTTTTTATTGGCATATAATTGCTTTACAGTGTCATATATTTCTAGCCTTTGGACGACAGCCTTTCCGACAGGTGTGAGGTGATAGATACCTCACAGTGGTTTTGACTTGCATTTCTTAAGTCAGGGAATCTGATTCACTGTGGGTCTGTATACCCCAACTGAGGCTGCCAGTGCAGAAATGGAGGGGAAAAACAAGATATTTTGTGAAAGGGAAACATTCCATCTTAGCCTCAAGTTTGGTACTAGCTTTTGCTTATTGACATCCCACTTCAGTTATGTCACAGACTCTCCATCTTGGTTAAGCCAATATCTCTCAGGGAACTTTAGTGCATCCTGGGCTCTATGCTGAAGATCCACATGGAATGGTAATTGGTAGAGCAGTATAATATACTACTACATATATTATAATGTAATAATAGTCTACTATGCAGCCAGGGTCCAAAACCATGGATGAGGGCCAGTCTCATATTCAAGAGGCATCAGCACAAGGACTTGTTCCTTTGGGTCAGCTGGGAGGATAGAGCAGTTTGAGTCACCTCAGTGCATCTCTCCATGATGACATACTGTCTTTCTTCTCTCGGAATTTTTGTGTGAGCATTTGAATTCCTTCAGACTCTAATAAACTCAGAACTAGGAGCTGAGTGTGTGCTTTTAGAATAAATATCCCCATGCTTATTCTGATAAACAGTACCTTATTCTTTCCTTCTATTATTGCTGTGCGCTGAGTGATGCTCTCAATTCTGTTTCCTATGGTGCTGTCAGGATCCAGGATAAAGGCCTCTTCATTAGTGGAGCAAGTGCCATACCTGTTTTCAAAACAAGGAAGTCATCACTATATTGCTTTGCAGCATGGTCCAGCCCATGGTGGCTAGTGATGTGAAAACCATTAAGTCCTCAGATAATAAAATCACACATCTTCTTATTTTCCTTAGATCTCACCCCCTCCATCCCCTCCAGTATCCACCCTCAAAACTTAAAATAGCAGACAGATTTTGCCTGATCTCAAAAAAAAAAAAGAGACCACCAATGTGTTTTCATACATACTTGCTGTTCTAAATGTTAAATACTAAATAAAAATGCATAAGTTCAACAATCTAATATCTAGATTTTAATTAGTTCCTAGTAGAGGAAACATGCAAACACAGGAGAAAAAAGTTATGTTAATGATTGGAAACCTTAAGGAAATAACAGCATTTCACATCTATAAAAGGCTGGCATTTAATGAGAATATTCCATTATACAGCTAATTTTTTCCAGGGCTAATTAAGTATATATGGAAACACACATCAAGGAGCAGTTATTAATTTCAGTCTATTTCTTTTCAAGTTTGGGAGTATCATGGCAAGTTCTTTCCCCTCTCAGGCCTCAAGTGTTTCATTGTAAAATACATGTGTTAAAGATTTTTAAGATCTTTTTTGCTTCCGAAAGTGCATGAAATCTCTCTCTTAATACTTAAACTAGCTGGTGGAGTATGCGCTCAATCTCTCAGTCATGTCCAACTCTTTGCGACCCCATGGACTGTAGCCCACCAGGCCCCTTGTCCATGGGATTCTCCAGGCAAGAATGTTGGAGTGAGCTGCCATTTCCTTCTCCAAGGGATCTTCCTGACCCAGGGATCGAACCCACATCTCTTGAGTTGTCTGCTTTGGCAGGCGGATTCTTTACCACCATGCCACCTGGGAAGCCCAGCTAACAGTGTACCAGGTAGTTTGATGAGATCCCAACCCACTCCGGAAAGTAAGCATGTTCTTTCAAACACCTTGCTATCAGTAGGTCTCTATCAGTTGACTATCCAAAAAATCAGTGTAAGTATCTACTGATTATTGATGTTTCTTCATCTCTATTTCATTATCTCTGTGACGTCTCTTCTTTTACTAATTTAAGGTTTTTTGGTTCTTCGTTCTCTTACTGCTTGAAGACTAAGGTTAGGTTGTTTATTTGTGATTTTTCTTGTTTCCCTGAGGTAAGACTGTATTGCTATAAACTTCCCTCTTAGAACTGGTTTTGCTCCATCTCATTGGTTTTGGACTATTGTGTTTTCGTTGTCACTTGGATCATTTAGTATGTTTCACGTTGTAGGTTCTCCATGAAAAGAAAAATCCAGACAACCAAAAGAAAAAATCCAAACAACTGACCCAGGCAAGGCAGTAGCATTTCAACCTGCCTATCCCCAAGCCAACACCCACAGATTTGTTGCCAGACCAGACCCCTGAGCACTTTGGGTGTTAGTGGGATCTTCGTTGCTTCAAAAACTTCAACAGCTGTACTGCAGAAAGCCCAGGTTTCCATAACTGACAACCAAGGCCACCCAAAGCCCACTCCCTACCTGCCTTTCTGACCTTACCCCTGCAGACCTCCTCCCGGGCAAATCGTGGTTTGGGTAGGCTCCTTCAAAGAACACCTGAGTCCTCCACCTGCCCTGACTTCCCCTAGCTCTATGACCCATTTTCTCCTCTGAAAAGTAAGAATACAATTATATCTGCCCCATTAATCTCATGGGATCATACAAACATTAAAAGACTTAATTTACCTGGAGAGGTTTTATAAATGAAAGCCACCTAGAAAACTTGGGAAATAATCTTCCAGTCTCGGGGTATACACACCTGACTCCTTCATCTTAACTTACCAGTTACCAGGGCCTCAACACCCCCTCAACATCCACAACCCGGTCTCCTCCAAGCGGCTGTTTCTGATCACTGTGGGTGCTCACGACCAGAACCCCTGGGTGAGCCTGTGGCTGGACCACTCTACTTTGTGCTGTGACTTCTATCTGCACATCCTGCCCAGAGCCCAGCATGGCACTGCCTCTCTGATGAGTGCAGGTGCTAAGTGGACACTGCAGGTAATCTGCTTTCTACCACTTATGACAAAATGAACACCATCTCCTTTAAAGTAGCCTTTTGAGATTTAAAAATGAACTTATTGGGAACACAATGCAAATATATAAAGAGCTATTTTCTTTGCCTCAAAGTAAATAAATAAATAAATCTGTAGGCTCCTGAGGTGTGTGTTTCTCTGCCAGCCTGGGTAGCTTAGGAGCTGAGGTTGGGTAGGAACTGGCGTGAGTGCCTGCAGCCCTTGCCCCACCTTGGCTGCTTCCTGGCGGCTTTATGAATTGATGCTGTTCATTTCTGCATCCCACTCCTGAATGCAGTCTTTCCTCCTATCTCCCAGCCTAATGAGTGAGGCAAAGAAGTGGTTATTGTTATGATTACTCGCACTGTGAACTTTCCAGGGGAACATGTCATATTCCTTCCTTCTGACTTCGAATCTGTGGTAAGCAGACAGCTGGCTGGGCTCTCATCTGTACATGGATTGGGCAGATCCAGGAGACTCTCAAACCAGGAGGGAGTGTAAAGCCCCATTTCCAGAAAGAATGAGGGGTTGGTTTTAAGTCATTGCTGCCCTTGGCTACTTAGGTGAGAAGAAAGAGGATGAAATTAGAGAGAGAAAGGGTGAGAGAGAAGGGACTGTGATGAAAAAGTTCTGTAATTATTCCTCTCCAGTGCTGGAGTTGAGAAAGGACTCTAGTATGTGAAACTGGTGCGTCTTCCGGGGTGGTCTCCCCTCCTGGGGGGCGTGCTGCCCCTTAATGTCCTCTCCCCCACCCCCAGAAGCATTCATCACTTTCTAAGTGTGCATTCAGTGGTGTGGGTAGCTACAAGGGACATGGACCACCTCCATGTGATTGCCCTGTTTCCATAGTTACACCAGGGCCACGCATGTAACTGGCACCCCACAAGTCTCTGTAAACATATGGCATGAAGCACTGATATATGGCTTGTAGTAACAGTTTTTGTTGGTTTTAAGTGTTTATTATCTCCAAACATATAGATGAGTAGAGCCACAGTGTCAATATAATAACCCCCCATACACCCATCACCCACACTTAATAATTATCCAAGTTTGCTAACAGGTATGTCATTTGTCCCTTTATTTCTTTTTATTTTTCCTTTTGAGAAATACTGCAAAGTGAATCCCAGATAGCATGTCATGTGAGCCCCACACATTTTAGTGCCCATCTAAAAATTATGCACCTTTCCCAATATAACAACAATGCTGTGATCCTATCTAATAGAATTAGCCATAATTCCATGGTGTTGTTTGTACCAGGCCCATATATGAGATTTCTCCAAATGTTTTTCAAATGACTGTTTTTATAGTTAGAATATAAGATTTAAAATAAAAAAGAATTCATAAAGACTGACTATTCCTTAAGGAACCTCTGCAATTTTTTAAAAAAGTTTTATTTTATTTTGGAGTATAGCTGATTAACAATGTTGTGACAGTTTCAGGTGGATAGGGAAGGGACTCGGTCATACTCATTCTCCCCTAAACTCCTCTCCCATGCAGGCTCCCACATAAAATTGAGCAGTGTTCCATGCGCTATACACTAGGTCCTTGCTGCTTATCCATTTTAAATATAGCTGTATGTACATGCCCATCCCAAACTCCCTAACTGTCCCTTGCCCCCAGCAATCATAAGTTTGTTCTCTAAGTCTGCAACTCTGTTTTGTGAATACATTCATCTGTAACATTTCTGTGATTTTAGACTAACTGTTCCTTATTATCAGGTAAAATAAGTGAACATTTTAACTTATTGACTAGTGAGGAAACTGGACCAAAGAAAATTATATACTTTCTCCTTTACTTGAAATATGTATAAAGTTTCAAAGCCATATATCATTTTGCCCTATTTTTTATAACATGTTTACCTTGAACTACTGTTTGCTCTCAGATCTTTCACACACACAGGGTACATATATGGGTTTATATAATATGTGTGTGTGTGTGTATGGATATGGGGGGTTGTTATAGTATGCCTGTATTGGATATGTGTGTATGTACTTGACATTGTGACATTCAAGAGCTGAAGTTCTCTTGCATCTGAGAGAGACACCTATAATTTCATTCTTTTCTCCTCAAAGAAGTAAAAAAGATAAAGGAGGCCTTTGAGGTCTTAATTTCATACTCCTGGTTGTCAGGAAATGCAAAGAAATACATTAGAGTAAAGCAAGTGGGGGCATTTCCCCAAGGGAAGCACAATCGGCCACAGGGCCTCACTGGGGCTGCCAGGCTCCACCCCACCCACCCACCCTCCCTCCACCCCTCTAGGACAGCGCCCGGCGGCACAAGCCCTGGCATGGAAATGACAGGCTAGACTTGCTGCAAGGTCCTCCAAACGAAAAAAGGGTAGATTCTGTGGCTATTTTCCATACTGGGGACTGTGATTTTTTTTCCTCTTTGTCACTGGAACCTTAAAAATAGCATGTCTTTCTGAGGCTGACTGTGTAACACAGCACTTGAACCGAGAGGCCGGGGGAGGGGAGGGTCTGCCTGAGCCTTAAGAATACATCAAGCTCTTAAGGAAGTAGATTGTGCCATGTTTGAAGATGCAAAGATAATCGCTGTGCTGGGAACCGTCTTGAGGGGGGAGGAAGCCGAACAACAAGAGGAAAGCAGCGTTCGCTCCTGATTTCGCACAGGAAGCCCTCCGCACCTCCTGCCAAAGGGAGATAAGAAAGCTCCCAGGCACATTCTGGACGAGGCCACCGTTATCAGCTCCAGCTCCACGCTGTCCTCCCTGAGCCCCAAGCCCCCTGTCCCTTTCCTAATGAGCTTCAGGACTCCGACCTCTATTTGCATACAGCATGCCAAATACAATAGCGTGGAGGTATTTATAACCATCCACAGGAAAAAAAAAATTTCCGGGGTAAGAGTGTACTCCATGTCGATTGCCCTGGAGCTGAAACAAATTAGTTTTGGACTAGAGATTGATGTAAATAAATTAAAAGAAAGCAGCCAATTATGAATCCAACACATGGAGCAGGGACCTTCCACGGGGCACGTCCGTCTCTCTGCCTCCCAAGGAGGAGAGGTCTGCAGAGCTCTCGGGTCTGGTCCAAGGGACCAGGCGGCTTTGCTCGACGCAGAGTTGGGAAACACCACCTACACAGACGCAGATGACCTTACTGACCTACATGCTCTGGGTTTGTTCCTGTGGTGCTGATAGATTCTCCCTGCACACTTAGAAGCATTTGGCTCCTTTGTGACCAAAGACAGAAGCCACCTTTCTCACAGAGAAAGGCAAAGCCAACGCTGGGATCCAACCTGCAACACTGGCGATTTTGACTGAGGGTCCCTACAGGCACACTATAGGCTGTTAGAATTACCATAGATGCTACGCAGTATCACAGTCTACTCTAATAAGGATTATATTTTCTACATGCTAATAATTTCTACTGTGCTAAGTGATTCACACTATTGGATTGATCTCCACAATATCCTAAAAACTAGGAACTCTTATCCCCCCATTGAATGGATGAGGAAATTGAGGATTAAGGAGATTAAGTTAATCACCACTAAATTACCTACTAAAGAGCTAGTAGGGCTTCCCAGGTGGCACTAGTGGTAGCCACTAAAGAACCAGCCTGCCAATGCAAGAGATGTAAGATTCAGGTTCTATCTCTGGGCTGGGAAGATCCCCTGGAGAAGGGCATGGCAACCTACTCCAGTATTCTTGCCTAAAGAATCCCATGGACAGAGGAGCCTGGTGGGTTCAGTCCATAGGGTCGCAAAGAGTCGGACACGACTAAAGCAACTTTGCATGCAGGCACAAGGAGCTAGTAAGCGGCAGGCAGACTTTGTAATCAGTTCTGTCTTACTCCAGAATCAGGGCATTTAACCTGTGTGCCACATATAACATGTCCATGTTCTATCATCATCTAAAAAGAAACTGTTATACTTCAGTGTTTCTTTGTATCCCGGGAGGAAAGACTTCTCAAATAACCACTACATCATTACTGTGTTGGGGACTGGATGTCTTTTTTTTTTTTTTTAAGCCCTTTTGGCATTAATAACCTGGTCAACTGCTTTTCCCAAGATTCGACAAATAGCTCCGTGATACACAACTCAAATGTACTGCATGCCCACCGTGCACGTGGTCTGCAATGACAGTCACATTCCATTAGTTATGCCATGATTTCTGACCTCAGGTCTGTTCACCTTTACAGATCCATCACAGGAAGTTCAGTGCAGCGTATACACCTGTTAATGTTCACCTGTACTTTCCCTAAGGTGCTAGCTTTGAACAGTCCTGATTGTCAGACTTTCTGCGGTCCTCCTGCCTTTCTTTACCCTCCCCCCCCACCACCCCAAATGCAGAGCTGGCTCTTTCTCTAAAGGATGGGTTGTTGCATCTGGTGGAATCAGAGGGGAGAGATAAGCTTTAGCCCACTGAGGGTTAGTGTCTTGTTTTCTTTGGAGTGGCTCTCGTGGCAGAAAACACAGACTTTCTGAAGAACCAGGTGAGGTGGTTCATCCCTTCATTCAGCCTTTTGAGAAACTGCTCATTTTAGTGCCATTATGTGCCTGTAATGGTAACTAAGATTCCTATAGTTACCTAAACAGTCTCATTTTGTAAATGATTTCTAGCAAACTTAATCATCAACCCCAATACTAGAAGATCTACTCTACAGCCTGAATCTTTCTTAAGATAGTTGGTTTTTGTTGTCTTTTTAGGATCCCCTTTCACCTTGTGATAAATGACATTAAGCTGACCTTTCTTTCAAAGATCTCTGTTCTACCAAGTTGGGCTCTTGGTTGGGCTGAAGGGAACCAGTTTCTAGTGGGCTGCTGTTAATGTACCAGGTCTGAGGCAGCCCCTGCACACATTTAAGCTGAACTAACTCTAGTGGTCACTAGTGAAGTGGGTATTAGATCTCCACTTCACGATTCCCTTTACCAATAAGACAGCTGAGACTCAGGAAAATCCAGTGTCTTGCTCAGATTCATAGAGAAAGTGGCAGACAAATCTGCCACTTAGAACCCAGTGTTAGAACTCAGATATTCCTAACTCTTTCCACCACACCAGAACTCAGTCCATCCCAGGAGATGAATTCTGCTCCCAAGGGAATCCCACCTTCCAAACTTTACCACCATGCTTCAGAGTCATGTTAGGAAACTCTGGGGGTCCTCTGAGGCCAACTGGTAGAAAGTTAGACAACTGGAGAAGTGAAATCTTAGGTTTCAGAAGGGAGATGTAGCCCTGAGTCCTTTGTGGGGACATGGGGGGAAGGAGCAGAGGAATAGTTTATAATTACATTTTTTAGTTGGTTAGTTTTCATCATTAAAATGCTAAAATTATAGGAAATCTTGGCCTTCTGCTGGCTGATGAAGTTCATCGTTAGAAAAAATCTTGCAGCAAAAAAAGACCTCACCTTAATGGCAATCTTTTTTTTCCCCTTGGTAACTTAAAACTGTTGTCTGCATGAGTCCTAAACACGTTCTGGAATGAAGCTGGACTTTCATTAGAAATGCCAGTACACTCACAGCCGGCAGCTGGTTTAGAGGGGACCTTTGGGGTGGGATGGGGGGGACCTTTGGGGTAGGATGGGGGATACATGGCAGTGAGCTGAGCACCCCAACTTCCAGTGGCTGCCTATTTGAGCATGAGTCACGCCTAGGAAGATGGTATATATTAATGTACAGTGAAAGCACCTTTAATTTGGGGATGAAAAGGGCTCTAAAAGTTCTACAGAGTCCCAAGATGGAGGCTAATCTCCCTCCCTTTTATTCTCTTCCGGATGATGGAAGCTGAGGGCTTCTTGTGCAAAGTCTGCATCTTTGGGGTCTGACCGCCCGCCCTGCTCACTGTGATTAGAATCTGTTTGCAAAGAACAGTGAACTATTTTCAAGTGAGGAAACAAAGGATGAGGGCAGCAGTAAAGGGCAAATCGAAGCTATAAAATGTCTTTTTAAAAAGCGGAAAGGGGAAGAACAACAACAACAAAAGGACCACCTGGATCCCGGCCAAAGGAGAGGAGTGGGCGTGGCTCCCCATCGCCGCCGCCCTCCTGCAGAAGGGCCTCGTGTAAACCTCCCTGCACCACTGTGGGTGTCGTGTCAAACAGTGGCGCGCGTGTCTGAGCCATCAGATTAACAGAATCTGCAAACACTATCTTTTCCCCTTCTCTCACATTCTCTTAAAACAAATAAAACAATATAGAGAGGATGCTGGCAGAAGGCGGGTGGCGGAGAGCGGGCAGGCGTGTTTAGACAGAACGGTTCCTGCTCCTGCTCCAGGAAAAGGGCCTGGGCCTCCGCGCTGGTCACAGGGTCAGGCTGGGGGGATTCTGGGGCGGGGGTGGGCATGGGGGGGCCTTTCTGACACAGCCAGAGGACCTCGTGCCACCTTAGAGCCCATAGTGAAAACTACTTGTCTGAACAGTGCGGGGAGGGGAGCAGAGAAGGCTTTTCAGGGACTGGAGGCTGGGGTCAGCACCCAGGACGATGGTGGGGGGCGTCCAGGGGGCTGGCCAGCTCTGCTGAGATAAGAGCTTTTCCGTGAGCGTCTTGGCCCGCGGCGCTTCCTGCTCCTGAGGCCCCGCAGTCCATTCACAGTCAGAGCAAGGCCTGTCCTCCCAGACCCTGCCTTCCTTCCTCTTCTTGCCACCGCTTGCCTCCACTGAGGGCCTCCACGACCCCCCACTGACTCTGACTCTTTCTCTCTCTCTCTCTCTTTTAGGGAATAGGAGCTGGGGCATCCTGACTGACAGCCCTACACCGGGGTGACCGTGGAGCTGGGAGGGGGTCACCTCCTTGGCTACATCCCAATAGGAGCCTTAGAGAAGCCATCCGTTTTCTTCATTCACTTTTCTTCCTAGTGAAAGGCTGGTCAGTGGAGGAAGGGTAATCGGAAAAATATTATTTAAAAAGTCTTTAGGGAAATGTTCAGAGTGGTAAAGAACTCGCCTGCCAATGCAGAAGATGTAAGAGACGGAGGTTCGATCCTTGGGTTGGGAAGATCCCCTGGAGAAGAAAATGGCCCTCCACTCCAGTATTCATGCCTGGAGAATCCCATGGACAGAGGAGCCTGGCGAGTTATAGGCCATGGGGCCGTAAAGAGTCAGACACGACTGAAGCGACGCAGCAGCAGCAACAGCAGGAATGACTATGACTACAAATAATCTCCTTTACTTCCAGAAGATTCAAGGAGTCTTAAGGTATTGACTCCAGTTGCTCAGGGAAGCATATGTCAAGCTATAGCTATGTATTGTTTGCATAAGGAGAGCAGATTACTATACCGCAGTCAACACGGCGAGGTCCAGGTGGCCTCCAGGGATGGGTGGCGGGGAATCACATTAAGCAGAAATTCTAGACGAAGTCAGACCTGAGTCTGGATCATGGTCATGGAAGGCAGGATGACAAGGTGGGGAGAATCACGTCATAGGAAATGGATCAGAGGCCTTGACTGGTCTTCCTAATTCCTGAATACTTCTGAAATCGCTGGGTCATGTCAGCCCAAGGAATTACTCTTACTAAATTCGGCCTTGGTGTCATGCCACCAGTCACCATGGAGGAGGTGGTAATGACCAGCCCTGTGATACTCACTGTCTAGAGTGGAAATGTGGTTGAGGAATCCGTTGCCTACAGAGGAGGAGAGGAGAAATCCCTTTTCTCGGATCTTAGTTCCCTGAAAAATTGTATTTCTCTTGTTTTGCCTTTATCTCACGGGCCCCTTCTTCTTGCAAATGTCTATTTTGTATCTCTTTGTCAACTAGCAAGTAAAGTATGTGGGCCATATCTCTGTCCTACCCCGTCTTCATCCAGATTTGCTAAATAATGAATTGTACTTTTCACGAACTACCTTGAATTATTTGGGCGTGGATGTGTTCTTAACTAAGTATCACCCTCGGGTCTGCTGATGCAAAAGGACCTTCTCTGGATTATTTCCTTTCTGTTTTTTAATCCCTGTAAGAAAACTAGTAAGATGTGGTAACATGTGGCTGCTTCCTTTGAGTTGGCGATGTTAAGATGGGGCGGAAAATAGTAAAATCTTCAGATTTTTCAGGAAGTTAGAGGATTTGTCTAGGTTGGTCATAGCTTTTCTTCCAAGGAGAAAATGTCTTGTATCTTTTAATTTCATGCAGTCACCATCTGCAGTGATTTTGGATGCAGTGATTTTTGCTTGCTCCTTGGAAGAAAAGCTATGACCAATCTAGATAGCATATTAAAAAGCAGAAACATTACTTTGCTAACAAAGGTCTGTCTAGTCAAAGCTATCGTCTTTTCAGTAGTCATGTATGGATGTGAGAGTTGGGCTATAAAGAAAGCTGAGCACCGAAGAGTTGATGATTTTGAACTGTGGTGTTGGAGAAGACTCTTGAGAGAGTCCCTTGGACTGCAAGGAGATCAACCCAGTCCGTCCTAAAGGAAAGGAATCCTGGAAGGACTGATGCTGAAGCTGAAACTCCAGTACTTTGGCCACCTGATGCGAAGAGCTGACTCATTAGAAAAGATCCTGATGCTAGGAAAGATTGAAGTTAGGAAGAGAAGGGGGCAACAGAGGATGAGATGGTTTGATGGACATGAGTTTGAGCAAGCTAACAGGAGCTGGTGATGGACAGGGAAGCCTGGTGTGCTGCAGTCCATGGGGTCGCCAAGAGTTGGACAAGACTGAGCGACTGAACTGACTAGAGGAGTTTTAATATCCTAGACCTGGCTGCATTGGTGATTTTGCCTCAGCTCTTCAAGCCCTCACTGCCCCACATCCTGTCCAGCCTACCATGGCACACAGGCTCTGGACATTTACTGGCTTGTGCTCAATTGTCTTCTGATACTTTTCCATGCATCTGACTTTTCAATAACCATATCCTTAATAACAGAAGGAACTAAATCTTGTACTTCTTTTGGAGGACATGCTTCTACTTCTTAAATGGACTATGTGTGAACAAATTAATTTTTATTTGAATCAAACGGTGCTAGTAGTTGCCTGCCCTTGAAGGAAGAAGATCGCTGCTGGTTAGTTATTCTCTATTCGCCTAGAAGGTGCTTCTCCACCCATGTCAGCATCATTGCTTGCACAGAAACTCTCCAGTACTATCTGCTTGTCAGATGTGGATCCCAATATGATGAGTCCATCCTGGGTCATCAATGCTCCTCCTTGGGAGTGGACAGCCCTGATGGTGGTAACACGGCGCTGGGTTGAGGGGGATGTGTGAGGTCACTGGAGGGTCAGCAGTGCCCCTTTCTCAACGTGTCTGAGGTGAGTGATGGATGGCTGGGTTGACACCCATGTGAGGTTGAGTCCATGTCTAGTCCACTATTACAACTGGCTCTTCTACTCAGGCTATCGCTCAGCGAGAGACACTGTGCTCTTCTGCTGGTCCCCAGGTAGCTGGGCTAAGCCCTGAGGTTATGATGATGAGTAAGACCTAGTCCCTGCTCTTAAGTAGCCCCCAGTCTAGTCAGATAATCACCGCTAACATGAACCATCTGTCTGCTGTGTACCAGGCATTGTACCAAGCATCTTACAAATTAATTTCTTTGGAGTAAATCACCATGGTTAGAAGACCTGTCCAAAGGTGCAAGCATGTTTTGTGGGGAAACATGAACCCAACGTCAGGGACTGTTTTGTCAGATTGTCAGTGCTCACTGGACACTTGTGTGTATCTGATGCTAGAGAGAGAAGTACCTTTGCAGTGGGTAGCCCCAGAGCAACCGAAAACAACTGTAAGCAAACAGATTTGAGCGAAGTATTTGGGTTAAGTACTACTGGACTGTGCATGCGTGCTAAATCGCTTCAGTCATGTCCGACTCTTTGTGACCCTATGGACCACTGATCTTCAGACACGAAAGGTGAGCTCTGGAGCCGTAACACACATGACATGGGCTAAGGACAAGGGTACGACGCCCCCTCACCCCCAACACCGAGTCTATACGACGCATCATTCTGTAAGTGCCATGGGGCTGCAGGGTAACCAGAGAGCAGGACACTTGGGTGGCGGCCAGAGAAGGCGAGCTAGAGCAGAATGACTGGCTGGCAAAGTTTTTAGCTCCATTCAAGAAGTCCTAGGTTGGGTCCAAATCTCCCTTCCCAGATTTGGTTTTCATTTTACCTCATCCTGGTGAGCCAGCCAATGACTCTCTAAGCATCTCCTCTTCGACCCCTCCCCATCATTCCCTTGAGTCCCTCTCTCAGATCTGTCCTCTCCCTTCCCATCTGACCCCCCAGGACTTCCTATCACCTTAGGACCCAGATCTCCTCCCCCACCTCACCATGGTGCTCCCTCTTAACTGCCGTCCATTGAAACCACATGGGTTTGTTTAGTCAACCAGAGTATAAGCACCTCCCTGGAGGAGGAAATGGCACTCCACTCCAGGACTTTTGCCTGGGAAATCCCATGGACAGGGGAACATGGTGGGCTACAGTCCATGGGGTCACAAAGAGTCAGACGTGACTGAGCATGATAAACACCTTTCAGCAGGATGCAATACGCTGTTGTAGTGAAAATAAGAATAACAGGAATTACAAATATTTTCTAATTTTCCTTGTTATGGCTTCTTAGATACATTCATCATTTAAAAGTGGACAGTTCATTTCCAAATACATGGGGGTTTTTAAAGTATCTTTGGTATTAATTTCTCATTTAAATGCTTTCTTTTCTGCAATCACCCTGTTTTTTCAGTCTTTTAATTTTATCAAGGCTTTCAATGGCTAAGTCAAAGAATCTCTCTTGGTAAGTGTCACATTGTACTTAAAAATATGTGGGTTACTTTCAAATATCTTTTGATAGTGATTTCTAACAATTCTACAGTGATAAGAGAACAGACTCCGTATGATTTCAGTACCTTTAGACCATGAAGTTTTTGCACCTTGCTTTATGTCCCTGAATATGTGCCAGTGTCTCCTGTTTTTTACCTATGGGAACTTGAATAGAACTTATATCCTGCTGTTGTGTGAAAATTGTATAAATCTCAATTATGTTGAATTGGTTCATAGTGCTTTTCAGGTCTACTGTATCCTTCTACTTTTCTGTCTATTCATTCTTATAATTTTTGAGAGTTTGATGTTGAAACTACAATTAAAAAATCTTAATTTTCTACTTAAAAAATAATCATAATGTACAGTGAAACTGTATTTAACTTTGCTCTGTATTTTCCAAGTCTCCTGTAAATGTGCTACCATACTTTCAAAATCTAAAAAAGAATAAACAGGAATAATAAGCAGACAGAAATTTGAGACTTGGGTCTAGTCCTGGGCTTACCATCATCTAGCTATGAGGGGAAGAATAACTGAACTTCAGTTTTTCATCTATAAAACAAGCTCTCTTTAATCTCTAAAATATCTTAAGTTCTTAAAAAAATTTTTGAAGTATAGTTGATTTACAGCGTGTTAGTTTCTGCTGTACAGCAAAATGAATCAGCTATACATATACCCATGTCCAATCTTTTTTAGATTCTTTTTCCATATAGGTCATTAGAGTTTTGAGTAGAGCTCCCTGTGCTATACTTATCCTTATTTTCTATTTTCTGTACATTAGTGTTAACACGTCAGTCCCAATCTCCCAATTTATCCCTCCTCTGTCCTGTCCCCACTGGTAACCATAAGTTTGTTTTCTACATCTGTGACTCTATTTCTATTTTGTAAATAAGTTCACCTATACCATTTTTTAAGAGTCCACAATATCATATGATATTTAGAGTGTCTTAAATTCCAAGTGAATGAATCACTCAAAGTGACTAGATCCAGGCACGCTGAGGCTGAGGTCCACAGCCTCCATGTCCCCTTTCATCAGCTGTAAACCCTTATGCTTTTTCTCCCTCATCTCCTTTTATCAATCTTCCATGAGCTTTGTGAGGCCTGCTGAGGGTTGAGGGTTTGCTGAATCCTGACCCAGAAAATTAATCCTGAGCCATGAATGGGAAGGAATGGGACGTCCCTGTAGGAGATCAAACACGCCTGCGTGGTGGGAAAGTTCCCGGGACGGCAGCACTCCTCAGGGAGCGTGCCAGTTCACTGTTTGATTCGCTGTCCTCCTGAGGTTGGTCCTATGCAGGCTCACTTGTCCCCATGGGGTCTCTATCCTCTCAAAGGGTCTAGGCCCTCTGCAGGTTTGGGGCCTGAACCAACTTCATTCACATCATCCCTGGTTCCCAAAGAGATTGTGAGGTTGGAGTCAGACTCCCCCAATGGCTACTAAGTTCTTTCTTCTTTACTCCCCCATCCCCAGTTCAACTTTAACTCAACCAGTGGACTCTGAGATAGCTGGTGACAAGAGTAAACCCCAAAAGTGAGGCCAATGCTCTCCCAAACCTGTCCCCTCGAGGACTTCTGTTCCTTCCTCTAGGAACCCACAGCGATCCACCTTGAGAGGTCCCGTGGCTCACCAACAAACACTAACCTTCTGAAATGCCAACCTACTTAGCCTCTTCTATCCCAGATCTGAAAACACGTGAGATAAAATTCTGAGGTTTTCTTTCCTAATGGAGAAATTGTGGCCATCATGTAGAATTGTTGCACAGATTAGGGGTAATGTATGGAATGGAATGTGCACAACTTTGGCCCTAGAAAGGGTCATTGGTTCAATCTCTTACAGCTATCATCACAAAGTAGTCAACTGCATTCAAGGTGACAAAAACATCCCATGAGGCTTCTAGAAAAGATATGAAGCTAGTAATGAAGCTCATTAGAAAGTACCACCTGGACCCCAGTCTAAATCGATCATGTTTCCTTCTAGTCCAGTCTACCAGGTTCTGCTTTTTCACCTAAAAGGGCAGTGAAGTTTATTAGATTGGCCAAAAGGTTTGTTTGGCTTTTTCCATAATATCTTATGGAAAGATGTACTGGCCAACCCAATACATGAAAACCACAGACCAAGGTCCATGTTTCAAGAAACAGTCTCTCCAGCCCATGGATACATAAACTAAAATGTGGCTTTCCAAGGAAAGGTGCACGTTTTACAAGGAATTTGTTTACATATTATTTTGGGATCTTGTGTTAGATAGGAGTTTCTAGGTTCGCTCATGAAAATGTCCATTCAATTAAAAAAAAAAATCTATGAACATGGGCCAAAGACAATTGGGGAGGTTCTGCAGGAATATCCCCAAATTGTGGGTTGCTACCTTCTGGTCTTCCTACTCTAGGGAAGCTAATATTGAACTTTGCTCAAAACATCCCTCTAAAAATCACCCAGCAAGACTTCCTGTGACTCAGCCTTTTGGTTCAATTTAAACACACAATGGAACATTTGATAGGAATTACAGGAGACAGTTAATTCATTAGCAACAATTATTCATTGGACTCCCTGTATTCCTAGGAAGACTGGGGAATGAGGAAAATCTCACAAAGCATAGGAAAGTGGCAAAAAGGCATTGGCAAACGAGCTCGCTCTGTTTTGAGATCTCTGCATGAAATATTAACAAGGGCTGTTGTCGGAAGACTCACAGGGGTGGCGAGCACTTCCTTATCCCATCATTATATAACATAAGGCAAGACGTTTCCCAAGTGAGCAGCCACTTTTGGCTTGTGATGAAAGCTTCTTGGCCAGATTTACGCTGCTGTTGTTAAAGCTCAAAGTCCTGTTCAGGTGGGCTTGGGTGAAGTGGTCATCTTTTAAGTCCATGTTTTGATTTGAGGTTTTGAGTGTGCCAAGTTAAAATTCTCTGGAGCCTGTCTGGTTTGAGTCTGCCTAGGTATACCCACCTGAGACGTGGGTACAAATTGTATACTTAGAAGGAGTATGATAAATATTCAAGCATGAAGTATGTGATCAAATTTCCAAAAGATGAGGTCATCCTAAATTACAGCTTCTCTCTGACATTGACCTACAACTAGCCCCAGGAGAAGCTGGCTTTTTCAGTGCTTAAACCGGCAAAACGTGCATTTTGCAGCTAGAAAAATCAGATACAGGACATAAATCTGTTTCAGCATAAAAAGAATAGACAGCCATGCTGGTAGTCAATTAAATTTGGGTCCTTGAATACATTTCTCATTAACTACCATTAATGATTGTTTTGTTTTTGCCCTGTTAATTTTACATACCCCACTGGTGCACAAAACTGCTTCTCCCAAATGATCTAGACCTAATACATCCTTAATGATTCAGGCCTTCCTTTCTCTGCCAATTTGGTGATGTAAACAATAGAGAAATGCAATTAGGCAACTTCTCAGAGTTCCTAGAGGCCTCTGCCTCTGTATTTTGTAGGCCAACCCCGTCTCCCCTCCCCGACAAAACACTCCCCCCCGACCGCCCCCTGCAAGAGTGTTTCAGAAATGGAATGTCAAACTGTGTGGCAGGGAATACAATTTTCTTTCTTTTTTAAGAAATTGAAGTAGAGTTGATTTACAATGTCATGTGTGTTGTCATTCAGTTGTGTCCAACACTTTGCAACCCCCATGGACTGTGGCCCACCAGGCTCCTCTGTCCATGGGATTGTCTAGGCAAGAGTACTGGAGCGGGTTGCCATGCCCTTCTTCAGGGGATCTTCCCAACCCAGGGATCGAACCCAGGGCTCCTGCATTTCAGGCAAATTCTCTGCCATCTGAACAATGCTGTGTTACAGGGGATATTTTCGGGCTGGGCAAAACGTTTGCTTGGACTTTGATGGGTAGGGTAGGGAGGGAGGTGGGAGGGGGATTCAGATGGTGGGGACACATGTATACCCATGGCTGATTCATGCTGATGTACGGCGGAAACCAGCACAATATCGGAATCCTCCTCCAATTTTAAAATAAATTTTTTTTTAAAAAGTTTGGATTTTTCCATAATATCTTATGGAAAACCCAAGCAAACTTTTGGCCAACCCAATATTTTCTATCAAACACCTAAACACCAGAATTATTTGAGACTCCAAATCTGATTGGCTTTAAATCTTTGGAAGTAGTTCCTTGAGATTCCATGGATGTCTATTAGGTTTGCTTAGCAGACCCACCATTTTAACGAAGAAGGCAATAAAGAATACTCTACCCACGCCACCTTCCATGAGCTGAGACTCTAGCTACACTGCATGTGTTCTGAAAGACTGCACTGGCAAAAGACCAAACGGGACAAGCAAGGTTTTAAGGTTAACTGGGCAGAGAAGGACAATGCCTTGGTCTGTACGGACCGGACAGGACTGACAGGAGAACAGCAGCAGTGGAGGGCTGCTACATTTTTTTCCTTAATGAGTGATTATCAACATTATAATTACTGAGTCACTTCTACACCACAGCGTACACCATTACATGTAAGACTTTTCTTAACAACCACTCTGCATTCGTAAGTTTTGTTGTTGTTGTTGTTGTTGTTGTTGTTGTTCATTTGGCCCTGACCTTCAGAGTTAACCCTGAGGTCCAATGGCTTTACAGTTTGTAAGAAGTGGAAGGGAAATAGTGTACAACCACTAGGAAATTATTTCAAGCTCTTTAGAAAGAAGAAAACGTCATTTTAAGTGGTTGTCTCCTTTCACTCGTTAACTCACTGGGTATTATAGGAAAGGGGAAGCAGGGCAGTTACCAGTTACAGAAGGGGAAACTGGAGCCCAGATTAAATAACTGGCCAAGGTCACACAGAAGTCAGGGACAGAGCCAAGAATAGAACCCACTTCCTTCATTCCCAGGTCTCCATGCCCAAGACTGTGGAAAAGAGACGCTGCAGGTTTGTATATAGAGAGGATACACAACCACCCAGTGGGTTTGACTTTACATAATTAAATTCTAAACACAAAAGGTATGCACCTTTGTTTTGCTCAATCAGTACCAGTAGACCTGCTAAGTCTATTTAGACTGAATACTGACCATGTGCACAATGCATCGTGAGATATAGGTAATGTCAACGCAGTGCATCAGATTTCTCTCTACAGATTTTTATGGGTCACAGATGGCTGGTGAAGGGAATGAGACTTTCACAAGAACCCAATATACCTAACATTTTCCATCAAAGCATAATGACACAGATGTGTCGCAACTCGATTGTAATCTGTTAGTGATGTTGATGACCTGGAAATGATCATTTCTGATGCTGAGAAGGGGAGAATTTCAGTAGCCTCTGGTCTAAAGAATGTCTGTTCTAAAACCCAAACTGCCATCCTTAAAGGCTGCTGGCCTTGAACCTTCTTACATTAAAGAACCAGATTGCCCTTCCCCAATTTTCTCCTGGCTTCCTCAAATTCATCCTCCCCATCCCCCAAAGAGGGGCCTCTTCCAAACAGTCCCATATTGTTCCTTTACAGAGCGTCCTCCATGGAGCAGGCAGCCTTATCTGAGCAATTTTTCTATGAGCGTGGACCAGCACTGTGACAGAGCTCACCAAGGACCACGAGATTGCGACCAGCTCACATCGTGGGTGGTAAAAGTTCTACTTAGTTCTTCACAATCCGGGTTGGAGGGCGTGGTGGTGGTGGGGGTGTGAAGTTCTAAAAATCTGGCAGGAGTCAGCTCTCTTACATCCCAGTGTACCCCACCCCAGCTTCAGCCAACCCGCAGGTCAGAACCACTTCCTCCCATGACGGGAAACAATGAATGAGGCTGGTCCCGACTCCCCCGTCATACACTTGTGTTCATTCTTACTTTTGCCTAGCTCATCTATCTTGCCTTCTTTTTCTCTGCTTCTGAAAAATCATAGATTCCGTTTTCCTAGATTCTGCAATCCAGACCTACTAGATCTCTATTTCTAAAGCACAACAAAATCACATTTTACTTTCCATAGTCTTTGTGCTCATTTCTCAGATACATCAGGTAAAAGTTCTCATGGTTGTGAAACTAGCTTTGCAGTAGGGAGAAAAATGTTTCCCAAGTTCCTTGAAAGTTTTGGAGCCTTACTTGGAGACATTTATCCTAATACAAGCAATAATTACAACCTTGCAAGATTCCCAGGGCACTGTGTCCTTTACAAACATACTGCCTTATTTGAGTGTTATATACTCCCTATGAAGTATATGTAATCACCCCTATTCCTATGAACAGAAGCTGTAAACTACACATGTGAAAAGTACTGTAGGCTCACCATCCTGTGTGCTCCCTGGTTTATCTCAGGCTGACATGGGGCAAGTTAGGACAATCTATTTAGAAGTCTCTGCCAGTTGCTGGAGGTGAGAGAAATCCCACATTCCACCTCATTTGGTATTACAGTAGAAAAATCTGCCTTCCATGAAGGAGATGTGGCCCGAGCCATGGGTTTGATTCCTGGGTTGGGAAGATCCCCTGATCTAATGGCTAACCACTCCAGTATTCTTGCCTGGGAAATTCCATGGACCGGGGAGCCTGGGGGTTACAATCCATGGGGTTGCAAAGAGTCAGACACAACTTAGCAACTAAACACATACACGATAATAGCGATGCTTTTAAAAATTCAAAACAGTCTGCTTCTTCTACTACTTTACTATCCAAATATGCAGAGTATTAAAAGGTGGGGAAGATTCTACTGTATCTTCCCTCAGCTCATTATGAATGTGAGTTTAAAAGTAACTACCCTCCCCCAATCCTTATCCTTAATGGCTTATGAGGACAAATTCTAGGTGAATCAAAAACCACAATGTCATTCAGTTTGAGCATAGCTTAGCAGCTTACCACATTGTTTTTAAAGGAGACAATTTTTGTTAAATTTATTTAAGGCTCTTCGTAGTCACAGAGATGAACTACTTGAACAGTTTCGATCATTTTAAAAAATAAATTTATTGGACTCCAGGAAACTATACAGTAAGTCTGAATCTTTTTACTTTAGACTCATTAACCAGTTAATCACTTTAAACCAATGAATAGTTTGAGCTACTTAACCACATTCTAACCTCAAAACTAATGCTTTGGTGTGGTCCATAGATAGATATATCCCTTAACTAGAGCCTAAAAATTAAATACCAAGAATTATTCTGCATATTCAAGAGTACAATGTATATGTTAATCACGTAATCTCTTTTGACAAAGATGCACAGTAACATTCTGCAAATACGTACCGTGTGACCCAGAATAAGTAAGATTTTTACAAGCCATGCACTAGCCATTATTCAAATGTCACTATCTAAAATTCCTGCCTGCAACTGAATCTAAATATATAAAAACAGTTCCTATAAAGACATATTTGAAAAATTTTAGTAGTAAAAGAGGACTTTGTCTGTCAGTGTTAGCTCTGATCTCTCTGCAGGGTGAAACCAAGTTTTTATATTTGCTCTCTAATGTACAAAGGTCCCATGTATCTTTCTGAAATATCTCTACATTAAACGTACTGATTCAACCATCAAGCATCAAAGTTGGACCTGATGCAAGTAAGCTACTCAGTCTACTGACTTAAAAAATGAGAAACTCTTAAGGATATGCACATTTTCTGCAGATAATTTCAAGCAACAATTTATTTGTAAATGAATCATCACTGAAAGAATGAAAACTTTGATTTCTGATCTGTCTTGTGATAGGAAGAAAGAAAGAAAAGAAAGACTTTGGCATTAAGGGAATATATCAGACGGCCAACAAACATTTACAGAAGATTTAAGGTACTGCTCTCAATCTTTGAGAGAGTTCCAAGAAGAATAAGATATCTTTCTAGGCCTTGGCAAGCATACTTCATAAAATGGGAGAAGGATCCCCCTTACCACAGAGAAATCAGGAAAAGAAAGAGGTAATGTTTATAAAGTTTCACTTCAGCTGATCTCATTCCCAAAACCATATTTTATTAGCATTATTCAAACTTAACTTTATAATATTATGTTCTGTCACTCATAATTCTTATTTTCTAACATAGTCATTAGCTCTAATCCTGAATAGAAATGAAATTTTAGATTTGCTATTGTCAAATCACAATAAGAATATTCTTAAAAGGCTATGTTATTCTATAAAAATTCAACCCTATACTTTTATCCAAACCTAAAAGCTTAAGTTAGGTATTCTAAATGCATTTGCAAGTATTCAGTTGCTAAGATGTGTCCAACTCTTTGCAACTCTATGGACTGTAGCCCACCAGGCTCCTATGTCCATGGGATTTCCCAGGTAAAAATACCTGAGTAGGCTGCTATTTCTTTCTCCAGGGGATCTTCCCGACCCAGGGATCAAACCCGAGACACCTGCATGGGCAGACGGATTCTTCACCACTAAGCTACCTGGGAAGCCCCAATTGCAAGTTAGGTTAGCACGAACATCAAGGCCTTAAAGAGTCCATAAATATGGATGTCTATTTCCAAATCAGCAAAACAATAATATCTCAGTATATTTCACTTTCTTTGGGGTTGAATAATCACAGTGGTAGAGAAGGTATTCCAGATCTGCGAGTTCCCATATTTCTATTTTCAGCGAAGGATTCACTCATATGAGAAATCAGATGTGTGAAAACAGCCACTTCTCAGGAATTACACACTCACCCAGGAAGTTTCACAATCAGGATAATATGCCTTAAAAGATTAAAACATGAGATGAAGACAGGCTGAAATTGCAGGAAGTATCTAGAAAACCAAATAGCCTCTTCTGTTTATACTAGAATTATGTCATTTTTTTGAATCAAGCTAATTAAAAAAAATAATAGCAACTCTCCCAACTACTCTACAAGTGGGACAAAAAGCAATAAAGAAAACATTTTGGCCTAGTGCTAACTGTTGAGCAGTCTCACTACTATCTGATTACTGCACTCATCAATTCGATTTGTGTTCCTTCAAATTCACTCCCACGAACTATCATGCATCAATCCACTAGACTAAACAGTAATGGAAAACAGCAAACAGGGCTCGGTCATCAACAGGAAGCAAGGAAACACCGAATGGTTAAGAGACGGCAGGGCTGTATTCGTTCAGCAAATACACCCCGAGCATCTGTGTATTCAGACAGGGCGCTGAATCAGCTCAGAGCTCAGAGAAGACAGGTGTACCCACACCTTGTGATGTGATAGTGGTGTCAGCAAGGGGCTGTTCATGCTGAGGAGGGAGAAAGGGGTCTGAGAAAGTCAGGAAGGTCCGTGGGGAAGGTGACCCCACTGATGAGCCTGGGAAGATAAAGATGGACCTCTCAGGGGCAGAAAGCACGTGGAAGGTCATTTCCAACAAGTAAGCAGGAACACACACGGAGCCTAGGCAAGGCAGTGATCACCAGGGGTGGGACGATCTGACATCACACTCAGTGCTTTTGGAGTGCTAAATGGGGGGACCAGTAACTGATGCAGTGATGGAGCTGAAGTCTGGGGGTGCCTGGTTGGAAAACAAGAGACAGGAGTTCCAACCGCAGTTCCAAAGAGTGGCTCACAGGGGGACCCTCATTCTGTCTCTGTGTGCCTAGTCTAGGACTACAAGAATGCTGACGCGGTTAGCCATGGTAAGAAAGATGCGTAGGTCGACTGCCTACCTTTTCCCAGGGCAGGAGAATGCCTGCTGTGGACTGCACATCCCAAGTGCCAAGTCCCTTCTGTGGCTGTGAAGGACCCTGGAATCCAGCTGTCGAAGAGCATTCAAAAGTTATTTGAGAAACAAACTGTGCCTACCTTGCTTTGGAGTGATTATGGTTACAGGGGTGCCAGAACCACGTGACGGCAGGTGGGGGGACTCCATAAATGGTGCAGGTCAGGATTTGTCTGCTGCCCAGTGGGTACAGGATTGGATCCGGGAATGATGATATAGACTTT
This sequence comes from Antilocapra americana, assembly GCA_007570785.1. Classification (NCBI taxonomy): domain Eukaryota; kingdom Metazoa; phylum Chordata; class Mammalia; order Artiodactyla; family Antilocapridae; genus Antilocapra; species Antilocapra americana. The sequence continues at coordinate 33,858,898 of ML663566.1, forward strand.
TCATAAATCTGGGGTTTCACTGAAAGGAGAGAACAGGACAGAGGTTGAGAACTGGCCTAATGACTGGACCACAACTCCAAGGACCGCGTTCTCACTGGTTTTGATGTAAAGGAGACAAGCATGTGGATGAAAACCAAACCTGTGTAACTGTCATCATAATGTCAACTGAAAAGCAACAGATGTGTTTTGAGAGCATGTAAAAACTTGATTCCACGGTATGTACGTTCTGATCACAATGATAAAAAAAAATCACATTGCTCTGGGAGATAACAAGCAACCATGAAATAGTTGGGATGGGGGCATAGTGGTTTTTAAAACAATTGAAAAAATTTTTATTTTGTTATACTGACTTTAAAAATTAATTTTTATTAGCATACAGTTGCTTTCCAGCATTGTGTTAGTTTCTACTGTACAGCAAAGCACATCAGCTCTATGTGTCTATATATATCCCCCCTTTTCTGGATTTTCTTCCCATCTAGGTCAGCACAGAGCACCAAATAGGGTTCCCTGAGTTAGACAGCAGGTTCTCATTCATTATCTTTTTTATTTACTGGCTTTTGACACAAATGGTCCTTAATTTCACCTCCACCAGAACCAAAAGAAAGTTTGAACAGCAAACTTACCATTGACAATCAGAGTGGCAGTGAGGTTTTTGAACAAATTTTCCTGCTTTCTGCTCAGCAAGATTGTGTAGTCCCCTGCATCTTCGGCAGTCACATCTTTGATAATCAATGATGTGCCACGAACCAGATAGCGGGCAGACTTCTCAGTGGCTGGTAACCCATCTTTTAACCTGTGGTTAAGTGCATGATTCGGTTATTTCATACCACCTATGAGATAACACGTTAACATTGCCATGTAAGGATGTGAGCTCCAGGTTAAACATCTACAGCCCTGGATTCCTCAACAGCCACTTAAAACATTTAGACACTGACTTGGTAAAGCCCAGTGGGGGAATTTTAGGTTGGGAAATACTGCTTTATTGACTGGCGAAGAGGAAGAAGTAAGCTGAGAGAAGAAAGAAAAGGGATGATTTAATGTACCCACATGGATGCTGGTTGCTACTGTGTCTTAAGTATTAACCCAGAAGCATGGGCTGATTCCATCTGCGATGTTTTTCGGAGTTCTCCACGAGGCTCCATTGCAATACAAGGGTCATTGTAAGTCAGATCAACTAGATCACTTCTCCAGATAAAAACAAAAATAGACTTTCCCATTGTGGCCTCATGTGGAGTTCTTATTAGCTATATAAATGGTCACACCAGTTGTCCCTCTCATAAGCTACAGTGAAATCAAGATTATCAAGGTTCTTTCCTCTGGGAAAGATTAAAGCACAAAACTCACAAACAAAAGGTAGAAACTTAAAAATAATTTTTTTTAAACTTTAGAGACAGACTCAGTGCCTAGATTTCACTCAATTACATACAGAACTGAGAGTCAGGCTAGAAGGCTCACCTCGGCTCTGCCACTATATGCCGTGAACTTGACTAAGTCATTGATTCTCAGTTTCTCCAAGTTTCTCAAAGATCTCTTAACTGTAAAACTCTGTGATTTCATTAAATGGCACAATTCTTTCAATGGGCACTTTTCATAGGCTTCCCTGGTGGCTTAGTGGTAAAGAATCTGCCTATCAATGCAGGAGATGCAGGTTTGATCCCTGGGTCGGGAAGATCCCTTGGAGAAGGAAATAGCAACCCACTCCAGTATTCTTGCCTGGGGAATCCCATGGACAGAGGAAGCTGGTGGGCTACAGTCCATGGGGTCACAGAGTCAGATATGACTGAGCAACTAAACAACAAGTAGGAATTTACTGTGTTTTGCATAAAGCTGTAATGTTAGCAATGGCATTAGTTCGTAGGCATGCAACAAATTCTGATTTCCAGTAGGTCTCATTTCCAAAGCAGCAAAATGTGTGACTTTAAACCAAGTATTTTCCTGTGATTATAAATCCCATTTTAGTATTACTTTAAAGTATTTCTTATGAACAAGTCATTACTTTCAAAATTGAATTTTTTGTTTTGTTTTGTTTTGTTTTAGGTCTTTGCTACTTAGCTACTGGAGAAATTAGCAGTGTTGAACAGAAGGCTATGTACTTCCTAGAGTGGAGTGTATATTATTCCTATTGGAATAACATACATTCATCAGAAATTTACTATTAAACTTCTTAGATATTATGAAACGAAACCTCTCTTCTACTGCAATGACAAGAAGGGACCTAGCACAAAGTCTCATTTTCTCTTTAATGCCCTATTAACGATGAAGAGGAAAACAAAAACGCTACACCCATTTGATATTGAAAGCAAAACAAGCTCTGGTTGAGATTCTATATTGTGTGGGTTGTTTTCCTAATCAGTTATGTACTACACTCTTTGTTTGGAATGCAATGGCTTAGGCCAAAGATCCTGGCATTTAGAAATGGTTTCACAAAATGACTGCAAACAACCAACAGATTACATTGTTTGTTTTACATCAGGTGTTGGGCTCGCATTAAAAAAAAAAGTTGCTTAAAGTGTTTCTGAATATGCAAACTTCCAGTTAGAAAACCTTTTAATTAGTTCAAGTAGGGCCATGGGTGCACCTCTGCCACCAAATCCATCTTGTCTCTATTAATGTTTGTTTAATTTTAAAACAAGACTGGAACTTTCAGCCCAGCTGTATCTAAAAGAATTATTTTCAGATTATAAGAGAATTATTATCCTCATCACAAGGGCCCACTTCTTCAGGGTTAATAGAGCATGTTACATACTCAAGATGCTTCCTAATCATTGCCCAACATACTCCATTCAGAGGAGGTTGACATCATAGGAAGGTTTAGAGAGGCAGAAATTTAGTTGCAGGGAGTGAATGACTAAACTGCCATGAGCACTCAAAACACCCTAACCCGTGCTCCGTCCTGTTACATTATTTGCCCTCCCCATCAGCCCTTCCCACTCACTCCACTCCCAGCCTAGGAATCAGCCCAGACCCTAGTCCTCCACTGTTGTCTGGGAAACGTATATTGTTTCTTTTCAGGAATTCAAGTCTCTCAAGGCTCCTGCACTTTCCTACTGACAAAGCATGCCTTAAGCTGTGAGGAACATGACTGTGATCCTACCAGACAACATCTGGAGAGGGGAACGCTTTCACTCTCAGGGACAGCTGGTAAGACCGCTTGCCAGCTACAACCTCGAACACCCGCTGCTGTTGAGGGTAATGAAAGAATGCCCTGTCTTCGAAAGAAGAGAGAAATCCATTAGAAAAGAGTATATGTAAACAAAACCGAACCAAAACCCCATTCAAGGAGGGTGCAGCCCAGGAGTAAATGAAATTAAATTCCTGGTGGCTCAGATGGTAAAGAATCTGCCTACCATGTGGGAGACCTAGGTTTGATCCCTGATTTGGGAAGATCACCTGGAGAAAGAAATGGCAACCCACTCCAGTATTCTTGCCTGGGAAATCCCATGGAGAGAGGAGCCTGGTGGGCTACAGTCCATGGGTCGCAAAGAGTCGGACACGACTGAGTGACAAACACACATGCTCAAGTACTGATGAGTGAATAAAACCATTCAGAAGTACCCAAAACAAGTGAAATATTTGCAAAATCAAATGGTCATCGGGACATGAAAGCCCAGCGGCAGGGCAACAGAAACACCTTAAACATCTATATTATAACAAAAACATATACTTCTTAAAAAAAAAATCAACCTGACCAATATGAGTGCCATGGGAGAAAGTTGTTCCATGAGCTCTAGAACAACTAACTTGATAGAAAATATCAACTGGAGCAAGTCAAAAAAATATCAAAGGTGCTGGTAGAACTGTTCCCTAGTTTCTGCTCCTTACAAGGTTATCTTTCAATGGCAGAAATAAGATTAGGTTTTTAAGACTTCTGAACAGGTAAAAGTATTTTCTTGACAGAATTTGCCTATTAGAATTAAACAACAATTTTACGATTTCATGAGAATAAAATCAGGGATAAAAGAATATCAACTCTAAGTAATTTATCACAGCGTATTTTTCTCTAAATCAGTATGATCTCAGAAATTTCTTCTGGAAGTTAAAGGTAAAACTGATTGTATTCTTCTATTTTGTTCACGTAAAGTGAAGAGAAAGTTGCTCTTTGCAACCCCATGGACTGCAATACATGGACTGCAGCCTGCCAGGCTCCTCTGTCCATGGGATTCTCCAGGCAAGAATACTGGAACCAGTTGCTATTCCCTTCTCCAGGGGATCTTCCTGTCCCAGGGATTGAACCTGGGTCTCCTGCATTGCAGGCAGATTCTTTATTGCCTGAGCCACTAGGGAAGCCCAATGCAACTTTGTATAGATGCTAATATGATCTAACTGACCTATTATCCACAATAAGTTTGTAAGGGAAAGATACTTGAATCAGTGCAAAAGTATTACAGTTGAAGAACACTTAATGTTCTTCATTTAGGGACACAAAGTTGTATTTTTTCATGACAGACTACTGCTGTCCAAAAGAAAATTTACATGATTTACAGAACTGCACCACTCCCCACCCCACCCCCTCCGCCAAATCTGCAGTGACCGGAAAGCAGGTAAGGGTTGCTTACCATGTACATACACCGCGACTTTAGAAGCCTTGTGTGTTGGCCCGCTTCTCACATTACAAATGTAAAACCCTCTGTCTTCTCTCATTATCCTGTTAATAACAAGGATGCTGTGGAATACATTCTGATGGGAACTGCGTCGGTCAAGGAATTGCCTTATAGAGGCTCTCCTCTTTACCTAGAAAGAAAATGTACAACAGATGTAGAAGTAGTCATGGTTTGCATGTAGAGTTATAGCATTTCTCAAATGATTCCTACAATCTGTAATTTTCTGCTAAGAGGCAAATCCACTCAGAGCAAGATGCTCAGAACCACAACTCTGTCTAGACATGTTTCCAACACATGCCATAGCGGCCCTGATTCGGCACTTTAGGTTCTTCAAATGGACTTTCACATGTACACTATCTCAACAGTTCCTCGCAACAAGCCAGTGAGATTGGTGGGGTTATTGTCCTTTTGCAGATAAGAAATCAAAGCATCGAAACACTGGCCAGAGTAGCCTGGGAACTTGGGTCTTCTGAGTACAAATCTAATTCTTCCCTCTAGCGCCTCTCTAAGCAGTAACCTGTACTCAAGGCAGTAATATCAGACACAAACTCAGGCAATGACTGTCTTCAGTACATGGAGGCATGGCAGGCTTTCTCCTAATAAATCACCATGTGAGTTTTTTGGGGTTTTTTTGCTTCCTTCTAGAAATGAAAGATGATGAATCCTGGCTCCACCTATTAGGGTGTAACAATCCATGTTTCATTATTTCACTATTTGAGCAAAGCTTGCCAATTTCTGCTAAACCTCACGAAATGGGTCTGGGGACCTGCAAAGCCCTTGACAGGTTTTAGCCAACAATCTAGGGGTGGGGTCGGTCCCATGTTTGCAGGCCTGAGGTTCAGAGCTGTACCCTGGCCACAATGATCCATGCCTAGTTTTGCGAAGATGAGGTCACAGTGTCTTTTCCTTTCATTGTTTCCTCCTTTCTTTTTCTTACTTTTTTCCCCCAAGCATTACATTTTATAACACATAATATGTTATTTCCTCCTCTTGGTTTGTCCCCATGAGGAGGCATGGAAAGGACTCTGGAAGTCGGCCAGACTAGTCTCTGGGTCTTGACCTTGGCTCTTCCTCTGTGCCATGTTGGATACATTCTACCTACCTGTTGGCACAGAGACGGTAAACCATTTTCTCCCTTCTTGGCAGCAACCACAGAGAAGATGTCAGTCACTGCCATCAAAAATAAGAGAACTGGTCCCTATGTGCCAGACTGAGGGACCTTCAGCAATTCCATTCATGTTGATATTACTTCTCCCTTCTCCCTTTAGCATCAATGGATGGTAAAAATATGATTTAAAATGGGATATTTTTATAGTCTCAAAAAATTTTCCTACTTTACCATGAAGAAATATGGCAAATACCACCTTGATCACAGGGCGAAGATGGCATCATGTACCTCCAGATACCACATTGAGAAAGACACAACATCACTTCTATGGCACACCTGCCCAAAGTGCGTGGCCTGAGTCTAATAATTAGGAAAGACCAGAAATACCCCAAAATAACGAGTATTCTATAAAATAACTGCTGTATTTCAAGGAAGGGAGGGCTTTCCTGGTGGCTCAGATGGTAAAGAGTCTGCCTGCAGTGCAAGAAACTAGTGTTCGATCCTTGGGTCAGGAAGATCCCCTGGAGAAGGAAATGGCAACCCATTCCAGTATTCTTGCCTGGAAAATCCCAAGGACAGAGGAGCCTGGTGGGCTATAGTCCATGGGGATACAAAGAGTCAGGCACAACTGAGCGACTTCACTTCAAGGAAGGAAGGAAAAGAGGGAAGGGGTTTGTTAAAATCAACACAACAAAACAGATAAAATACTGAGGGACTAGCCCAGATTAAAAGAAGACTAAAGAGACAGGACATCCAAATGGCAAGGTATGATTCTGGATCAGAAATTTTGTGCTTGTTGCTGCTCTTCCTCCCAAATTTGGTAACATCTTCATTGTTTCTGCCTTGGTATCCTAAAACTGCCTCTGGGTTTTACAACAGGCTTGTCAGCAGCCACAGGCTATTTAAGTTAAAATGAAACAGAGTTAATAACTTAGATCCTTAGTCCCACAAACCATATTCCCCAGGCTATTAGGCATATGTGGCTAGTGGTTAATGTACTAAACCACTTCCATCACAGAAAGGTCTATTGAATAGGGCCGCTTTCAAAGTTATAGACATTCAACAGATGTATCACCATACTCTTACAGCAGCGATACTAAAAGAATAAAAAATTTCTTCCCTCCTTACATGTATTAAGAATATATGGCTTCTATCAAAACCCAGGATATATTGCCCCAAGTCGTAGCAATCTTATTTCAGCTATTTTTAAGAAAATACCTTATGACTGATGAGTTTTTAATATGTCCCCATGGGGTCTTTGTGGTACCTTTTGTTGCTAATTTATTCTGTTTTCCCAGCAAGAAGTATGTATATTGTATAGCACAGGGAATCTAGCCCAGTATTTTGTAGTAACTGTTAAGAGAGCATAATCTATAAAAATTCTGTATCACTATGTTGCATACCTGAAGCTAAACTAACATTGTAAATCAGTTGTACCTCAGTTAAACAAAACAGTGGCTGGGGACTGAGGCACTCATCTTAATTCTACATACGCCATCTAATACATACTATGTAATGTATACATAATTTAATCATAAGCTAACTTTGTGACTGGGCCACCTGAATGATGAAACCAATGATTTACCTGGGATCTGAACCATAAATCATACAGACACATAAGAAATGGTGCTGGGCTCACTGTCAGGCGATTCTCAATAGTTTACCAGAGATTCCCCATGTATATATTTTTAAAACAGATTGTCTGCAAGGATGTTTAATTTCAACAAGGAAACCCAACTCAGGCTTCATTCTTCTCATTTTTCTGAAAGACAGAATCACTCTTTTGTCCCTTAACAAATGGAATATTTGGTGGCTGGGTTGTATTATCTTTCCCAAACATGCTCCAATCAGGTGCCTGCCTGTCTGCCGGTCTCTTCAATTAATGCGCCGACAACAACTTTATGCTGTTGTTGTTACAAAAGATAGCCCCTGCCTGGCATGTAGTGATAAATTTCTTTCTCATCTCTAAGTCCTAGAGACTCGTTTCCAAGGATGAAACAATCCCCTTTTCCACCCAGAATCATGCAATAGCAATACCAGCCTATACACTTCCAAACAAAACCTCCAGACATCAAAAGGCGGTATCTCTGCAGATCATACTCACAACACATCAGGGAAGAGAAGCACCCAAACCAAACCCAAAGCTCCTTTATTGACTCTGCCAGAGGCGTCAGAATATTCTGCTTTCTCTCCCTCACTTCAAAAACTCAGTTTAGCATCTCACTTGCAAAAACTAAACACTGTCCTATAGAAGAAAAGAAAAGGAGGTCACTCACTTTTCCAGGGTAATCCCAGGTCATCTGAACTCTTGTGTTCAAGGGGGTGGTAGCCATGCAGGTAAGGGTGAGCGTAAGCCCTCTCATTATTCTGACTATGCGTGGTGGTGTTATCGAGACGTTTGTGATTATGTTGGCTGCAAGTATAAGTCACATTAAAAAAAAAAAAAAGATCAACGTTTCATTAAGCAGATAAACCCTTGAGCATCCCAGCGTATGTTCATGCTTCCGGAACATCACTTACTTTGCCGACTTGTGAGATAGCTTGTCTGATACAAACGTCCATTGATTGTTGTCTCACAGGTGAAAAGCCCTATTTCTCTGTAGGTTGCATTTAATATTTTAAAACCCTTCCTACTGTCCCAGGTTATTCTTTCTCCATCGGGGAACAGAATTTCAGATGGAAACTGGAAAAGGAAGAAATGTGCGTTCACAAAGTTGTATTAGTGCTATGGTGAGAGCTTCACTCGCAGTTTGCAAGTTTTGAAATAAAAATTTTATCTCAAACGCGAATAGTGCAGGTAGAAACTCCAGGTTGTCATAATTGGCTCTTTAGTTTTCTTTGCATGTAACAAATGATACATTAACTACGATAAATTATTGTCAACAACATAATTTGTTATTAGTTCTTAGCAGCAAGCTGCACCCACCTAGGGCAGACCTAGTTGTTGTGTCAGAATTCTAGCAGGACCCCGTGTCTCTTCAAGCCTCTGGGAGTCTCTTAACAAACTGGCCTGATGCTTAATAGGAAAATGAATTAGCCATTTTTTTCTACTAGGGCTGCCTGGTTATCTTCTTGATCTCATTACCGAGAGCTCTTAACAAGCCAAACCTTGTCCTCTCATTTTGTGTGATTTGTTAAGGAGCTGGCTGTTTTAAAAGGACTGGGCATCATTGGTGGTCAGTCAGGATTCACAGCATTAACTTGGCACTCATTGGGGTTATTATCACTCTGGGGAAACTAAGGGTACTAACTCTGTACTGAGAAGGGCAACTCCCAGATGCTATGGCTCCTGAGAGCAAAGAGAGCTGAAAAAGGATGTGAGGCCAGAGATAGTCAGGAATGAGGTGCTCGCAGATTCCTAGAAGTACTACTAAATAGTGAGTCCAAACAGAAGAGAAGAACCCACCATTTGATTCTCCCCTAATGCCTTCTCCTGCACACCAGAGAGTTAATCTAAAGTCTCTACTTTGAGTAAAGGGTCACTGCTCCACAGAGCAGCAGAGCCAAATTCCCTCATGCCAGACTGTCTGCCGATTTCAGAGGCAATGGTCTGATGACTACTTTTCATCCCCAGTTGGAAAAGGTGGGGGGTGGAATCAGATCAGCTTCTCACAACAGATGATAAAGATTCATAGCATTAACTGCCATAAAGAAGCTCAAGTCTTCTCTGTCTTCTTTTTACAAGTACACACCACCTTACATCGCTCTATCCCTCGATCCACAAGTTTACTGCTTGTGGAAGGAGCGAATCGCACTGGGATGTGTGACCCGTTGGCAGAGATTTCTGTTTCAAAAGCACTAGCTGCCACTCCCAGTGACAGTATGTCCACACTGGCGCACGTCCCCAGAGCCTTACATGGGTTTGAGTGAACTGCATCCTGTTTATGAAGAACTGCAAGCAATTAAAGGATGCATTTCATGTTTATTACATTAGGAGGCTACTTGTAAACTTGGGAATGCTCTGCATTCCCTGGCAGGGGGGTTGGGAGGGTAGGGGGAGAAAGAACCTTCTCTTCTAACTTGGTGCAAACTATTAAAAGGAAAATCTCAGAAAAATTTACAACCAGGATTGAAACCTATCAATGCTTGAAAACATGAGAAATACTTTAAAAACACGAGAGAACAAGTATGTGCTGAATCTAAAAGAAAGGTTGGCTGATGGACTTTCTCTGCACCACCAAAAAATACTCAGTTTTCCTCCGAAGGGTGTCTCTTAACTCTCATCTATCCGTGACTACCACTAGTTGTAGTCCACTGACAAAGCCACTTTATGTCTAGCTGACAAGAGCTAAAACAGCAAAAGACTACAAAGCTCATCAACTGTGGTCATCACTGTCTGTGTCCTAAAGAGGCAGGAAGATGAGCAGCCTTGAAAGACAGTAGGACCCAGAGAGCTGTCACCAGCTGACCAGGGCCCCACTGAAGTGGGCAGGGAAAAAGGAGACGGAAGGGGCAGCAAGTTAGAAAAAGAGGGACAGCAAGAGAAGAGGAAGGGCGAGACCTTAAGGTAATGTCATGTCAGCATACATATGTAATAGAGTAGAATATTTTCTATACATATATATGATATACCAACATCCTTGTTAGAATTTTATGCTTCTCTCACTCTCTTTTCTTTTGTATCATAGAGCTGGGTGGAAAAACAGAGAAAATAAGCTTTCCTTCCCAAAATGCTTGCAGGTGAGAATGTGGGAAAATTCCTCAGACAGACAAGCAATCTGCCTTAGGGCCAGAAGGCAGGGGGCTTACATGAAATGAGAAGTTTCATATCCCCATGGTTTGCTCCATATTCATCACAGAGCAATTATCATCTTGGATTCAGGGGAGTAATGCCAGGCTCTTGAAAACATCACTTGATAATACATTGATTACTGGGCAATAAACTGTTAGATATGTAACACGGATAGCAACCCGTGAATGGGCTTGCCTGTGCCAGGCAAAGTCTTAAGTATCTTCCAAGCACCTCACATAGCCTTCCTTCCTGACAGTCAGGTGAAGGGGTACTCCTGTAACTCTCTCATCTCTCCAGTGAGGGCACTGCTGTGGAGGGAAGTCTGAAAACTTGCCCATCTACCTGGCAGGTAAGTGGACAGGGAGGGGAGGAAGAATCCAGGCTGTATGATCCCAGCCTCTGCTCTGAACCACTCTGGTCCTCCTCCTATGCAAACAAAACCATCAGCAAAGGATGGAGGAGCACAGGAGCAGAAGACAGAACATGGGCTATCATGCTCCATGAGGCCCCCAAAGCCCCTCACTCCCTGGGAACCTCAGCTTTTTCTTTCAGTGACTGAGTTCGACTCCTCTGGGGTTTCCACTTTGTCTACCACGATTTTATATTTCCTGGCAATGGTACCCAGTGTAATGGAAGCCATGACCTGTCACTGATGGACTGTATTGTAGATGTAACTCCACAACATAGGGAAGTGAATGCAAGGCAAGAAGACAGGGAGATACCTCATCACATTTCAGGATTCAGGGTCGATAGAGGATACTGAAAATCACTCTGAATTCTTCCAATTTGACTACCATCACCACCTGAGTCCCTGCCCCCATGTGATGGGCGGTGCCAAGAGATGCCTTAGACAATGTTCACTTCTCCTAAGCTCTAAGCACTCAGGATTCACTGCAGTTTTCCATTTGGAGAGTTTTTATCTAATTCTCAGACTTAGCACTACCCCTAAAGTAACTGCAGCTGAAATACCTGGCTTGGCACATTTTAGGGATTTTGTCCTTATTAGATTTTACTT
>ML663566.1:33870753-33881619 GCA_007570785.1 Antilocapra americana
CATGAAAATTTTTATGCATTGCCTCAAATTCAAATGTCTGTAAATGTGAGACATTTGAATTTGAGGCAATGCATAAAAATTGTCATTATTTTTTGGCTGAAGGCAGAACTGCCAGGTAGGATACCTAACGCTCAAGTTTAGATGCCCACAAAAGATAAGTCTTTCGTTACCCGGGAGTTCCCAACTCAGACCAAAGCAACAGTTCTCAGATGCCTGGAGAGTCAGGTATCCTGCCTGGCAGTTCTGCCTTCAGCCAAAATCTGGATAATTAATTTGTATAAGCCATAGAATTGGTTTTTCTGACATTTACAGACATTTGAATTTGAGGCAATGCATAAAAATTTTCATGATTTTGTTTCTTTTGTTATTCACATAGATTTATGCCCAGAACATTATCCTCTGATTCCACTGAAATACACACATGATAACATCTAGCACTCAGACTTCTGAGCAAAAAGCTGTTATAGAAAAGTATGTAAGCAAATTATTCCAGAGACAGAAAATAACTCACAATACATTCTGCTCACTTTCAGTGAAGAGCACATGAGAGAAGTTTTACCTTTTTTAAAATAACAGTGATGCTGGGAGATGAGACCCGGCAGGGGATGACCAACTCCTTCCCTTCGGTCATACTTATAATCTTAGGGATTTCACTGTGCATCTTTAAGAAAGGTCTATCTGTATCTGAATGAGAAGAAAATGAAAACACACACATAAATGACTGTACGATGAACACCCAGACACTGAAGCTGGCAAGGCAACGAACGTAGGGACCACCATACATCTTCCCATTCACGTAACCCCCATACATCCCTATTCTTCTCTCTCACTCGGCCCTCTGTGTTTCTGCCCAGATACAGAATACTTCTCTAAAGAAATCGAATTCCTTATTCGGGTCTCTGCCTTCAATCAGCAGACCCCCCCACCCCCACCTCAGGCCCAGTCCCTACTTTGCAAATTGTGACCTGGGGGATGGGGTGAGGGGTGTTTAGATCACTCAGAGAAAAAGCTATAAAAGTTCAGAGTGAGTAAGGTGAATATTCTGCATAAATGTCTTCCCATAGCTTTGCAAAGGGCCTCAGGAAGTGCCCTCCTGAGCCTTTGTCAGAAGTCAGAGGGGGTGGGTGCACAGGTCCACAGTCTTAGGAGCACAACTGACAGCAGCGAGTGGGGGACCAAGGTGTCAGGTTGTAGAGAGGATTCCCATTTGAAGGGCAGAAGCCTGCCTCCACCGCTTTCTTTGGCCGACTAGTAAAACGAGTAGGTCTGAACTACTTCAGGGGAGGGGGCAGGGTAAAGGCAGGAGAAGCAGGGTGAACACTGCATTTATTCACAAGCGTGTGTGCCGGGTTCTTCTGCCCGCACAGCACGACGACTACGAGCAGTCAAGCATGCGTGAGTGCGGGCGAACAGACCTGGAAAGGGCTTTGCCTAATCACCAAGAGATCGGCCTTAAAAGCATGGCATTGTCAGCTACAAATCGGCCTTGCCTTCTGCCTCTACAAGGATTAAATCAGGTGCCTCTGCAGGGCTGACCTTCAACACCCTCTGAAGGGAGTTCAGCGTGGAGAGCAGGAATGAGGCGCTCTGGGAAAAACAGGCAGAACCAGTCTTCAGATAGTTGGATATTCTCAGGAGCTGACTTTATGAGCCCAATTCTTGCATCTCCTCCTATCTAAAAAAGCACTAAAAATCCTTTCTGGTGACATCTGCCCTCAAGACAAGCAAAAACCTTCTGCAAGAAAAAAAATATATGCTTGATTGCATGTACTTCCCCCTCACCAAAATCACATATATGTTGACCTTCCCCACCCCTCTCCTGCTATTTGGAGCAGTTTCTCAGAGCTATCTGAGATGCTGTCTCCCAAGCCATAGTCCTTATTTTGCCCCCAATAAAACTTAACTCACAACTCTCACATTATGATTTTTTTTTCCCCAGTTGACAGCATTTTGCCCACCTCAGAGGTCAGAAGGACTCAAACCACTTGCGGGGCTTCCCTGCAGTTCCTGTAGGGACAGGACTGAACATTCTTTCAGAAACACTCTCGCAGTCCACCTCGCCCTCGGAATCCCCTGACAGCTATCTCTTCAGGAAACACTGCTCTTAGCTTCTCCCGTTGGGCCCAGCCCTCCCTGCCCAGATGGAAAGAAGCCCTGTGCAGACTCTCCCCCTGGGCACCCACCTGCTCGCAATTCAGAATAATCCTGGATGCTGAACGGAGGACGAAAGGAGAAAATACATGGGCACGATGGGGGCCATGGCTGCCTGGACTGAATGGGGGCTGCAGTCATTGTTATGAACTGTGTCTCCCCCACCCCACTGCCAATAGAGTTACTTCAGTTAAGTAGGGTGGGGCCCTAGTCCAATAGGCCTGGAGTCCATATAAGATGATGGCCGTATGAGGCAAGACATCCAGGGAGGACGCATACGGAGACAGAGCAGAGATGCAGCAACGCAGCTGGAGATTGAGGCCACCAAGGGTCACCAGCCCCCCTCTGGTGAGGCAAACAGGGGCTCCCTACGGGATTCAGGGAGGCACGGCCCCGCCGCCACCTCAAGTGTCTAGAATGTGAAATGATCAAGTTCTGTGGTTTTAACACACGCATACACACACCCACACCCACTGCACCACCCCCAAAAAAGGGACCTTGCTATAGCCCGCTGAAGATGGAGGTGTATGACATACACTAGAGGGGGCTCTGGAGGGACCCGATCGATACAGCCTGTCTTAGATGATCAGAAACCCCTGAACGATTCCTCCTGGTCCCCTGGGAAGCCTTCCTGGGCCAGCCCGTCCTGCTTCCCACCCCAGCTCCCCTCAGGGGCTTTGCCAGCAGCCCCAGGACCCTCCTGTTACAGCACCTAAAATATGACATCCCTGGCTACATGTGGGATGATGACTTCTTAGGAGAGTAGACAGACAGTATTCATCTCTGCCTCGTATGAAATGAATGGACGAGCCAGTGAACGAACTACTCTCCAACCCTGTCATTTTATAGATGAGAAGAGAGAGGCGTGAACAGGTGCAGAGTTGTCTCCCCGTGAACAGAAACCCCAGAGGCCAGTTTCTTCTCCTGAGCTCCAGTCCAAGGCTCCGTCCCTGCCCCACCTCCCCTCATCAGAGCCCCACCCCCTCATCATAGGAAGCACTCTTGTTGGCAATTGTTTCTCAGAGACGGGCTGACTGTCACAGTTCCCTGGGGCAAGTATGTGCAATGCCACAAGGTCTAGTGTTGGAGAAATTCCCAGGCGACGACGCTCACCGAGGCGCAGGGCTGGGGTCAGGGTGCCTTTGGGATGGGCTCAGGACAAGGCTCAGAGTTGAGGAGTGAGGGGGACAACAGACTGTGATTAAGACCGTACATGTTAGGAGGATTTAGGGCTGTCCAGTGACCTATTCCAGTATCCTTGGGCTTCCCTTGTGACTTAGCTGGTAAAGAATCTGCCTGCAATGTGGGAGACCTAGGTTCGATCCCTGGGTTGGGACCACCCTCTGGAGAAGAGAACAGCTATCCAATCCAGTAGTGGAGCATTACATGAACTGGACAGTCCATGGGGTCGCAAAGAGTTGGACACGACTCAGTGACTTTCACTTCACTTCAGTGGTTAGGACTCATACTTTCACTGCTGCTGAGGGCGCAAATTCAAATCCTGGTCCAGGGAAGATGAGCAGCATGACCACCAAAAAAAAAAAAAGGACACGCACTTCACAGCCAGGGCTTGGATCCTAGCTCTGCCCCTTACTAGCAGTGAGACTGTGGGCAAAGCATTTCACCAATTCCATCCCTCATCTGTAATCCCTGCCTTGAGGGTGACATGGGTTCACACATATAAAGTGTTTAGAATGGTACCTGGCAGATGTGCGTGTGTTAGCCATTAATTTTCTCATTATGAGAAATCTGAACTTGAGAAAGGGGAGTTAGGATATATGAAAATCATAAATTATACTCAAGATCTAAACTACAAAAAGTACAAATTTATATTCATATAATGGTATAAAAAAGGGCAAAATGAATACACTAAAATGTGAGCCATTATTCCTTTTGAGTCTTATATGAGTTGTTATCATTTTCTTTGCAACCCCATGGACTGTAGTCTGCCAGGCTCCTCTGTCCATGGGATCTCCCAGGCAAGAACACTGGAGTGGGTTGCCATTTCCTCCTCCAGGGGATCTTCCCAACCCAGGGATCAAATCCGAGTCTCCTCTGTTTCCTGCATTGCAGGCAGATTCTTTATCATTGAGTCACCAGAAAAGCCCTTCTGTTTTTGTCAGACTTTCTAGAATGAGAAGGTATGATTTTACAATAACATTTTAAATCGCTGCACATAAGTCTCAAAGTCTAAAGCATTTTCACTTGAGGAAAACTATAAATTTTGCATGTGATTTACATCAGTTTTGTCCAGTATACTAGAAGGAGAAGTCAACTATGACATTAATAGTTACATGTCTATTAGGAAGGCTCAGTGAATGTAGCAGCATCTGTAGAGAGGAAGAGTCAATTATACTGAGACAAAGATTCACTTCTCAGCACAAAATTCCTTCCCTGAATAAAACTGCTGAGGTAGACATCCAGGCAGGACTACTGGGATTCGATCAATTCCTTTCCTTCCTCCTGTGAGTCTATATTTTTATCTCCTTTGTGAGTCCCAAGGTAAACACAAACACCAGGAAATAGTTTAATTCATGTAACTAAATTGTAAATCCTTCACATTTAATTTACTGTCTCCTTAAGCAACTATTTTCAACAAAGGACACTGGCATAAAACATTCCTGGGCAAACAGTAAACCTTGGTGTAGTCATTTTTAGTCTAATGAATGCCAATCCCCAAAGAAAACAAAAGCAGCTAAAGCAACATGCCTTTGAATTTCATCTTGCCCTTGTTCACTGTGGATCCCTCGAACACTTGAATTTCATGATATCTATTGGCTTTTAAAAGTCAATGCCAATTTTAGCACTGGGCCCACTGTTCAAAAAATATCAGAACTTCAATGATTGGTGTCCGTCCCAGCATAATTCAAAACACGCCATTTGTAGCAGTTAACAGTGGCATTACAAATCCACTATGTTTACAAATGATCTTATGTCTACAGACACACACACACTATTCTCCAGGCTTATTAATAGTATATTTCCTCTGCAATTTGCTTCAAGGAAGGGCTAAGAATGAACTTGCCTGACATATTATAGTACAAACATTTTTTGTTTTGTATGACCACAGATACAGAAGAGGTCACGGTTCCATTAATATCACCAGTAAAATCACTTACTACTCCCATAGGACGCATTTGTCTTTGTCACAAAATTAAAAATGACTTCTAAACCCAGCCAGCGCCGTGGAGTGGTTTCCTGAGACCAAAGTGGCTGGTTGTTGGAAAAGTGAGGAAGAGCTGCTCCGGAGACGGCCGGTGTACCCGCGGTGCAGACACACTGTCACCAGGGACTCAGGCCACACCCAGAGGCAGGGAGGTCACACCACCCTCCCGTCTCTGAGCTCTTGGAACTCAAAGCAGTGACAGGAAACTGGCACAGAATGAGGTTTTCTCATCCAGTAGGAGTAGCTGGGCTGTCATCCTTTAGGACAACGGGAAGGCTCGGGCACAGGGGAATATCAAACAGGGACCCTTGCCCAGAGTGGTATTATTCCTACTTTTTCAATGTGTTGTTTCCTTTTGAAATCTGTGATCACTCTGGCATATCAGGGCACACAGACACAGAGGTCCCAGCATGGCGAGCTTCATGTCACTCTATTTTCCAAGGGCATCACCTAGGGAGCTCCTCTATGGAGTGTGGAGCAAGTGAATGGCCCAAGGATTTTAGGGGGTTTTTCAGACTGAAGAGGAGTTCAAGAGTAAACATCTTATTTCCTAGTACTTGTTCATTCCCATGATTTTCATAAACTTTTTCTTGATTTCCTTTCCCTTTAATTTCATTTACCTTAACTCTTAAGTCCTGGTCATGAGGACTCCTAATTATTTTCAAGGAGGATGTGATTCTAATTTATTCAGGATGAAGTGAAGAGGATAAGAAGGTAATTAACCAACATCATGAAAAACATCCTATCTAGAAATGAGAGTTTTCACATTGCACTTTTGACTTTAGTTGCCCACCAAACCTTTTGAGAATTCAAAACAGAGCTTTGGAGTAACCACAAGAAAGCTGAAATAGCTATACTAATATTAGATAAATAGCTATTGTTGTTCAGTTGCCAAATACTAGATAAAATAGACTAAAACAAAAAACATTACTAAAGAGGGCATTTTGTAATAATGATAGCGTCCAGCAGAAAGATATAATAATTATAAATATATATGTAACTAGCAACAGAGCACCAAAATACAAGAGGGAAAAACTGACAGGATTAAAGAACAGAAAATTCAACGATAATAAAGATTTCAATATCTTACTTTCAATAATGGACATAACAACTAGACAGATGGCCAAAAAGGAAATAAAGAACTTGAACAACGCAGATAGCCAACTAGACCTAACAGACATAAACAGAACCCATCACAGCAGGATACATACTCTTCTCAAATGCACATAGAACACTCTCCAGGATAAACGATACACTAGGCCATAAAACAAACTTCAATAAATTTAGAAGGATAGAAATAATACAAAGTATGTTCTTTGACTATAGTGGAATGAAATTAGAACCCAGTAAGTGAAAGAAACTTGTTGTTCAGTCACTAAGTCATGTCCAAAAAACCAGTAGAAAAAAATTCATGAATCCAAAAGCTAGTTCTTTGAAAAAACAAACACACTTGACAAACCTTTTGACAGACAAGCTAAGAAAAGAGGAGGAGAGACAAATTAATGAGATCAGAAAAGAAATAGTAGATATTACTATCGGCACTACTAAAATAAAAGGAATTATACAGGAATAATATAATTGTATGCCAATAAATTAGATAACAGATGAAATAAACAGCTTCCTAGAAAGACATAAACTACTGAAACTAACTCAAAAGAAACAGACAAACTGAATATACCTATAAGAAAAGAGATTGAATCAGTCATCAAAATACTGCCCACAAAGAAAAACTCAGGCCCAGAAGACAAGTGAATTCTATCAGATATCTAAATAATGAATCTTCACAAATTTTTCTAAGAGAACAAAAGGGAAAACTTCCCAATTCATTCTATGAAGCCAGTGTTACCCGGACACCAAAACCAAAGACATCACAAAGGAAAAACAGGCCAACATTTTTTATGAATGTGGATGCAAAAAAAGCTCAGCTTCCAGCAAACCCAGTACCTAGGAAAGAATTATGCACTTGACAGAATGGGTGTTCCAGGAATGCAAGATTGATTTAACATCCAACAACCAGTCACTGTCATCAATATATAATATCAATGGAATAAGAAACAAAAATCACGTGATCCTTTCATTAGGTACAAGAAAAGCATTTGACAAAATTCAAGTGCTTATGGAAGATGGTATGGAGATTTCTTAAAAAAAAAACTAGGAATAAAACCATTCAGTTCAGTCTCTCAGTCATCTCTGACTCTTTGAGACCCTATGAATAGTAGCACACCAGGCTTCTCTGTTCATCACAAACTCCCGGAGCCCACCCAAACCCATGTCCATAGAGTCGGTGGTGCCATCCAGCCATCTCATCCTCTGTCGTCCCCTTCTCCTCCTGCCCGCAATCCTTCCCAGCATCAGGGTCTTTGCAAATGAGTCAACTCTTCGCATGAGGTGACCAAAGTATTGGAGTTTCAGCTTCAACATCAGTCCTTCCAATGAACACCCAGGACTAATCTCCTTTAGGATGGACTGGTTGGATTTCCTTGCAGTCCAAGGGACTCTTAAGAATCTTCTCCAACACCACAGTTCAAAAGCTTCAATTCTTCGGCCCTCAGCTTTCTTCACCATCCAACTCTCACATCCATACATGACTACTGGAAAAACCATAGCCTTGACTAGACAGACCTTTGTTGGCAAAGTAATGTCTCTGCTTTTCAACATGCTATCTAGGTTGGTCATAACTTTCCTTCCAAGAAGTAAGCATCTTTTAATTTCATGGCTACAATCACCATCTACAGTGATTTTGGAGCCCAGAAAAATAAAGTCTGACACTGTTTCCCCATCTATTTGCCATGAAGTGATGGGACCAGATGCCATGATCTTAGTTTTCTGAATGTTGAGCTTTAAGCCAACTTTTTTCACTCTCCTCTTTCACTTTCATCAAGAGACTTTTTAGTTCCTCTTCACTTTCTGCCATAAGGGTGATGTCATCTGCATATCTGAGGTTATCGATATTCCTCCCAATATTGATTCCAGCTTCTGCTTCTTCCAGCCCAGTATTTCTCATGATGTAATCTGCATATAAGTTAAATAAGCAGAGTGACAATATACAGCCTTGACATACTCCTTTTCCTATTTGGAACCAGTCTGTTGTTCCATGTCCAGTTCTCATTGTTGCTTCCTGACCTATATACAGGTTTCTCAAGAGACAGGTCAGATGGTCTAGTATTCCCATCTCCTTCAGAATTTTCCACAGTTTATTGTTATCCACACAGTCAAAAGCCATAGTCAATAAAGCAGAAATAGATGTTTTTCTGGAACTCTCTTGATTTTTTGATGATCCAGAGGATGTTGGCAATTTAATCTCTGGCTCCTCTGCCTTTTCTAAAACCAGCTTGAACATCTGGAAGTTCATGTTTCACATATTGCTGAAGCCTCGCTTGGAGAATTTTGAGCATTACTTTGCTAGCATGTGAGATGAGTGTGGTAGTTCGAGCATTCTTTGGCATTGCCTTTCTTTGGGATTGGAATGAAAACTGAGCTTTTCCAGTCCTGTGACCACTGCTGAGTTTTCCAAATTTGCTGGCATATTAAGTGCAGCACTTTGACAGCATCATCTTTAAGGATTTGAAATAGCTCAAATGGAATTCTATCACCTCCACTAGTGTTTTCATAGAGATGCTTCCTAAGGCCCACTTGACTTCACATTTCAGGATGTCTGGCTCTAGGTGAGGGATCACACCATCATGATTATCTGGGTCATGAAGATCTTTTTTGTATAGTTCTGTGTATTCTTGCCACCTCTTCTTAATATCTTCTGCTTCTGTTAGATCCATACCATTTCTGTCCTTTATCAAGCCCATCTTTGCATGAAATGTTCCATTGGTATCTCTAATTTTCTTGAAGAGATCTCTAGTCTCCCATTCTGTTGCTTTCCTCTATTTCTTTGCATTGATCGCTGAGGAAGGCTTTCTTATCTCTCCTTGCTATTCTTTGGAACGCTGCATTCACATGGGAATATCTTTCCTTTTCTCCTTGCTTTTCATTTCTTTTCTTTTTACAGCTATTTGTAAGGCCTCCTTAGACAGCCGTTTTGTTTGTTTGTTTGTTTTGCATTTCTTTTCCACAGGGATGGTCTTAATCCCTGTCTCCTGTACAATTGCACAAACCTCTGTCCACAGTCCATCAGGCACTCTATCAGATCTAGTCCCTTAAATCTATTTCTCACTTCCACTGTATAATTGTAAGGGATATGATTTAGATCATACTGAATGGTCTAGTGATTTTTTCCCTACTTTCTTCAATTTCAGTCTGAATATGGCAATAAAGAGTTCGTGATCTGAGCCACAGTCAGCTCCTGGCCTTGTTTTTGCTGACTGTATAGACCTTCTCCATCTTTGGCTGCAAAGAATATAATCAATCTGATTTCGGTGTTGACCATCTGCTGATGTCCATGTGTAAAGTCTTCTCTTGTGTTGTTGGAAGAGGGTGTTTGCTATGACCAGTGCGTTCTCTTGGCAGAACTCTATCAGCCTTTGCCCTGCTTAATTCTGTACTACAAGGCCAAATTTGCCTGTTACTCCAGGTGTTTCCTGACTTCCTACTTTTGCATTTCAGTCCCATATAATGAAAAGGACATCTTTTTTGGGTGTTAGTTCTAAAAAGTCTTGCAGGTCTTCATAGAACCGTTCAACTTCAGCTTCTTCAGCCTTACTGGTTGGGGCACAGGCTTGGATTACCGTGATATTGAATGGTTTGCCTTGGAAATGAACAGAGATCATTCTGTCATTTTTGAGATTGCATCCAAGTACTGCATTTTGGACTCTTTTGTTGACCATGATGGCTACTCCATTTCTTCTAAGGGATTCCTGCCCACAGTAGTAGATATAATGGTCATCTGAGTTAAATTCACCCATTCCAGTCCATTTTAGTTTCCTGATTCCTTGGATGTCGACATTCCCTCTTGCCATCTCCCATTTGACCACTTCCAATTTGCCTTGATTCATGGACCTAACATCCCAGGTTCCTATGCAATACTGCTCTTTACAGCATCAGACCTTGCTTCTATCACCAGTCACATCCACAACTGGGTATTGTTTTTGCTTTGGCTCCATCCCTTCATTCTTTCTGGAGTTATTTCTCCACTGATCTCCAGTAGCATATTGGGCACCTACCGACCTGGGGAGTTCATCTTTCAGTGTCTTATCTTTTTGCCTTTTCATACTGTTTGTGGAGTTCTCAAGGCAAGAATACTGAAGTGGATTGCCATTCCCTTCTCCAGTGGACCACATTCTGTCAGACCTCTCCACCATGACCCGTCCATCTTGGGCGGCCCCACACAGCATGGCTTAGTTTCACTGACTTAGACAAGGCTGTGGTCTGTGTGATCAGATTGGCTAGCTTTCTGCGATTATGGTTTCAGTGTGTCTGCCCTCTGATGCCCTCTTGCAACACCAACCGTCTTACTTGGGTTTCTCTTACCTTGGACGCGGGGTCTCTCTTCACAGCTGCTCCAGCAAAGCGCAACCGCCGCCCCTGACCTCGGGCTCAGAGTAGCTCCTCTCAGCCGCGCTCAGTGCGCCACGGCCTTCAGCCCGCAGCCGCTGGGCTCA